>JAJGRW010001368.1:21372-152584 GCA_025461045.1 Carex parvula
AATTCGCAGCTTGGCTGTTGTATCCAAAAATCGTTTAATACAAGATTGATTTCCTTGAACTTCCTTCTATTTCTCTATTTTTGAGTTGAATGAATTGAGGCCGTGACACTTAATCCGCTTTCTTTAACTTTCTTAGCCACTTAATCCTACCAAACACCGGTTTCTTAATGCAGATTAAGAACACCTCCTTTTGTCCTCTTTTGCTCGGATCTTAATCTTCTGTCCGAACCTTAAGGCACCTCTATTCCTTTCTTTAATTTCCTTAGCCTTTTACTTACGAATTAAGACACTCAAACATCAATTTTTCTTTGGCGCTCCTTAACCTCTTCATTCTTCGCCCTTAGTGCTTTTCTTAATGCTTTGTTGCCGAACGGTCCCAGCAGCATTATTTCCTCTCTGCTCTTGACCTGACCCCAATCAGCCAATCAGGCGCGACCATTTTGCTAATATTACTCCATGCTTCCATCTTATCTCCAGCCTTTTTCAGAACTATTTTTAGCCACTAACATCTAGTACTTCTTCTCTTCTCCACAAACTTTTTAGGTGAATAAGGATTTCTTCAATGAGACACGGAGTCATCGGAGCACTATCTCTGGCTGGCTCTTCCTTCTGTAGCCATTCTTCCCTCGCATCAAATCCTAAACCGGGATATCGTCTTTCAAATGGAGGCGCATCTCTCCACTTCCCCAATTTCATCCCAGCTCACCACCGATTGAGGAGCTACTGTACAACAAATCGAGTTCCTTCTCTTGAGCTTCCGCTCTTACCTTTTGGGCTGGACGAGGTAATTTAATTTTGGAAATAATCAATTACGCGTAATTTTGGATGAATTTGCGAAACCTTTTTATCCCAATTTAATTGAAGGGTCATGCTTGAAAAGTTCAAATAGTTACAGAAAGTAGAAAAATTTGCATTATATAATGATTGTGCTGGTATCTTAATTACCTTATCGTCTGTATTCTCATGAAAATAACCACTTTACACTCCTTGTTTTTAATCCAGGTTTTAGTCCCATCGGAGGCAAAAACATTGCATTTGTATGAAGCCAGATTTCTAGCTTTGTTGGAGGAGGTAATTGTTTATTTTTCTACATCCCATATTTTTCAATGAACTTAGTGTTATAGGTTCAATTAAAGAGTAGAAAGACTAATGCTTTGTTATTTTACATGATTACTCTTTGATTTTTAAAAATCTTTGAATTCTAATTAGAGCTTACTCCTTTTGATATTTTTCTATTCCAGGCAGTGTCTGAAAGGAACAAAACTTTTGTTCACTTTGTTTTGGATCCGGTTTCAAATAGTCGATCCTCCTTTGCAAGCTATTGCTGCTTGATCCATATAGAACAAGTGAGCCTCTATTTGCAATAAGTGGTTGTGGTAAATTTCTGTCTGAACCAAAACCTACTAAGTTCTTTATTGACCTTTTTCACATGTATTTCTTATTTTTCTTTTTTCAGATTGAGAAGGTGCCTATAGGAGCATTGGTATCTATAAGAGGCATAAGTCGTGTAAATGTTGTTGAACTGGTACAGGTATATGCCAGATGTACAAAACCCATTTCTCTTTTTATGTTTTGCATTTTCTTGTCTTTTTTATTCTTAAGTCTCTGACCGAAGGTTGATGAGAAGTCTACTCTAATTTGGATGTAATTACAGCATTTTTCTATCTGGCTTAAATAGCCCCAGTAAATTTCTCATTAATTATTGTATTGGTTTTTCATTTCATTTTAGAGTGGTGATACTCTTCATTGATCTCAGATGGAACCCTACTTGCGAGGAGTTGTCGTACCGCTGTTAGATAATGTATCCAATGAAGCAATCAAATTGGACTCAAAAATCTTGGAGCTTAGGAATTCTATTTCAAGTTTGCACGACTTGCAAATTAAACTCAAGGTTACTTTATCTAGGGATACAAGTTACTTTATCATTCTTTGTTAAACTTGAACGTGTTGTGGTTAATGGAATCAAAGTATCGCTAAGCAAATAGTGTAAGCTCATCTTAATGTTTTACATATGATTGCATCTAATTCCTCTCCTAATATATTTTCCCACGTTAGGTACCAAAAAGAGAACAATTGCAAACTCAGACCAAAAGCTCTTTACTGTGGGCTGAAAATGGAACCTATATATTCTTGCCTGAAGATTTTGTCCCGACACTAGCTGAACGGATCTCCTTCTCAGCATTCCAACCAGTATCATGTGAGGAAACTTTACCTTTTGTTAATTTACAATTCCAGAGGCTCCTTGCCATCTTAGCACTATCATTTCATACTTGGAAATACTACTTTATGTCTTATTTATCATCATGGATGTTAATTGAGAATCAAAATTCAATATGTGAAAATAAAATTCAATCTTATGCATTTATGTTGTTGTAATTCACCTCAATTTTAAATGCAGGGATGGCAGACTCGGAACTTTTGACCTTGCAAAGGGAGAAATGGAAGGCAATGGAAATTAGAGATAGTTTGGAAAGAGTCGAAAGGGGAATAGAGTTTGTTGGACAATGCATGAAAATGGTTGCAGCCCGGCTTGCCATTCAATCCCTTTGATTTTTTTTCAACATTAAAGTTCAGACTACAGGTACTATTTTTTATCTTTACATATCTGCATAACTTTTTTCACTACTTATTAGATTTAAATTTCCAGAGTACTTTCAAGTGTAGTTTCTTCAATTTGCTTGCATCCATAGAGTTGCTATATCATGTTTCAGAAGTCATATCATCAAATGAGAAACTGCTTTTGTGACTGTACCTCGCGACCGGTCTGGAGTTGGTCTGGTGGGGAGGTTGTTTCTGGTTGTGTTAGATGTTTGAGTATATATCATCCCTTAATTAGCTCAATCAGTACCTGATTAAAAAAAATGTATAATTAGGATCAGCAGGAGTACAAGTAGTGTCAAGCCACAAGTTTTAGCCACTTTACAACATATACCTTAAATCTCATATGCTATCCTTGTACTGATTTGGAAATGCAAATTCCACGTACGTGTAATGTAAATTATGGATTTGAGCTATTTGTTTTTGTTTTCATTCCTTTTATAAACATTGAATAATATTGGGTCTTTTCTGTACATTATTGAATGCATAGGTTACTCGGCAAAGGATGTCTTAAAGAGATGCTGACCTAGTGGCAATGCCCCAGCATGTCCGATCTACATTTGCCATGGCTGTTATTAATTTCATTGCAACACAGCCGATTGTAAAAATTCATGTCATTGAATAGTTGCTTGTTTAATATTTATTTATATTTCTTTAAAATATATGTACTTGTATTTGCTGGCAATTACTTGTTTACTATTTATTTATATATATTTGCTAGCAATTACTTGTAGTTGCTTGTTTAAGATGTCTAGACTTTGTTTGCTATTACATTTCTTAGGTGAGTTTGGCGTGCAATCCGTGCATGTTCAATTTGTATGGTAATTTGGCGCTCTTAAGTTTTCCATATCCAAAATCACCTTGGACAAAAAAAAAAAAGAGTGATTCTATGGTACTATGCATAGCACGGATTAGTTCGTACTACGGAGCCATATTTTCATTTTGAAAATTCTAATAGTCGATCCGAACCGTTCAACGTGATCTCCACATGAATATGTACTTGCAGACTAAATTTTATATTTTTTCGAATTTTTTTACTTTTAAGATAGGTAGAAAATCACTTGATTTGAAAATTTTGGACCATCCAAAAATAGTGATTTTCTATCTATCTAAAAAAATAGTAAAAAAAATTTTAAAAAATAAAAAATTTAGCTCACAAGTATATTCTCATATGAAAATCATGTTGAACGGTTTGGATCAACCGTTAGGATTTTGAAAAAGAAAATATTAATCCGTAGTACGGACTAATCCGTGCTATGCATAGTATCATAGACTCACTCAAAAAAAAGTTTACTTTTCCCTTTTGCTCCAAATATATTTTATTTATTTATTTTGTAAACTTCGCTGATGAATTTCCTTGGCACCTGTGATCTTCATATCCAGTATTTTTAATTTGTTAGAAGTTAGCTGGATTAATGATTAATAAGATAATGTTAATTTTACTAAAATTGCTGTATATGTGCTTCAGTTACCATGTTTTTCTCCAATTCTGAGAATTGGAGTTTAGTTGGTTTCCTCTTATTATTTTTAGATATAGCAGGAGGTATCTTAGAACAGCTATACCTCATGGTACCTCCCCACTAATTTGAGAAAACATGATTAGGATCTGCTGTTAGGCTTTGGTCGCTGATTTTAGAATCATCCATAATACCAATTTAGTAGGGCAAAATTAGTTATGGTAATCATTTCACTTGATTGTTTTGAAAGATTTAATTTACTTGATATAGACAGCTTGTACAATCTTATCAATTGTATTGATCTTTAGGCAATGAGTCCTTTCAATATCACATCAAGTAGTGTGATTGATTGTTTGTGCATGAATCCACCTATACCTACGACAAAGTATCAAAGTTTGAACTCAGCAAATCAACAATTTCGTGGCAACTGACATGGATAGAAAAGTGAATTCACTAATCACAGATACAGTCATAAGTCTGAAAAGTTCTAAGCAGAAACTTGTTTTTTTGCCTGATGTATCTTTCTACCTAACAGTGCTAACCTAAAATGAAAGTATGAAACAAGAAATTAATTGCATGGACCAAACAAGAAGAAAAATAAAACATTGGATAATGACACAACAAGTCTAGTAGTTGCTTTTTATCAAAAGTGCCAATACAAACACACACAGACCCACTCCATGGATTGTGGAGTTCTTTTTATAGTCCCTTTTGCATAGCAATATTACCCGGAACAAAATACAACTCATTTCCCACACACAGACCATGCCCAGATCCATCATACACTAACCAGCTCTAGTACAAATGTTACAAGAAGTCGAAAAAAATAGAAATAATGGAGAGAAAAAAACGTAAAAGAAAAATTAATCCATGAAAATACAGGGAGATGCGATGAAACATCATGCTAAGGTAAAGAAATCCCTAAAAACACCTCAGACTGATCGAGCATCAACAAATATACGGTGAGCTCAGCATGACAGTCAGGTGCAGAAAAAAATTATAAAACCCAAAATATCAGAACACCCCCCGAAGTTGTTGATTAATTAACTAATCAATCACCTTTCTGTTGTGTTAATTTCACCCTCAGGTTTGAAATTCCAATGGTAAACACAGCTCTCACTTCTCTCTAAATCAGATTTTTTAGCACCGCAACACAAGATGCCAGGCCCGCAAGGGGATTATTCTAGATGCGAAGTGGGCCGCTAACGGGTTCACGCCCAGAGTTAGTAGGGGGTTCTTTGTGCTTGAGGGAGAGGCTTGCAAACTGGGAATCAAGGTCTCTACTGCTACTTCGGCTGTGCATGCCAGCAGTTTGTTGTTGTTGTTGTTGCATCTGCTGCTGCTGTTGCTGTTGCTGTTGGTATATGTTTCTCAGTCGTGCGACTTCTCTCTCAAACATCTCTTGTTGGACTGCATGATAAAAAAAAGGAAATGACAATCAAATTAGTAAATGTAAATCAAAGTACAACTAAATTAAGAATAAATCTACAAAAATTGTTGCTGTTGCTGTTGCATCTGCTGCTGCTGTTGGTATATATTTCATGGTGAGAACAATAGATCGCAGCCAGACACAATTTATCCAGCAAAAAATGTAAGTTCTGCTAATCTCATGAATTTTGATAGGTAAAGCTGGTAAAGAATGGCTATCAGCCCAGCACAGTGTTGGTTAGGTGGCCCAATTAAGACAATTCTGCAATTAGGTATCCATTTAATCCACTAGACTTTCCTATCCCCGGTTGGAACATTAGACTAGAAAAAAGGCCAATAAAAAGGAAAAAAAATAGCTTACATCTTTTGATGAGTTGCTCTTGATTCAAGCTTTCAAGCCGCTGTTTAAGTGCCTTATTCTCCAAATCCAACATTATGTTTTGTTGGCTCAGAAACTCCATCTCTGCCGACACCTCCATTCCTTCTGCCTGCAGAATAAACCTTTTTACGTAAATACACCTCAAAAGGAAAGAGAAGCTTGCTTTTGGACTATAGATTATATCTTTTTTTAAATGATCTAACCTGAAGTGTTTGAACCTTTCTCTCCAGCTCCGCAATGTACTGGAGCTTCCTCACACGTGACCGTTGCGCGTATTGCCTATATCATTATAAAATAAAATCATATTTCAATTACACTCATATAATTAGATTTCAAGGCAATGAACTTTACATTCTAATTAAATTTGTTAAAAGTTCTAATATGTTATGAGCTATTTGAGTACAGAACTGCTAAATTTCTATAGAATGAGACATTTAGCATTCAGATCAGGTGCCGTGCGGCACAAAGGATGTCATGTTTGGCTCCACAAAACATAAATATCATCTACAAACCTGAGAAATTTGAACTAGAACACAGGCCCTTCTAAACATGACCTATATTCCTCCTCTAATTTTTCAAAAAGAAATAAGGAATAGGATCATCACTCTATTTTGTACAGAGACAAACCATGATAAAAGAATTGTAGTCTCATGTCTTTTGAATTAAATTTTTTCAGGGACAGATACAAAGGATCCTAATATATAACGCATTTCGGAGATGTTTATTACACTAGTTTTGAAGTGGTTTACACATGAACACTTTAAAAGAAGTTCTTACTGTTTAGCCCGCTTGGTATCAGCCTCTGACTGCATGTGCTTCGCATGTGGGTTTTCCTTTCTCTCAACAGCACTGTTTCCTCTCTGCTCTTGACCTGGCTCCTCTTTCTCCTTTTTAACCGAAGAATCAGGTGCAAGCACATCAGCGTCCCGTGGGACCACTTTCTCCTTGCCATTATTTTGCCGGTGGAACCCAGTTGAGGCCACAGGGCTTTCCCAGACCCGGCCATGGGTCCGGCCTGCCAAATTCAGATCCGGGTACCTCAAATTATTGGATTCAACTGTTCCTCCCCATGTTGACCCAGTAAGGTCTGAACTGTAAATACTGGCACCATCAAAGAATGTAAAGGAGTCACTAGATGACCTTCTGTGCCCCCCGCGCCTGACAGGGGTATCAGGCTCGTTCAGCAAGTCGTCAAGCCAGGAAGGTTGCTCTTCTAGAAAGCTTTCGGATGCATTTCGGTGGTGAAATGGGTGGCGCTGACCTAACTTAGTGTTAGTGTTTGGTTTGGAGCCGATTGTACCAGGGTCAATGTAATTTTGAGCAATTGGGGAAGGAAAAGGGCTTCTTGGAGGCAGAAATGATTGCTTTGTTGAAGAGGAATTGTTGTTTCGAAAATTGATCCCTTGTGTACTGGCCATAGTTCGACCTGTAAACCAAATTTATAGTAAATCAATGAATTTCTAGTGGCTTGGAAACCTGATTCGACACAAGTTTTTTACTATCAAAATAATACACAAGTAAAAGAGAGGAAGCTTCTCTGAATCAAGTGTTCGTAAAACACTGAACACATGCAAAATTTGGCCTTTCTGTTTTTTTATCACTCAACAGTAAAAAGTAAGATTATAACGTATCCAACAAATCCAATGCCAATGCTCGCGATTCCAATTTAAAACTAGTATTGCCACAGGGAAAAGATCCGTATCAAGAAAAACACAACAGATCAACTATTTTAGATGGAAGTTCAGCTCAGCTCCAATCAAATAAACTCATATACATCTATAGTATGTATCAACTGGAGGAGAACAGAATCCCAAAATGAGGTCCTTTATGCATCTCAATCTTATCAGCATACCTTGACAGATAAAGATCATTAATAATTCTATTGGAATACAGTCATCTGAACCTGGCAATTGAACTCAAAAAGTACGGATCAGACAAAAACAGAGCTCGTAATTCTTTGAGTAGCAAAGATCAAAATAATTAATAAAAATATTCAAAAAAGAAGAAGAGAGAATCAGATAATCACTCACGATTTCCCACCTTGGAGGCAATCCGAATCGAACTACAAGAAAAAAATCTCCCAAATTTACACCTGTGATCTTTTTCACACAAAATAAAAGGATGGGGAAGAGAGGAACGGGGAACACAGAACGGAGGAGAGAGAGGAGCGGCCAAGAGTAGGATAGGTGGACTCGTCAAAGAATCGGGTTATAACTGCGATTTTTTTTTTTTTTTGTTATTTGTTTTGTTGCTGTAACAAGCCCACTTAACGGTAAACGAATAATTTTTGTATCGTATTTTTAATAAAACCCCCATTAAACATATATTGTTTTTTAGTATTTACACGCATTTTGTTCTCTCTTTCAGAAAATAGTAAACCGAAAATTACAATTTCTAATTATTTTGACATCAGGTCATATATCTATTAGTTTCTCCATTTAAAATGTTTACTTCACAATACAATGATTGAAAAAAAAATGATAGAATTAAAACCTATAAAATTTTATGATTTTTTTATATTTTGTTTATTGTGGAATATAATAAAGAAAGTTTGTAAAATAGACTGACCACATTCTTATAGACATAAACAAGCTTATAATTTTAGATGAGAAATAATTGCTTTAGATCTATAATTAATATTTGTTACTTTCATTTCATTACTGTCAAGACGGATTTAATATATTATTACAAATTGAATTATTACGAGCAATTTAATTAAATAAAAGCTTGTTGCCTGATAAAATTATTTGTTGTTAACGAATTGCTACAAAGTAAGAAAATATCAATGAATAAACATAGTAACAAAAGTAGAGGACCAAATCACAATTTTCTGATTAAATAAATGAATATCATAATAACAGGGTTAGATCTGTAAAAGGGAAGATATTAATGTGAAAAAAAGATGAAGGTGGGTGGGGGTGTGGGGAAAACGGGGAAATGACAACAAGGAGACAGCTAATGAGAGAGTTGGGATTTGGTAATTGGGTACTGCGCACAGCTGCTATGTGCCTACATATCCAATGCCCCTGCTCTTTTTTTATCTGGCTCACTGTTTTTCAATTTTTTTAGAGCATGTTTTGTGCTGTCTTAATGCTCTCTCAAACAGACAAATAGCGGTTCATGTTTTTCCAGCCACGGATCCCCACCATATTCCTCATTGGGCCATAAATGTTGCTGTTTTAGTTTTTTTTTTTTATTTCTAGAAATTACAATTTCGCTTTTGTTATGAATTTAATTCAAAATAGAATGTAGGTGAAATCCAGTTCCAATCTGATGACTGATAGGGAGTTACGAGAACCAATTTTAGCGGTCGTGTGAAAAAACATTAGTGAGCAAAATTTGAAATGGATGAGTATTTGTAGAATGAGGTTATGTTACTTGATAATGTGCATATCCAACCATATGTACTATGAATTATATTTTTGTTTTTAAAATTTAAACAGTCATTTCAGACTATTCAACATGAACTCCATTTGAAATGATCTTCATATAAAAATGTATTTGGAGATCAAATTGTGCATTTTTTTAGAATATTTTACTAATTTTTTAGATAGATAAAAAATCTCTAATTTCGAACGGTTTAGAATCTTTAGATAAGGTAATTTTCCACCTATTTAAAAAGATAGTAAAATAATTCAAAAAATTATAAAATTTGATCTCGAAATACATTTTCATATGGAGATTATGTTAAGTGGTTTGAATTGGCTGTTTGGACTTTTAAAACAAAAAAAATACAGATTTGTAATACGGATTGATATGCTCATTGCAAAGAACCATAGCCTCATTACGTATTTGTATTTCATTGAAGGGGTACAAAGAGACTTGATAACCAGTCCATGTTTAAAGATCCGTCTCTCCTCAGATATTAGAGGGGTGCAATGCATAATGGATAGTCTGAATTAATCTCAGCTAGATTAAATTCAATTCGGTGCCTATAGAAGACATAGGGGGTCCGGTTTGAAATTCGTACGAGGTTTAAAGAACGGTATGGATTTAATTATAGTACCTCGGTTACTTGGGGGATACGAATTCCATGTTTATTGTAGTCTATTTTTCCTCAAACATGTCCAGAATAGATCCATTGTAAATTTTTGCATTGCATGAAACATTGAAAGTGCTAGTGTAACATTCTTAAACATTATTAATTATACCAAAAATGAGGTACTAGAACTCAATATGTCAACAGTTAAGAATTTTTGTGCCTTTAATATTACTTTATTTTGAAAATCAATTTTTAGTCCAGTGACAAATGCAATGCTCTTCTTGTGAGAAGTTGCGGGTTAGAAATTCAACTAGGAAATTTTTTTATAGATATTAAATAATTGAGTGACTTAATCTCTAACTTCTACCTATGAAAAAATGTTACTTTATTTTCTGAGATGTGTTAACTTTGTTCTGCTTTATTTTACCTTAAATATTAATGTATTAAAGACTAAAACATATTAAAATATTTGAATCATCACTACTTCATTCGTCATATAAACACACTCCAATAAACACTCAGTTGATTGAAAACATTTAATTCAGCTGAAACACTATAGGTAAAGAAAAATTAACGAGAGCTTGAGCGGCTTAAAAGTATTTCATTTTCAGAACAATATGCCGAAAACTCATTACAATGGGCAGTGACTGAACATAAATTTTACTATAGCGAGAACTGAATGTAATAAAAAATAATATTCAACAGGATATATTTTAAAATAAGAAAATGTTTTATTAATTTAGAGGAACAAACTATATAATTTTATTAAAAATAACAGAAATTACACATAAAATTTAACTATAGGTGGACTTAGCCCCCACTGATCCCCTTTAACTTAGGTGGATTTAGAAGGGTTGTTTCGGCGAAAAGAGCAGATTTTGTACATTATTTTAGTTTTGACTTCTACGTATTGATCCTTCAACTATTGTATTTGATTCAATTAAAAATTTAGATTCTCAATCAAACCCTTTCAACTATTACAACTTAATAACTCTATAAATAATTAAATACTCATTGTCATCAATTATTATATTAATGTTATAGCTAATTACCTAATTAAAGCAGTGATATGAATCATTTAAAAAAAAAAAAAAACTAAGAATATATCGGTACAAAACTAGCATGTGCTATGCTTACTAAGAGAGTTTAGTGAGCATAATTTCAAATTATATCATATTAGCTTCAAATGACGAAACCAAGCTATTGAAACCGATCTACTTCCGAGTGATGCATGTACATATAAAATTTTCAAATTCATATAGTACATGCATACACAATGAGAAAAGTAAATCAAAATTTATGACTTCATTTTTTTACTGTTTGAATGTATTAAAATAACTTATAAAACTTCATTTTTTTACTGTTTGACTTTATACTAAATAAATTCAAAATTTTTGAAATTTTGCATGTATACACATATACACATCACTTGTAAAGTAAATCTGTTCCGACGATTTGAATTCGTCGTTTGAAACCAATATGATAGGTTTAGAGTTATACTCACCAATCTTTCTTAATGAGCACAACAGCTGCTAACTTTTAGTCAATATTTGAAATTTTCGGATAAAAAAGCACAATGAGAAAAGTAAAACGAAAAAAAAAATGAAAAGGAAAGAAAAATACATTGACCTTGTTGACTATATCGTTGACCAAATTTTTACTGTCGGTTTGGTTTCAACCACGACCAAGATAACTCCTAAATAAATGACAATGACAATATTTGTATGAAATTAACCAATGAATTTTCATGCATAGCCAAGAAGGGGACCAGATCACTAAAGAAAGAGATCTTTGCTTCACTATGCAAATTTGGCAACTGAGAAATGCACTTTTGCAACTTGCAGTGGATCTGCCTTGTGGTTTTGGGAAAAAAAAACACTTTAGGACCCCATCCCTTAGTAAACTAATTGGTTATTAGCATTGCATTACAGTTGATGAGAAGAATAATATTAATTTTATTTTAAAATTTGAAATCTAAATATTGAGTTCAAACTGTTAATAATGTTGTATATTTACATGAAAATATATCCATGCAATATTTTTTGGTTTTTCGTATTTACTTTATAGTAAATCAACTGGCAAAAAAAAACAAAAGAAAAGTTAATCTAGTTGTTACGTCTCTCGTTGAAAAAATAAATAAATAACAATTTGGATGTGATATTTGAACGATAACAATTTTAAGTTCAATCATGCACCCAAAAAAAATGCATAGGTCAATCATGCATGCACGATAACAAAAAGAAAGGATGCAGCATTCTAAAAAAACATATATATAATCAAACTATGCCAAAAAAGATTTATTTCACGCGTGAACCAAAATAAAAGTCGGGACATAAAGAAGCAATTTTTTAGGTAAAAGTACATTAAAAATTTATTTTACCACTTGCTTGCAATTCCATAATATAAAAAAAAAAAAAGCAAAAGGAACATAAAATTGAATGGTTGTTTTTGGACATTTTGTCATAAACCATCACGGTTTCAGTTGATATCATCCTAATTAAATCCTGATTTATATTTAGCATATATATTCATGATTCAATCCGATCGCAAACAATCATGAACGCGTTATGGACACACTTGTCATTTTAAATCTAAAAAAAATAATAGAATAAATCTCGATGAAACACAATTTTTTTTTAAATGGTAGCTTTCAACAGCCACCGGCTTTGATTAACAAAACCATTTACAAAGTCAAAGTACAAAAACTAAATCCACAGCGATTCAAAATCCCACCAAGTTGGATTTCTGTAACGAAAAATGAGCTAAATAAATAATTGAGGGGTAGTATTAAAATGACAGTTGTATAAGAGCGAGACTACAGTAGTATGTATAGTGCATAATACTCCATATTATAAATTAATATCTTAATTTTTTTTAAATTCAAACAATTAATTTGATATATTTAACATGATTTCTGTGCGAAAATCACTTGATGTTAGGGTAGTAAACGGATTGGATATTATCCGATTTCGTCCGGATTCGCATCCGGAAAATTACTTAAATTATCGATTCATATTTGTATTCGAGACTATCCATATCCGTATCCGTATCTGAAAAATTATAACGAATAAAGATACGGTAAGATTTTTTACTATCCGTATCTGATCGTTTACACCCCTAAACCACAACAAATGTACTCTATGTTCTTAAATTAATTTATTAAATTGCATATACATACCAATGATTTATTAAACTGCATATACATATATATTTTGATGAACAATATAACACTATGACATAATTAGTGACTAATGTTTTGATGAACAATATATGTTTTGTAACCAACAAATTTATTATGAAAATTATTAGATCTAATTTATGAATGAAAAAATTATATTTTGATGTTATTCTTTACTAGAATGTACATTAGTAATTTATTTTTAATTATCCGAATTATATTCATATTTGTATTCGTATTCGTATCCGTCTGATATCTGATCCGTATCCGTATCCGTTTAATATCCGATCTATATTCGTATCCGAGACTATCCGTATTCGTATTCATATCCGAAAAATTATAACGGATAAGGATACGGTTTGACCACTATCTGATTCGTTTATGACGGTTTACACTATGTAAATATTCTAGACCATTCAAAGGCAATGATTTTCTATCTATACTAAAATATAGTAACAAAATTTAATAAATATAAAATCTAGTTTTTAAGTACATTTTTATATGAAAATCATGTTAAATTGTTCGAATCGACTTTTTGAATTTTGAAAACGAATATGTTTCGCTCCTTTCTGACCCTGTTTCAATAGAGAGTCAAGAAAATAAAAAAGCAATCACCTTAAAATGTGATAATGCAGAGAATATATCCAGACTAATTTTTCTTGGTCTCCATTGCTCAAGTAATCGACACACACAAACGGATTTGAAATTGATAAGAAAAGGTATTCATTCAAATCCTTTTCAATTCGATGATAATGCAACACTGTCTGTCTCTGTCTCAATCATCCCCTTCAGCAGTCACAAGTTGTCATTTATTAAACCCAAGTACATCCTTTTCTTTATAGGGGTATCCTGTACATCTTTGCTTAATTTTCGTAAGAATTTTTTTTTTAAATCAGAGAGATACATCTATTTTTGTAAGCAATACTTTAGTGTTTTATTTGATTAATTTACAAAACATATAATTATTGAATTTAACAATTTTTTGAGTTGAGATATTTGCAGGTTCATAAGACAACATGGACCATTGAGGCTCTTCTCTTTTTCTTTTTACAATTTTGAAATTCGGATAACTACTATGTGGTCAAAATTGATATATTCTTCTCGCAAGCTTTCTGAAAAATAATCATTTGCTGAAATCGGACACTCCAGCGCCGAAATATGCTCGTTTGAAGATTTGTAAATTCAAAAAAAATTAGTAAAGTAAATTTGAATTGAGCTGACAGGGAACAACCGTTCACAACGGTTAAATTAAATTATCGAAAAGTAAGAATTAATTCCCTTGACGTTTTTCAACAGAAATCATCAGATGCCAACCGTTGGTGACAGTTGGCCAATCATTACAACGTTTGATCAATTGATTCAGCTGATTTTGCTGCAACCGTTGTGACGATTGAGGGCAAAATCTTAATTTCATTTCTTTTTGTATAAATAGAAACATTGGATTCGTTTCTATTCTCTTCCATCCGCCACAAATTGCAAAACATGTTTGTCTCTTCTGAGACCAAGCCACCATTGATTAGGTGTGCAAAAACAATTAATCTCTCGACTCAACCTCAAATCCACTTCACTAATCTCTTAATATATTAGGTTAGAGTGATTATTCTTGAGTGTTCTTAGTGAGAGCCTTTTGTGTGCTCATTTATTCATAGTCGTGTGACTTTCCGCTTGTTCTATAAGGGCTCACCGGTTGGAGCTTTTGTGCTCACCTTTCACGAGTTGGCTGTGTGACTTCCCGTTAGTTGTAAGGGTTCACTGGTTCACAAGTTGTACTCCTTTCTCATTGAGTAATATATAGAAAGACGCGAGAAGCGATAGCGATGCCCCTGAGACATAGGCCTTGTTTTGCCGAACTCCGTTAACATCTTTTGTGTCAATTTCTCTAACTCTTCTATTTATGTTTATTTACACTTTGAGATTGTTAATACATTTCATAACTTTGATAGTTGTACCAAAGTGTTTGAAATTTCAAAAAACTCCATATTCACCCATCTAGATGCCGTTAGAGACATAAAAAAACTATTTATATAGTTATTCCAAAATACATTTAGAGTGTATTGTTTGTATTTTATGATATTTTTAATAAGTATGGTTACATTTATATTTCAAATATCATCAAAATCGTCAGATAATATGTCCTTTACAGACCCATAAATTTATATTAAAAAAAAACCAAAGAAATACATTAGAAATTACTTATATAATTCTTCTAGTATACATTTACAACGTATTGTGTTTGTTTGTTTATGTTTTTAATGAATTATATGACATTTATGATTAAAATATAAAAAAATTGTCGAATAAATCCAATATATGTCCTCGACATGCCCATAAAATAGATACATTAGAAATTAATTGCAAATTATACATAATCTTCAAGGGTTCCTTAATAAGATATAATCGGCTTAAAATTATTTTCTTGTAGTTAAGCATGCCAAAATAATTTGCTTAAAGAATGAGTTCTTAAGTCAATGAAGATTATTAGTACTGTTTTCAGAAATTGATGATCAGGATAATTTTGTTTGGATGATCAATTTTAACATTACACCTCATCAAGCATATGTAACAGTATTGCTTTTAGCATTAACTTTTGCTTTAATTTTGAGCCTGATAATGGAGTCCGGCTACTATAACACTAGTGTCATTCCCAACTAAATAACACCACATCTTAAACCATTGGATCTACTTTATTATTCGTGCAAAACACTAGTGTCATTCCAGTCCTATCTTGTACACAAATATTAAAGTAGATCCAATGGTTTAAGATGTGGTGTTATTTAGTTTGGAATGACACTAGTGTTATAGTAGCCGGACTCCTGATAATGACCGTATAACATGGTATGTAACAGTATTGCTTTGGAGTCTCATCTTAGTGCAAAGCATTCTAGGTCACGTACACATCAACCACTAAGGTGCTGCAAGACATCAATTACCATTAACATCAACAAGGAGGTGGAGGCTACAACCCTACATCTCAAAGACCTTCCTTTCTTGTTTGGAGACAAGAAACTAAATGTATGATGTTTAATAATTTGAAAATTAATTTTGGTTTGATTCCAATCGCAAATGATGATCTATTTTGATACTTTTTTTGTCAAAAAATTTGAAATTCTACTACCTTAAGTACCATAAAACCAACATATGGAGCCGAAGATTATTAGTACTGTTTTCAGAAATTGATGATCAGGATAATTTTGTTTGGATGATCAATTTTAACATTACACCTCATCAAGCATATGTAACAGTATTGCTTTTAGCATTAATTTTTGCTTTAATTTTGAGCCTGATAATGACCGTATAACATGGTACTATCACAGCAATATTGGACCTAGTAAGGTGGAGAAATAAAATTTACCAATGCATTAAATAGAAAGCGACTATTCGAACTATACTATGTTAAGTAAGAAATTATTGTTTTTTTTTTCTATAGTTCGGATATTTAATAAAACAATTCCAATATGGATATTTGAGTATCCTCTCCGTAGCTTTCATCAAAAAATACAGTACGCTTGAAAGATCTTTTCTCCTGCTTATCTTCAACTATTTTAATTAAAATAAAAATAAAAATAAAATCAAACCGTCTAATGTTTAAATATTGACAAAATATCTCAATCAGATTTTGCCCCTACATCCTTCCCCACACGAAAAATATTATTAACTACTATGTCAAAGGCTAGTTCACGTTTATCTTCAATTTTGTTTGTATAAATTTGTTCTATAACCAGGATTAACAAATCAAGAATTAAAAAAATAATTTTTTTTTTGTTAAGAAAGACATATTTCACGATAAAAATGTAAGCAAGTATTAAGAGCATTAAGAACACCTCCAAAAATTAAAATAAAGCTTAAATAAGAGCTTAAAGAAAGAAAGAGGAGCTTCGAGAACTTATTTGGACTTCGGAGGTGGGAGATGGATGAAAATCCGTGGAACTTTTTAGTTCATTAATATTTTTATTTGTGAAATTTGTTTGGATAGACAATTTTCCGATATTTTTATTAATACCCAAAAAAAAAACAAATTATCAAATCTGCCCCCACCTCCAAACTTATTTTTAAATCTACCCCAACCGCCCGCCTGTTGGGCGGTCCACTTTCCCCACCTGACAGCCCAGCAGCTGGGCGGTCCACTCTGCATAGCGGACCGCCCAGCTGCTGAGCGGTCTGCTATTGATTTTTTTTTTTTTATATGGCGGTTTTATGTTTTAATTTGTTTGAATGTTTTATATTAAACCGCCATATAAAAAAAAAAAAAAATCAATAGCGGACCACCCAGCTATCAATAGCGGACCTCCCAGCAGCTGGGCGGTCAGGTGGGAAAAGTGGACCGCCCAGCAGACGGGCAAATGGGGTAGATTTAAAAATAAGTTTGGGATGGGGGCAGATTTGATAATTTGTTTTTTTGGGTATTAATAAAATATCGGGACAATTTTAAAACACAGGTCTTTAAGAGTCTACTTTTTAAGACAAACTAAAAAATTGTAAAAAAAATAATAGATCTAACCATTTTTTAATCCACAACCATCACCTTTTTTTGTTTCTCTTTCAAAAATAAGAAAGGAAGAGAATTAGCTTGAGAGTTGAGAAACTGAATAAAAATGGAGTATGAGTTCTTAATAAAGGAATCAATTTGCATTCGATGTCTATTAAATTTAAATTTGAGTCTGATGAGTTTAGCATTCGTCCAATCTGCTTTACAATTTGTGTAAATATTAAAGTGAACACACACAATTTTGAAACAGTACACACAATTTTTGAAATGAATTGGACGAATGCCGAACCTATCAAATTCAATTTGAGTCCAAATTGCTTCCCTTAATAGATATATGGGAGACTCTTTCTTTAGTACCGATTTCTTTTTTAGTAGTTAGGATGACACCAAAAAGGCAAAAACAATGACACAGTACAATTCGTTCGATTCGAAACAAATATGCCAAACTTTTTAAAAGAGAATATTTGGGATTTGAAGCTAATTTGTATCATATTTCTATTCTTATAAAAAGCATATTGATGTTCTAATTCGTCAATGATTGTGATTAAAATATGAAATTTCAGATTTAATATTAGTCCTCTAATCAAATAGTATGTCTTTTTTTTATTTTATGTATTTTTTTATGTTTTTCTACGTGTAGAAGTCTAAATTTATTTAGACACGTACTCGTCACATGTAGATGTCATGATCTCTTCATTTTTTTCCGAAAACTTTCCTAAACCCATCTTATTTGATTGTAGATACTCGATTTTCTTATTACTTCTAATTTATTTTCATTTTTTTTCAAATTAGTTGTGGATTAAAAAACAAAGTTGAAATGTCGTAATATTTTATATGAGCATATAAAAAATGATATAGATAAAATCTAAAGGTTTTATTTTAATATTTAAATTTAAATTTTAAGTTTTTAACATTTAAAAAATAGAGACATTTAAACCCACTTCACAAAAAAAATTGTATTCATCTTAAAAGCCAAGCCTTTTCTCCAAAATTTTATTCTGTATTTAGTGCTCATATATATATACCCCCTCTACATTCGTCACTATGTTTCTGGTATTTGAATTGCAATTGATTTTGTATTCTAGTAAAAACTATATGAACTTATAGTTAATGAATGGATAATAAGTATCAAAAAGTAATATTTTTGGAACGCTCAACATGGAACTCTATGGGCATCTGTAATTTTCATCGGAAAAAATAGGGCAAACAAAATAAAATTAGGCTACAATGTTTCATAAAAGTAAATTACAACGACAAATAAGAAAAAAAGAAAGCAACAAATAAAAAATGGAGAAGTCGCTCTCGCTCACACTGCCCATATGACGAAGGCAATTAGTTCAATCTCCTAGGCCATATAAAAAATACAACGAAGAAACCATCTTTACTTTTAAAATTGGCGGTGAAGGCAAACTTTGCCGCGGGTCTTAATTATTTCTTACAAGAAAATATTATAATGCAGAATTCTTTTTCTGTAGGCTGCACTTAAAAGAAGATCAATGATAATCAGTTAAAAAAATATTTTATGAAATAATTTGATAATTTCGATGATATACTTCTACATTTATATATTTTTTTTAAACATATAAATTTTCTATAGACATATTGTTGAACTTTTAGGGTTGCTGAGTATCAAGTTTCGTATAATTTTAATGTTATTTGATATGACTGTTGTAATTTTTAAGTCATTTAATGAATGATAATACTTCCACCAATTTTCATTATTCTTCATGTTAATCATATAAATATAATGTATATAACATATTAAAGGAAGGAATTCAAAATTACATATTAATTTTTTTGTCAACATTATCAAGTTAATCTATTGTTAATAAATCCCTGTCCATATTGTTTTAATAATTGGAGATATATTAACATCAATTTACCTTAATAATCTTGATAACACTTTCTCAAATAAAAAAAATAATTTTTTTCAACTTTTTGTTTATTTTAAATTGCTTGTATATTCAATTTCATATAATTTAAATATCATTTGATAATTCATCAAATACTTGAGAAAGTTAGTTATTTCACCCAGAAAAGCATCATCACTACACATCAAGATTGGAATTACCATTTGCGCAAATGAAATTATCAAGAAAATTACATGCCTCATCCTATACTATCCTATATGCTAGCGAACTTAGATCCAATAAGGTAACTGATCTCATAAAATGAGATGAGGATCGTTTATTTTGACCTGATACAACTTTTCAAGATTCCGTGCATTTATGGCAGTCCCAAAAAATATCACTCCGCTAGCTGAGATATTTTAAGATACCGGGACATGAGGAGTACTCACTCTATGGTCTATTCTAACTCTCCAGTTAGAAAACCAACACGAATCTCAACGATTGTTTTGACGACTCATGTTAAACAAGAGTTCCGCACTCTCTTGTCTCTAGTGAATTAAAACAAGTGATGTTGCAAATTAATTGTAAAGTTTTAGGGTAACATTACAATACTTAGCAAGAGAACATCTTAAGCATAGTTATAATAATACTCCCCTTTTCAATCCATTTGCACGCCAAACATTTTTCTTATCTCAACAATCTTATTGATTGTAACATTTTTTTTTTTTTTAAATTGAAGGTCGAGCATTCATCTCTGAGATAGAGATTCGTGCGCTATCATCAAATTATTTTGTTAAGATAAAGATGGAAAGCAAGCCTCAATCTTTAAATAATTTAGTAGTATAAAATTGAACTCAATTGTAGTATATTATACATATCCAAAGGGAAGGTTGAGGCCTTGAGGGAGAAGAGATATTAATGGCGTCCCCTAGCTTTGCAAAAATATTGATGGAAGAAAGCACACAGGTGAGCATCTTCCATTCGAGCAAAAGGATTTAAATATATGGCGCTTTTTATTGTGAGTATATATGTGATGTGCCTATGATCGCTTCACATGGCGCGCAAGTCATCTATGTAGTTAATCTGGTTGTGTAAATAGGCTCTGTTTTAGATGGTCTGACGAACAGAGAAGAGATAGTTTCATTTAAGAAAAAGATTAGGAACAAATGCCTTGTAAGGAGGGCAATTAAAGTAATCATGTGGCATTAAATTGTGTACCGATACCTAGAAGATAAAGCAATTTAATGCCTTAAATTTTGTATATTATTTTTCATCAGTTCATTATAATAGTAGATCAATTAATCATCTGGATGCCAATTAAGGAGCATCTGATACTGCCAGTGGGCCACCACCATGCTGCTCACGTGTCCATGTGTGGTCAACTCCAAAAAACCATTGGATACCCACTGTCGATTGCCAGACTTCGCACGTTTTAAATACCTTTTTTTTTCCTGTATCTCTTTGTTTTTTTTCATCTCAAATGGAAATGATAGGCAATTACAGTTGTAGCTACCGTGAACCAGACAGGTTCAGGTTCAGTGTCAGGTCAGATATCTTTAAATTTAAGTCTTTACATTCAGTCATTTTATTATCTACCTTAGTTGTGCAAGACCTGAACACATTCTACCTTTTAATTGATATTCTTGAATTATTTTGTTTCTTGGATAAGATCTCAAAAAATTCCCCAAGTACAAATTTGAGCCAATTTGTCGGCGATTTTGAACTCCAAATTTGATGTTGGCAATTATCAACATCCATAAATGACTCGTGAAAAAAATGACTATAATTGACACTGGCAATGGACAGTGTCAATTATATTCTGTGAATTTATATAATTGACAACATCCGGATTAAATTTTTAAATCGCCCACTTTACAGCTAATTTCTTTGCCTTGCTTAGATAGAGACCAAAAAAGAAAAAGAACGATGTACATTTCACCATGAGTTGCGTGTTTGTCCAACATAATTGTTAAAATCTTTTTGTAGGTTACTAGAAGATGCTAAATATAATCATATTTGGGTTTTAGATTAAGATCGGAAGGTCTTAATAGAATCACATTCCTTAAAATTAAATTTACATAGTATTAAGATTTAAATTATCAGATAACACCCCGTCTTTAAGTTCTTCAATTAACGAGAGTTTGGCTTTCTAATTAACACAGGCATCAATATTGTATGCTTGACTTGACTACATATCCATTTATCTTAAAATAGACCCCTTCGTTTTAATATGTTTACCTTTTACAATTTAAGTTAACAGCTCACTTAACGTGGTTCCTTAGTTCGAGCCTTCCAGGGTGTACAATTTGAATTTTTTAGGGAGCGTCTTCTAATTGTTTGTGTAATAATTTTTTAGTTTTTCTCCAAGACATTAACTATCTGGAGGCCCACTAACTACTTAGGAAGCACTTAATATTTGAAAGATTTTACAACTGGCGCGCACAAATATTAATACATATGCGCGCAAGTATTAATATATAACATATCAAATATTAATATCTAAGATATCAAGTATTTCGAAAAACATTGAATATATCAGTTTTTATCTCTTTCATCACATACCCATCTTTTACATGTTTTTTTAAGTGAGTTTTTGTTTCTTCATTTAATCTCGCCAATATTTCATCACATACCCACTAACTTAGGACCCATCTTTGGATCCGAAACTGCTGAGCCTGGGTAGCGCCTACGTGCATGCCACTGTGCATTCTAATAATGCGCGCACTCTTCCACTCGGGGGTCTAATTCGTTTCTATATTACATTTGTGTTTTTTGGCACTGGATGTTCGCTGTAATATGTTACTATTTATTTCTTTTAAAACCCTTGGCAGCTTCTGCCAAGATATCAAAAAAAATATTTCTGACGGTCTGTGAGGAATTTTGCGAATTTAAAATCACGAATGTCTTCTACGTAAATTTATCTTTTAAATGAGATCTATGATGAAGTACTTTCGGATTGTCCGTCGCGCAAGTATTTATATCTCATCATGCAAATATTCATACCTCGTCGAGCAAGTATTTGTACCTCATTGTGCAAGTATTCGTACCTCGTCACAAATACCCTAAACGTCCTCCAAGAATTAACTACCTGAGGGACCTTCCTTTTACTCTTGAGGGAAATAGAAAAAACAATTTTTTCTTGTAATCCTGGTAAAGCTCCAGGTCCTGATGGTCCTTTTGGGATCTGGTTCACCTTAATCTTCTTAAGTTATTTCAGACTTTTTATAATAGTACATTGGATATTTCTAAATTGAACTTAGCCTCTATATGTCTAATCCCTAAAAAGGAAGATGCCTCTTCCATTAAACAATTTAGGACCCATTAGTCTTATCAATTGTAGTTTTAAAATGATTACTAAGTTAACTAATATACTTTCATTAGTTTAGATCCTCTTGTAGATGATTCTCAGGCTACTTTTATTAAAGGTCGATTAATTGGCAATAATATAGTTTGTGCTCATGAAATACTGCACCAAGTTAGATTATCTAAGCAGAAAGGTATTCTTCTCAAGCTTGATTTTGAGAAAGCTTTTGATAAGGTTAATTGGAATTTTTTACTTGAGGTATTAGCTGTTAGAGGTTTTGGAGTACTATTTATTAACTGGATTCGGGATATTTTGCAAAGTGGTAGAACATGTGTATCTTTTAATGGTAGGTGATTATTTCCATTGTAAACAAGGTCTCGACAGGGATATCATCTTTCTCCTCTACTTTTTGACTTGGTAGCATATACTCTTAATAAAATTCTTAGTAAGGCACAATCTGCTGGTTTAATATCTGGCTTAGGTAATGCAGTTAAGGTTTTGAACTTACATTTTGCAGATGACACTATGTTGTTTTTGGAGACCAATTCCCTCATGGTAGAACATCTTAATTTTCTTGTTTTAGGTTTTGAAAATTTATCTAGTTTAAAAATTAATTTTCATAAGAGTGAAGTTATATTTCTGATCAGGAATCAACCTTTTTAGCTAGACAGTTAAATAGTAAGATTAGTTCTTTGCCCATTTCTTACTTGGGTGTTCCTCTTCATTGGAAGAATTAAGTTTAACAGATTGGTACCCATTAGTAGATAAAATTGATAGGAGATTACAAACTTGGAAATGCTCTTTATTGTCATTGGGGGGTAGAGTCACCTTATTAAATTATGTTTTGTCATCCATGTCGTTGTATTGGCTATCTATTTATAGATTACCAATCACTATTAGGAAAGAGATTGATATCATTAGAAAACAGTTCTTTGGGCGAATGGTACCACTGGGAGAAGGAAATATCATCTTCTTAAATGGTCAAATGTTTGTTTAGCCAAAACCCATGGAGGATTAGGTGTACTAGATCTTAATTATATGAATATTACTTTGTTAGCTAAATTGTGGTTTATCATTAGAAAACAGTTTCTATGCACTACTTTTGTATGAACTATGTTGTCTCGTAATGAAACAGATGAAATATTTCACTTTTGTCAAAAAAAAAAAAAAAACTCACCTGAGGAACCACTAACTACCTAGGGACCGCCTATACAAATATACAGAGTCATGGAAGGGGGAATGGGTTTGGGGACTTCGGGGTATTAATCAGGTAACAAAGAGCAGTTTTGATGGTATAGTCTGGTTCAACTGGTTACCAAACAATTACCTTAACCAGCTTCGAAACGAAATCTGGGAATTCAATACTGATGGTAGGACAGGCAGGAAATACTTTAATTCTGGAAACCCAACTAAACAAAATGCTTCGTATTTTATAGAAACTACAAACTACAAAGGCTCTATAGTTTTGTTTCTCGTGTCTAAATTATATATAAGTTCTGTGAAAGGATTGGGGGCACGAGGAAAAAATAATTTCTACACTCGTGCCCTTTGGTTGACTTTGTCCGTACACTATATTATTATTCAAGGATTGGCTTTACACTTCAAGATTATTAGATAATGACAGTCTAGAGCGTCATGGACATAACATTCAATTCAAAGAACACAAAAGGCTATGCATTCACTTGTTTTGTAATCCAAAAATATGTAACTAATTAGATATTATTATCTGAAATGACGTCTAAGTTAGCAAATTCATTAATAGTATCAATGTGTACGATGTTATGATATGAGATACTGCAATAAATCAATATTAATTGTTATTGACTACTCAAAAGGTAGAAGGGCAGGAAATAGAAATAATTTATAATTCTTACTACGGTCCACAGGTCCACGCCCCCGTAAACTGTTGAGGTGAAAATAATCCATACACAACCAAGTAAGGTATAATAAAACCTGGGTAAACCAACATTATGAACATTGCTATTCTCCATCATATTCATCAATATGTTAAGACTTAGTTGAGCTTTATTTTCTAAAGAGGTGCCCAAATTACAATCTGGAGTTTATTTAGCAAAAGTGTCCATAAATTATACTATGGTACTCCAACGGAAAGGAAATTCAATAACTGCTTATATCACTCTATTGTCAGCCTCTTACTTGTGCTTTCAACAAAGCTCTTTATGTCAAAAACATCATCACCACTCTTTGTGATGACACCCTGCAATTATGAAATATTAACTCAATGGAGTTGGCTATGTAACATTTAATGACTTCAATGGAATCAACGAAGCTTTGATGCGATTTTTTCAAAAAAAAGAAAGAAACTCAATAGAGCTTATGTAGAGAAGGAAAGAGACAATGCAAAAGGACAAGGACAGGTCAGCATACAGGTAACAATTGTTAAAGTTAACAAACCTAAAAAGGAACCAGAGGTCCCAGACCTGGAATTTTTCTTTCAAGGCTTTTCAGTTCTAAACCATCTGGTAAATAAAATGTTAAGGAACTAGTTATACGAAGTAATATCCTCTATATCATGTGCCATTGGATTGAGAATTTATGTCTTGGCTTATTATATTTGTCAATTTTTGTGATTGTCACCATAAATTAACAACAACTCACAGAAATTGAGATACCTTTTCAGTTATGATGGCAGTTATCAGGCTAGCTGGAGTAACATCAAAAGCAGGATTCCACACTGCAATTCCACTTGCTGCAACTTGTTTTCCAAGACCTCCTTCGGAATTAAGTAATTCCTTAGACGATCTCTCCTCTATCACAATTTTCTGACCAGAAGATATTGACAGGTCGATGGAAGTTAAAGGCGCTGCCACGTAAAATTGCACACCATGGTGCTTTGCACAAAGTGCGAGGCTATAGGTCCCGATTTTATTAGCAGTATCACCTTTAATATGAAAGAAGGTGTGTGAAAACATCAAAGCAATGATAAATTAATACCTAGTGGTTATACGGTATCTGAGCTATAACTGTCAGGCCCGGAATTGTTATGGCAATAGCAAGCAGAGTCTGTACCCTATTTCTCTTCTTCCTTATTGGTCATATTTTGGACAATTTGCTTCATTTGAATAAAGTAAAGGATAAAATAGCTTTAACTACCATTTGCAGCAATCCGGTCTGCACCAACTACAACAGCATTGACACTTCCTGATTTCATAAGTGCTGCAACTGCAGAATCAGTAACTAGAGTTGCAGGGATTTTATCATGAACCAATTCATAAGCCGTAAGCCTTGACCCCTGTAAGTGATGCATCAAAACAAATGTAAGCACAAGCTTTTGATAATCCCAAATGCATGTAAAACAAGAGATGACCAAATAGCTTGGAATTTTGCCTGGTTAAATGGTCGGGTCTCAGTGCAAAAGGCCTTATCCAAATAACCTCCTGCATGAAGAGCACGAATTACACCAAGTGCAGTTCCATAGCCAGCTGTTGCGAGACTGTCCCCAAAATCAGAGTTAGATTAAGAACTCTTATCCAATATGCCACTTCATAAATGTACTTTTGTGGGACATACCTGCCAGTGTTGCAATGCGTCAGGACGCACAATTTATCTAAGCCCTCAGATTTTTTTCGAAGAAAGATGGCACCATGGGACCCAATTGCCTTGTTATCGGCAACATCATTTTCAAGCATCGCCTCAGCTGCCTCAACAAAAGCCTGATTAAATTAAAAAAAAAAAAAATTATTGATGAAAACTTAATGAAACAAATACCTTACAATCCAGTACAGAAATTAGCAAAGTCTTTAGTTGCCTAAATGTTTTGTTTAAATTATTGGGATCCAACTTCACAAATAGGCTGGTGTCACAAAAAACCTGAGCTGACTTGGTGCAGAATATGGCATCTCTTGAAGGTATATGAGCGCTTCGAGAAATTTTCTTTAAGTACCAGTTTAATGCAATAACTGCAAGTAGAAAATGGAATACAAAAAGGTAATTTGCGTTGTTACCTTAAATACGTTCTTGACCTCAGTTGTGGTTTCAGAAGTATTTCGAACTAAATCTCCAAGTTTTGTTGCCGCATCAGAGAGATTCACAGCAGTTGGCCGGCTGCCACAAAAGGATATAGAGGTCAACCAAAACACAAAAGAGTCAAAAAAGGTACAGCAGCTGAATGGTCTATTTTAGTGGAAAATTAGGATAACTTGAAAGTGGTCAACTGGTAGCACATTTAAGAATCTAGTACTGCTGAATCCAGAATGCGTGAGAAGTTGAAGAATTACCTAACTTGGTTACTTGAACTTCAATTTGGTTCTTTCTAAATTTGTTTAATTGCTTGCTCATTTCAATCTCCTCAATGTAAGCAAGGAGTCGGGTACTAATCTATTAGTCAAGTCGAACTCAAAAACTAGATGTCTCATTCTGAGTTGGTTTCAGACAAGAAAGTATTCAATACAAGGAAATTCTTCTATAAAATTTACAAAACGACTTGAATTTACTGACTGCTGCAGGTATGGCCTGACCTGGAACCAAAATGAAATGGCCTGCACATTAACATCTTTCTTGTATCACTAGTTGATAAACATTTGGCCAAACCTCACATTGGTAAAGCGAAGTGTCAGCTATATATGTTAACACGACTTCTGCACTGACAGCATTGTAGTCGTAGACACCAAAACTAATTGGCAAGACAGAACATCACACAAATATTTGTAAACTTAGTTTAAATTTCAGGTCCGATATACAATTTTACCTTGAAACTAAGAATTCTAGTTTCTTGACAATAAAATCAGCAGCGTCAGCAGGAGCTCCTTTGAATTCAAGACTGTGAATTTCAACAGCTAAAGAAAGAGCGGCTGCTATTGCAATTGCTGGAGCACCTCTAACCACCATATCTCTTATTGCATTCCTTGATGGTGTGTATCACAAGCACAAAATAATGTGCATACGGATTAGCTCCAAATGGAAGGAAAATGGATTGATTTCAGAAACTAACCAGTCAAATTAATGCTGAGTTTATCTTGGTAATTTGGGAAAAAAAGGTGTAATATCCCAATAAGTGCAATCTAACTAAATCCATATTAACATTTCAGCACCAGAGTAACCAAATAACATGCTACAATTTTTATACAGAGATTGAAAAGGTGAATGTATGATTTCACTATTTAATTTTTCTATTGGTACTCTGCCAAAAGGAAATTATTATTTATATATTTAACAAGTGTATCATCCTTCTACAGAGTATATGGTAAAGAGTAACCCAGACCCAAGTAACAACTAGTTTTGCTTGGTTAACAGAATTTTACTTGACATAGTAGGCAAAGCACCTACTAACAACATTCCGTTAACAAAATGAAATAAGGGAGGTAGAAACAGTTAGAAATAAAGGTTTCTGAGAGCTAACAATTTAATTATGAGTCTCATTCAGAGTAACCTAGAAATTATGGACTCAGGGATATAAATTCCCTTAAAGATTTGCTGATTAAGAAAACTTAACAGGCCTTACAAGCGGAGCCAAAATAAGCACTTCCTAACAGGTATCAAGGTTAAAAAATGGCATATCAATATTAGATTCATGAGTCACAAACTGGACCAGTGTGTTGAATTAAAAGGAAATATTCCATAGGCACAGCTTTGTAGCACTTAGTTTAGCCACAGTAAATGTTTGCCCGATTATAATATGAAGCTCTCTGATCATCAGTAACATCCACGCTAAAAAGATGGAAATTGAAAATTGAATTAATGATCAACACTAGAGAAAGTTGACGAGAGCAGTAAACAAACCATCCATCCTTGGAATCCTGGATATTAAGGTATACGCTCTCCAGCGGCAGTTTTCTCTGTCAAAACCAAAATAAATTTAGTTAACAGAAAAAGAAAAAGAAAAAAAAAACAGTTCGATATCTACTGTAACTTTGTAAGGATCGAATAAAAAGTAGATGAAAAATTAAATTGGACCTGATCGAGGAGGCGGAGAGAGCCGCGCTGGTAGCAAATTGCTTGGAGAGCTTCTGGCGTTTCGTTAGATTCTTCCATGGTTAATTCGCACAAAGGGAAAGGAAATATCGCTTGAGACGGGTAGTAAGAACTGTAGTAAGAACAGCGAAAGAGTATGAGCCCTGCGTTGGGCTTGGTAAGAGAATGATTGCTGGATTGAGCCGATAATATAATAAAGGATTGTAAACTGGCAGCCTTTGTCACGCCGTTTCCAAAAAAAATATAATAAAGGAATGCCTCGCATGCTTGTCGATCAGGATTCTCTGTGTTGTGTGGCATGCGTTTTGCGATTTTCATAGTCGGCCTTATTATAAGCACAGGGACAACTTAATTGTTCGTGAAGATTCGGCTTGATAAAAAATTGTGATTCAGATATAATGCGAGTATAATTGGAAAATATTCGGTACAATAGGTAAAAAAAAAAACTAAAAAAAAAAAATTTTAAATTGTTGTAAAAAAAATTTCGCGTTTTTATCGCGAATAATTCGTAATTCGCGTTTTATACGCGTTTTATTCGCGAATAAAACATATTATATGTTTTTTGCGTTTTAAACAGAGTTCAGTTCGGTAACGTTCAAAAAAAGTTTAATATGCGAATAAAACGTGAATATATCGCGAGTGCTGTCACTGTGATTATAAGAATGGTAATTGATAATAGTAAAATGGTTGTTAGAAACGTACAATAGAAAAGTGTAATTTGGAAGAAGCGAAGTATGTTGGATAACTTAAAGGATAGGATGATATTGGACGAAGTATTCTTGTGTTTTGTTGTTCTTGGATTAGGGGTGCAAACGGATCTGTATTTGAAAATAATATCCGACGGTATTCGGATTTGTATTCGAAAATTAGATACGGATATCCGATATCCGAATATCCGTGCGGATACGGATACGGATATGATTTTGAATTTTAATTATCCATATTCGAATAGTTAATATATACCATATAGTTTTAATATATATTATGAAAATATTTATGTATATGCTTACGGATATTCGATATATGATCCGTATCCGTACATATCCGTTTAATATCCGATCCGTATCCATATCCGAAAAATAAAAATGGATACGGATATGATTTTACCACTATCCGATCCGTTTGCACTCCTATCTTGGATGCATCTTGTAATTTATTATTTTAAGCATAGTTTTAAATAGCAGTATTATTCCGATTAATATTATCTTTGGTCGTAAATTTACTATTGGATGATTAGAAAGAATTGCATACTTGACACGGTTGCACGAGCTTCTGTCTCTTTTTCGGAGAGACACGTGTTTAATTCTCAAGGAAAAATATAAAAAAGATGTTGAGGTATACTGAATTTTTTTATAAAAAAAGGCTACTGGATGATTAGAATAGTACTTAGTATAGCACTGTGTTGTTATTGTTAAGAAAATAAAAATAATTAGAATAGTACTTAATAATATTTTAAGAAAATAAAAATAACAAATGAGCGGAGAAGGATTAATTTCTCAAAAAATATCATATTTAGAAAATGATAATATTTACTCAAGGAGAGGAGAGATGAATGATATTATTTCTTTTCGGTATTATTTTATCTTTTAATATTGGACAAGTATTTATTTTGAACAATACTGCTTTAACTAATATTCTTGGCCATATTACTTCAAGTATCACTATTTTTAGCATTATTGTTTAATTCACCAAACAAACATGTTTTTTTCTTGAAGTAGTGAAATGGTACTCTTTCAGCATCCTTCTAAATAATATTTTTGTGTTTGATAAAACCTATTACACGGAATAATATTATTATAAAAAATAAAACTAGAAGAGCAGGTTACGAAATGATCTGCAGAGAGAACAGAGAATGATGCATAACATACTCTAAGTTATAATTAAAATATTATAAGCCATGTACAGATTGAAACTAACAATCTTTTATATATTAATTCTAAAGCTAGTAAAATAATTTAATTTGCTTCGATACTACTACATTGTGAAAGTGTGATAAAATATATTAATATAAGAGTTAACTGTTATATATTTAGAAACTTTTAATTTTAATACAAGATTGTTGAGTATACTCTGATTCAAATTATATACTCAAGCATCTAGAGAAGATGGTGAAAGTAAAATCGATAAACATAAATATACTATAATTATGATATTTTTGAACTTTTATCGTGAAATTTAGTACATATTTTTTTTCGGTACATAGAAAATTATCGATCAAAATATTGTGTTTGTGGATTGTTTTTTATAGTTTTGTAATGTATTTGTTGAAAGTTCACCTAAGCGATAAAAAAATGCCGAAATACAAGTCTACGACTCTACAATACTCAAATGGCAAAGGCCGTTAGAAGAGGATCCGACTCTGCTGCTTTTTTCTAAGAAAATCGGGGTCCTGCTTTTCAGATCCCAACCATTCAAATTCGTTGAGATTTGTGCATGAAAATTTTTTTTATCGAGATACGCGAATGAAAAATTTTAAATGGTTGATCTGAAAAAGCAGGACCCTCAGCAGAGTTGGATCCGTTAGAAGACGCGCATAAAGAATCCAACACTGCCACCGGATTGGATGAGTCACGAGAAGAAAGAGTTCATATGTTGTTCTCGAGCGCGGACCTGCGTACGCGCCGCGAGGGAAAAACCGGGAGGGGAAGCATTCAACTTGTTTCCATTAGTTGAATACCCCTAGCCACGGGGCACCAGCGTCCCGAGGCGTCGCGTGAAGAAGGCAGGGGAACCTGCCAACTGAGATGAGCTGAGACAAGAATAGGAGTGAAAAAGTGGGAGGGTCAGCATTCAACTTGTATTTTATTTTAAAAATCCAAGTTGCGGGTTCAACGCCCAATGCTACCCGCTTTTTACCTCAGTAGTGTTCTTTATCGACAGTTCGGCACTGTTCACTTTATTGGGTAAAAGACGAATAATAAGTCTTTTGGTGGAGCCAGACAAAGCTAATGGTCTAATAAGAACACATTCTTAATGAACCGGCTCGGTTAATACTGAATTAAAGATAGTCAATTAAATTTTATTTAGTTTTTAAAAAAATTAATCAAACTAACTGAATTAAACTTGTTTAGCGAATAAAAAAAACCAAAGTAAAATTTGATTTATTTAGTTGAACAGAATTAAGATTAAATTTCAAATTATCAAAACTTAATACATGCATAAATATATTTAATAATCATAAAATAAGTATCAACTTATATATCAATTGAACTGAAATAAGAAAAAATAATCTGAATCAGATATAAAAAGACCGAAGTTAAAGTAAATACCAAGTAAATTTCAATTTATTTGATCTAACCAAAATAAGAATAAACTAAATCAAATATAAAAAACTGAAGTAATTATAAAGTTCCACTAAACTGAACCATTTAAACCAAAAATGGGACTATAAAATTTGAAATTTGTCGGTTAAGTTGATAATCAAATAAACCGGATCCAATGAACACTATTCCCTTAACCACTGAAGAGTGACGGTTGTGATTGGTTCGAAAGACGTTTTTGTTTATATTTTAAATTAATTAATATATATTTATGATTGTATTATTATGACGGATAATATTTTAGTTATATTTTTACATGTCTATTAATTAATTAGTACTAAATTAAATGGCTATATTAAATATTATTTATAAATTTCAACTAGAATATATTTATAAAGCAATATGTGTATTCATTTATATTTTTAATAAATTTATGCAAGATTTATTATTCAAAATTATCAAAACTGACAATAATATCTAAATAATATCATTTGCATATTGCATAAATTTATATTTGTTATATTAAACCGATATATAAATATTATGTATAAAATTCACAAAAATGCATTCACGGTATGTATCTGTTCAAACTTTTAGTCAATTTAGGAACATTTGTCATTCCAAAATTACCAAAAATTACCTATAATGTCCGAGTAATATCCGTTACATGTGAGAAAGTTTATTTGTGCTAAATCAGACATATACATCACATATTACGGATAAAATTCTGCAATAGTATATTTACAATGGCCACGTGTGATCGTTCATTTTTTTAATCAATTCAGGGCATGTTGGGTAACTTAATTCCCATAATTTTTTATAGGAATAAGGATTCCACCTGGAAGCCACCTAATCGACCTTGGCGTAGCCAAAGCCCGATCTCATTGTAAATGGAAGCTAGTGGGTACACATGGGCTCAATCAATCTCCCTTTGTATATGCGCTCCTTGCCGACCTTGGATGCTCAATCCGTATGCTCGAGAAAAGTAAGGAATTCCGTCTATTCCAATCGGGAGTATTATTATTGGGCTAGGTAGCTAGCTGTTCCCGAGTCTTCGAGAGTCCGGATCCCCTAATGTAACTCAATTTTTGAGTTTTGACGTGTACGGTGCCTATTCGGTGGTAGCGCAGGGGGCCAGTATTATTTGTGGGCTCAAGGTTCTTTAAGATTCGTATTAGAGCACCTTGGACGGTTTGGATCAAAACTCAAAAATTGGGTTACTGCACTGGATCTGAATTCAGTCTTCGAGGGGATCTATTTAGGTTTTAGTCTGCTAGTTTCTTTGATCTTAGTTAGTCTTTCTTTTCTATTTTCTTCCAATAGTTTGGAAGGGAGCAGTGTGATTTTGTGTTTAACCAAGCCTTAATATGAATAAAAACAAGAGTGTGATCAATTTACTCATTTATTACTTTAGTTCACTTTAGTATCACTTTACATTGTATAGTCAATTCACTCATTTAAATTTTTCAAAAATCTGATATATACAATTATATTGGTCATAATCAGTGATTAGTATCAATACACTTAATATAGTTTAATTTTAGTATTATATCTTCTATAAAAAAAAAAATATCTTAACAAATTTTTCATGCATTTACTGGACACTTGTATTCTAAAATTTCTCAAATTAAAACAACTTTGGTATTCACAAATTAAAATTTCCATTCTCATAAAAATTTCTATTACCGAACATGCCCTTAGATCCTTGTAATCTTAAAATGACCAATACTAACTAATAATGTCTGAGCTGTGTGTTTTACATACGTAAAAATACATAATCAAACATATACATCAAATATTATGCATAAAATTTCACTAGAGCTCGGCACGTTCACTATGCGCCTTTGTACATGTTTTTAATAAAAATTATATTCATGCTTAATCAAAATGATACATCAAATAATATTTATACATTGCTCGAAAAGAAATTTACAGTGTTCGTATGTATATGTTTTAAATTTTCAAACAATTTAATCATCAAAACCGACAGATTAACTTTAACCGAACTTGGAATTTTCAAGCTTTCAAGTTGCCTCTGAATTTCGTATTTGTTCCCGTGGCTTGAACTGGTGGCAATCTGAAACCTCCTACCATCAAATCTTCCGTGTATTTATTTAATAAACCGCATACTAGGTTGCTAGGGGTACACTACTAATCTAATTTATTCTATCAATCCGTTCTATGACTTCTATCTAAGTTCGATAGGAAAAACAATTAACGAATATTTTATTCGATGCAGTGCGAATTTGATTTTAATTGACCCCCTAAAGGCTAAAGGGGTCGTTTCTAAATTTTAATAAATAGACATATTATGTCTAGGCAAAAAAGAGTACTAATCTTGGACTGGGTCAACTCAACGGTGAAAGATATCTATAAGCCCAAACCTGATCCGCGAAGAGAAGCCCGGAAAATTTATTATCATTACTGAAACCCTAGTCGTTGTTGCGATCCGAGCGTCTGGCTTAAACCCTGGTCGTTCTCCGTCCTGCTCGCTTACCCAGCTATGGCGCTTGCTCTGTCTCGCCACCTCCACCGCGCCATTCCTCTCTCCTTTTATCTTCTAAAGTCTCTCCCTCCTACTCTCCCCGCGTCGTCTCCTCCCATCCGGCCACCAAATTCACTTCTTCAGACCCTAGGGTTTAGATCCTCGCCCCATCTGTTCAATTACCGATCCGACATTAGGGGCGAAGAAAACAAGATATCTCCAGACGAGATTCTGTTTGAGGGATGTGATTATAACCACTGGTTGATCACGATGGATTTTTCTAACAGAACTGATCCCAAGCCTACGCCAGAAGAGATGGTAGAGACCTATGTACAGACCTGTGCCAAGGTCGTGGGAAGGTATAGTTAATTTTTCCTGGTTATTTGTTGCATCAGTATATAGACTACTCACCAGACTGAGTTGTAAGGTAGTGGTAGTGGTAGTAGTACTGGTACTGTCATATTGTGTATTATTCTTAAAATCATTTTGACTGAGCCATAGTCTTCAATTTCAGCTAGAGCTGTTTCCTATTGATTTCAATCCCTTCATAAGCATGTAATAATTTCTTGTTTAGTCTGTTGTCCTTTTGGCTATCTTAAAGCAAAGTAATTGTTGTATAAATAATCGTTGCTTGCTATATTCTAGCGTGGAGGAGGCAAAGAAGAGGATATATGCTTGTAGCACAACAACATATAATGGTTTCCAAGTTGAAATGACTGAAGAAATGTCTGAAAAGTTTAAAGGTAACTCCCCAGGCTTTATTAATCCTTTTTTTTTTCATTTTTCTATTTCTCATAACTTCGAAAAAAATGTGTATTTCTCTTTTCGTTCATATTGTTTTATTTCAATGACAGTTTTGCCCGGAGTTGTGTTCGTTTTGCCAGATTCATACCTATACCCTGAATCAAAGGAGTATGGAGGTATTTTATATTTTAATATCATCTATCTAATTATTTGTACTCTTGTATGAATCCTTATAGAAAATAGTAAGCACATCTACTCCTTGTCTCTTTTTGCTGTATAAATGACTTAGAAGGGAAATTTAATAAATGCATACACGTTTACATACCTGTTCCAGATTTGTTAACTCTTGTTGTGGAACTACAACAACAAAGAGCAAAGATCCTTACAAGGAAAGTAGTTGATTTTAAGTGGTATGACCCGTATGAGATCTACTGGTATAGTATATGGATAGCAACATTTGTATGGTCATGTTAAATAATTGATATGTATTTACTAATTATAGAATATGTATGCTAAAGCTCAGAGGTTTTGTTGTCTCCAATAGACTGTCACCTGGGGAACCAAAATGCACCTTACTAGACTCCGTCACATAGTTGAATCATTTATAATTTTCTCCGACTACACAGGGGATAAGTATGATAACGGAGTGATCACCCCAAGGCCACCTCCGATACAATTTGGCACCCAAAGACGTAGAAATACAATCAGATTTGAGCGAAACCGTCCTTACAGCAACCCCGTGACCGAGCAACAACAGGGTAATGTCCAAAACTATCCCCAACAACAGGCAGGGAATTTCCAAAATTATCCCCAACAACGGCCAGGGAATTTCCAAAACTACCCCCCGCAACAGTCGGGAAATTTCCAAAACTACCCTCAACAACAGGGGCAGCAGCCAAGTAATTTACCGAACTTCTCCAATCAACAGGGGCAACAGCCAGGGAATTTCCAAAACTATCCCCAGCAACAGAGGCCACAGCCAGGGAATTTCCAAAACCATACCCAGCAACAGAGGCCACAGCCAGAAAATTTCCAAAACTATCCTCAACAACAAAATAATTTCCAAAATTATCCCCAGCAACGAGGAAATTTTCAAAACTACCCCCAGGGACCCAGACAGGGTGACCTGCCACATGGAGGAATGGATGGTGATTACCAGAGGGATTTCAACCAGGGGCAAAGAGGTAATGTTGGCCCTCAAGAACAGAGAAACTTCTCTCGAGGCCCTCCTGTTTACGGCACAGGTCCTGCTGGTGATGCTCATGGGGGGCGTACACAAGTGCCCCAGGACCCCTGGCAGGTACACTCTTTAACTTTCTACTCTTTGTTTTTCACTTGTGGTGATATGTTATTGCTGATGCTGTGTACATTCTGGCCATGGTATGCCAGTTCCTGGTAAATCTGGTACAGCTTATATTCTTCATGAAATATTCTGTTGCTGTGAATTTTTTAACGGAATAAATGTTCTTTTGGTGCACCTTTTTATTTTCAGGAGAGGCAGTAAAGGAAATAAAATCTCTTGGAGCTTTTGATTTAGGAAGTATGGAAGTATAATATTGGTCTTACTAGTTTGGTTCCTTCTTATTTTTTTCCTTGTACTTGAAAACCTGGAGTCCTGATTTGTACATAAAGTTTTTCTTTGTAAGAGTAACCTTCCACTTGTGAAAAACATTATGTTTAAATTGAAGATATTTTTTCTTTTCAAAAATAAAGAGATGATTAAATAAATGGTGGTTGCTCACTTGCTCTTTTCTGATTACATTATATCATCTATCCTAATTTATTGGCTTTCAGTACAATCCCAATATTTTGGTAATTAATTAGTATTATTATTTTGCAATAGCTTATTACTATAGTTTATGTATAGTTTTTGTTCATGGTTTGTAATAGGAAATGTTGTTGGCGTTCTCAGATCGACATATAATGGTAATGAGGCTTTTCTGGCAATTTTTTTTTAATCCATCTCAAGAGTGAAAAAAGAGGGTTTCAGCTGTTCGCAGCAGGAATTTCTTGAGCTAATTATGCGGTCTGAAAAGTTGCTCTTTCTTCATCAGATAAAATTTATCGCATCAGATACAGTTAAATTATGAGCGATTGTGTCCTTCTTTTTTTCTTTTCTTTTTTTGAGAAAAAGCGGTGCATAAATTATTTACCGGGTTGAAAGGAACGGTGTGAAAGTCTAAAAAGTTGAAAAAGATTACGCATTGTTATTGGTTATTACGTAGCAAACAATTCACGTATCACTTGTTGAAAAAAAAAAAAAAGGCAGTATGAAAAGCAAGTAATACAATAAATTTAAGATTCCTCTATTTGGAAATAACTTTTGTAAGCCAAGCGAATAGAAATTAAAGGGAAGATTAATATTCTAACTCAAATGAACACATTTTATAGTTTGAATACAAATTTGTCTTACAGAAAAACATAATGCATAACGGTGGGAAAATATGAGGGGAGGTGCCGATTTTTTTATTAATACTCTAAATTTTTTTGTTACTGAATATACTATCGGTTTCAAAATATTTTGAAAAATACCTTGACCGCTCCACAGTGGGACGGTTTGCTATGATTTTTTTTTTTTCAATTTTTTTTAGCTGGTTGGCTATGTTTTTTTTTAGAAAGATTGTTTAGTACGTATAGAATGTTTGTCTCACTGCTTCTATGATTTTTTTTTTTTTTACTTTTTGAATACTCTTATTGTTTGATTTTGGTTTATATTGGTCTCACAGTAAATCTGATACAATCCGAATCAAAATTCATTAAGAATAAGTAAATAAATAAATATTATTTGAGTTATTTCAAAGCTAAATGAGAAACATTTTTCTTTCAGACGGATATTTATAAATGCTCTAACAATTTTGATATGTGTCTTTCTTTTATAATGCATATGTATTAATTTTTTTGTAAGTCATTTCTCTCATTTATAAAGCACATGTATGTTGTACATGTATTTATGTAAGATATCACTTGTAAACAGGCGAGGCTAGGACAAGGGATAAGGCAAGAGAGACGATATCTTTATTGAGAAGGTGAAAAATGACGACGAAACTTCAAACGGTCATAAAACGGCGCTCGAGTGTCCAATTTCAGCAAATGACCACTTTTTGGAAAGCTTGCGAGAAGATTTATAAGTCGATGTCAGCAATGCTATTTTTCAAAATTTAGAATTGGAAAAAAACTAAGGAAGAGCCTCAAAACTTTAGTTGAAGTTTCCGATTAAGTTTTTCATTTATAATTTTCGATCTAAGTAGCTCAGTAAATTGGTTATATATTAAACTTGTAGAATACCAATTTTTACTATTTTTGAAATTTTTTACTATTTTTTATGAAAGAGAACAAGAGTATATTTTCTTAGTACATGGGTTCTATACAATATCTAAGGTTCAGCTCTAGTTTCACATATATATATTTTAGTTGTCATATATTTTATTTACAAAATCAAAGAATATGAGTATCCAAAAAGAGAGAAAAAAAAAATCATAAAAGCAGTGAGACCGAATTATTGTTAGTGTCTAATTTTTAAAACATTCATTATATACACACTAAACATCTCTGAAAAAATAGCAAACCGCCCCACTGTGGGCGGTTAGGTATGGAAGCATATTTGTTATTTTTTTATTTTTTAAGGGTTTTCAAAAAAAAAAAAAAATCGGGGGAAGGCGTGTTTTTGTTTCTTTTTTTCTCCCTAATATATTTTTTGGAGCTGTGGGCTGTGGGCTAAAAGGGTATCAAACTATCACTCTCCAAAGATTAAACTAGCACTCAACATAGATCTGTAAAAACTAGTTCCGGTAAATATAATGGGCTTTCAGACTTAAAAAAAACTAGCAGTCAAAATAAAACGGTGAGATCCTTTGTTCCTTGAATTCAATGGTTGATCCAGTATCATATTTCAAGGCAAAAGTCTCCGTTTCTGCTTACTCTTCTCTTGTGTAGTGCGTACAAAAATATATATATATATATATATATATATATATATATATATATATATATATATATATATATATATATATATATATATATTAGTAGTAATAAATGTACGTCAATATTTACATCCAATCTCTGCATTTCATAATAGTCTAGATATTCTAGATACAGTTGCTTCTGGACGCTCGAAACCCTAATAAGCTCACACGTTGTGCGTTTGAATATGAATAAATTGTGAATACAAATGCTAATTTACTTTTTAGCAAAGTTAGTGTGTGCTATGTTCATTACTAAAATGTTTGGTGAGTATAATTTTAAAATTTATCAGATTTGTTTTAAATGACGAATCTAAATTGTTGAAACTTATGTTACATGGATACATATATGAGTATCGTATTGGATACAATACGGATACGACGATATGTTAATTTTCAAAAATTATGGATACGATACGGCTACTATATATATATATATATATTATTTTAATTATTTTATTAATTTAACACTTGTATTATATAATTAAATAACAAAAATCAACTCAAGTATAAGTTAAATATAAAAGCTAGTAGATCCAAACAACAAAAGCGAGATGTTGCTGTGGGAAAGTCATATGTTACTTAATCCAATTTTCAATCAGTATCTGAGCTCTATCAGATGGTTAGGAATACCCCACATCATTGATACGCTAGTATAAAGTCAAATTGTAAAAAATAATTAGTTCCAATTCGATAGATTTAAAACTTGTGCTCACCAAACTCTATTAGTAAGCACATTACACACTAGCTTTACTCATTGGTTTTAGCTCTACTTGCATATTCAAATATAGTTTCGGAAAACTAAAATATCTTTTCAGTTAGATATATGATTGGTAACTAATAAAATAATTATGAAATAATAAATGTTGGGATATAAATGTTAAGAAAATTATTTCATAATAAGTTTTTTTGTATTGTATGAATTTATGGATGTTGTGTTCTATATCTAAATTGTATTCGTATTTATATCGACATTCATTTAATATTCTATTCGTATTTGCATCTAATTCTATCGTGTCATGCAATTCGTATACACACTTGAGAAAAAAGTAAGTACAATTACATCAGACCACCATGTGATCTCTCTATTATACGTAATTTTGAGATTTTTGAGAATATACGTGAAATTCCCTCTCTTTTAAAAGGCCCAATGTCCTGAGGCCTGCAACTTCAGCAAGTTGAGATCAAATTGAGCGATGGACTGGAATACTGCACCCATAGAACCGGGCCCACTTGCAGGCTCCAACTTCTCCGATTTCACACAGATGAGTTGACATTCTCCGTTATCTGCTACCAGAGTCGAAATAAGACCCTGCAGCAGTTACCATGGCATCAACGCTGTTTTTCCAACCGTTCGTTCTCTCTTCTCCGACTCCACTCGTCTCTTACTCGCCCCTCCGTGCCTTCCTCCCAGGGTGCCTCTCTCCGCGCCACCGATCAGTCTCTCTCTCAACCACCGCCATGGCCGATAAACCCACTTCGGCGACGTGCACCAAGCTCCCGCACGTACTGACGGTTGCTGGCTCCGACTCCGGCGGAGGCGCTGGAATTCAGGCTGACATCAAGGCCTGTGGCGCTATGGGTGTCTACTGCTCGTCTGTCATCACCGCTGTTACTGCTCAGAACACCGTCGGAGTACAGGTTCGTTAATTTATTCTCTCATCACGTTTATCGATTAACGCAACTAAGCTTTGTGTGTTATCTTACTGGACTTTCTAGATGTAATTTTATTGTTATTAGAAAAATTACACCACATTTCGCGCGAATAGTTTGTGATTCTGGGAGGAAATTTTCGCGATGTAGTTCGCAGAAACGTTTTGTCTAAAAAACGAAAGCTATTTTTTCACCGTGAAATTTCCTTTTGTAAATAGAACCTTTTGAGAGCTCTGTTTGTTTAGAAAACTTTGAAATCGGTGGTATCTGCACTAAGTTCTCAGCAAGTTACTGATAGTTCAATTTAGATTTTGCAAATTATTATTTTTCCTGATATTTTCTGATTGTTTAAGTGGGAAATTATTTGTTCTTGCAGTCCCCTGTGGGGTGGGGGTTACAGTTTAAGTTTCTCTCAGAGGGGCTGAGCAACAACAATTTTATGTTTTTTTAGGGAGTTCATCCTGTTCCAGAGAAGTTCATTGAAAAACAGCTGGAATCGGTGTTATCTGATATGGATGTTGATGTGGTAAGTTTGCATAACTCATATTCTATTTCCTTCACTCTCCTTTTTTAAGAGTCCTGCAATCAGATGATGCCTGCATCATGAAAAGAAGTCACAAACAGTAACGAAGGTTATTTGAAATATAGTAAGTACTGTTTTCAAATGGTACACTGTATTGGAAAGGTGTGTTGTGCGATAACGAGTTAAATAAGGGTGCACTGAAGCAAGCAATAACACTTTTTACTGCTTTGAATATTCATTGTTCTAATGGTTGATTGTAGTAGGTAAAAACAGGGATGCTTCCATCTCTTGGAGTGATTAAAGTTTTATGTGAGAGTCTCAAAAGATTCCCTGTAAAAGGTATAATTTAATTGATACACTCATAATTTGATTAACTGTTCTCTACTTCCCTTAGCTCACTCATATGCATTTGTTTATGTGAAGTCAGCACTAGTGGTTGATCCTGTCATGGTTTCTACTAGTGGAGATACTCTTTCTGCTCCATCTACTCTATCTGGATATAGGTTAGGAGTTAATTGTATTATAATATCTTTATGTTATTATTTTTGCTTTATATCTGAAATGAATATCTTTATGTTTTAGGGATGAGCTTTTCCGCATGGCTGATATAGTAACCCCAAATTTGAAAGAAGCATCAGCTCTACTCGGGGGAATGCAATTGCAAGCTGTTTCCGACATGTCTCTTGCAGCCAAATCAATACATAAATTTGGCCCAAAGTATAATTTCTTTCAATCCTTCTTGAATTTCTAACTTTTCTGTCAAATATACCTGACTTTTGTATCCTTCATGCAGAAATGTCCTTGTGAAAGGCGGTGATCTCTCAGGATCTACAGAGGCTGTTGATATATTCTTTGATGGTATAGTCTTGTTCTTGGCATCCTGATAAATTACTAAGAAATTATTGGTATGTAACAGATGCTTGTAGCATTCAAGAATTAAAAGCTTGTTTGTTGTTTAATAGGTGAGACATGCTACGAGTTACGCGGGTCACGTGTACAGACACGAAATACTCATGGGACTGGTTGCACACTCGCTTCCTGCATAGCAGCAGAACTAGCAAAAGGTCATCCAATGTTGCAAGCTGTGAAGGTTTTTCTCTCTCTTCAACTTAAACCAGAGAAAAGTCTAATAACATGCCCTGAACTTTTGTCTTTTATTCAATGTTGCTCCTGGAATTTTTTTAGTTGAGTGTTGCATTAGTGATCTAGTGGAGAAAGAGCTCAGACAGTCACGTTGAATATGTGAGACTGACGTTGCAGACAAAAGTCCCCTGGGTTTTTCTAAATTTTGATTTTATTCCTCTTATAGGATCGATGTTGTGTCCAGACACTTGTTAATTGTTATCGAGTGAGGCTAGGGTACTATGCATAGCGCGGATTGGTCCGTACTACGGATCAATATTTTTGTTTTCAAAATCATAACGGTCAATCTGAACTGTTTTTTTTAGAATATATACCTGTAAACTAAATTTTACATTTTTTTACTATTTTTTTTATGGGTAGAAAATCACTGTTTTTGGATGGTCCAGAATTTTTAGATCAAGTGATTTTCGACCCATCTAAAAAAATAGTAAAAATTTAAAAAAAAATGTAAAATTTAATTTACAAGTACATATTCATATGGAGACCATGTTGCACGGTTCGGATCGATCGTTAGGACTTTCAAACCGAAGATTTGAGTCCATAGTGCGGGCCAATATGCGCTATGCATAGTACCATGGCCTCACTCATTGTCATCACTATTAGGACTTGCCTGATAGAGAAAAAAAGGTCAATGGGCTATATTAATCAAAGCGTGAAACATCAGGGGCCAATTATAGAATTTCACTTAAGCTGCTTAGAAGATTTTTAGGGGGATGATTAACTAAGAGATGATATATTTCATAGGCGGCCAAAGCCTTCTTAGAGAGTGCACTTCATTACAGTAAAGACATAGCAATGGGAAGTGGGCCTCAAGGCCCATTTGACCACCTCTTCAGGCTAAAGAGCTCACCTTATAATGTGGAGCCTCGCCTGAAATTTAATCCTGATGATTTATTCCTGTATGCCGTCACAGACTCAGGAATGAACAGAAAATGGGGCAGGTCCATGACTGATGCCGTCGAGGCTGCTATCAAAGGAGGTGCAACTATTATTCAATTGAGGTCTTATGCATTCTCCTTGATTGATTTTTTTTTTTTTTGTTATTTCAACATGGTGCTTTTTTTAATTCATATGCTGCCTCAATACTTACCTAGAATTGTCCTCGATCTCCTTGGTGGTCAGGTAGAACCCTTGCATTATGATCTAGTTTGTACCAGCAATAGACCTTACCAGGTACTGTATGGCAATATAGACCTTGCATTATGACCTAGTTTGTTGCAGTAACACCACTTACTGGGTGCAGTATGGCGACACAATGCATGCATCACACCATAATCTCCTTTCATTTATAGGCTGAAAATTCACTCTTAACTTAATCTTTTAGAGTCTTATGTATTTAGCCACAAAGTGAACCCACTAGGAAGATGAATAATTTGCTGGTGGATCCAAATAGCATGTTAACATTTTAGTTTTCTTTATGTTGGCATACAGAGAGAAAGAGATGAAAACCCAAGAATTTATTCAAGCGGCCAAAGCCTGCATGGAGGTATGTCAACCACATAAGATCCCACTTCTCATCAATGACAGAGTTGATGTAGCCCTGGCATGCAATGCTGATGGTGTGCATGTGGGCCAGTCTGACATGCAGGCTCATATAGTCAGAGCCCTCTTAGGCCCAGGTAAAATAATCGGTGTATCATGTAAAACTGTGGCCCAGGCTGAAAAGGCCTGGATGGATGGTGCAGATTACATTGGCTGTGGCGGTGTTTTTCCAACTAACACAAAGAAGGATAACATCACCATAGGATTGGAGGGTTTGAAGGAGATTTGTTTGGCTTCAAAATTGCCAGTGGTTGCGATTGGTGGGATTGGGATTGGGAATGCCAATTTGGTAATGGACATCGGCATGAAGAACTTAAAAGGGGTGGCGGTGGTCTCAGCATTGTTTGATAAAGAGAATGTGGAGGGAGAAGCTACAAAACTTAGGTCGGTTTTGGAAAGGGTTTTTTCTAGTGTGAGTTGAGATGCGGTTCCTATGTGATGTGTCATTTGTCTTTTGGTGGGTGAGGTGGACTGATTTATATTTTGCTTTCCGCTGGTTATATTGATTTGTTTTGTAATAACTAATATGATTTTTATTGTTTATTTAGAATTTGTACGAATAAATGGTTGGGAGGTTGAGGGCTGGTGGTGGTATCGTTTAGATTTTGTCCAGCAGAGAGTCATCTTTTCTTCGTTTGGAAAAAGACAAATTCTGTACATTTGAATAGTGAATCTTATATTAGATGAGAGATGGACATAAGAAGTGTCAATCCAATTATCTAGGCAGTCTTTAATGTATCAATTTGATGTGTTTTAGGGGAGTGATTTTACTGGGATGCAAATATGCTTCTTGTAACTTGTAAATTTACTAAATTTAAATTAAACTAATAAAAAGTACAAATAAGAACTATCCGCAGTTTCATGCTAATTGATATTATGAAAAGACTTTTTTTTTACTTGAAGGGAGCGTGATATGTAGAATTTTGCTTTGATGATGGAAATGTGAATGATCAGTGTGCTATTATTGGAATTCATTTCACGTAAAGTAACATAATATTTCTGTTTATATTTGGACAGTCCGATTAGAATTCACTGGAATATTAAAGGAGCTTCGTTCGTGTTTATATCTGGACAGTCCGATTAGAATTCACTGGAATATTAAGGAGCTTCGTTGGTGTATTCTATGATTCTATCTAATGCCGGATTGGTCCGGATATGGATTTCTATTATTGGAATCTGCATTCTCCCGTACAGTTTGAGTTACTTTTTTTGACCGTATGATAAAAAATTCAAGCCAATTCGGTTCACGTTCATAACATAACATCCGGACCTTTTAATATTAGTACGGATTTAAATCGGGTGGTTCAGATCTTAACTCAAAATTTGAGTTAACTCAAGATGATACGAATTCCTATTATTGTCCCTAACCAGCTTTAATGAAAATCGTTCTTTACTCTTTAAAATGAGAAAGGCTTGGGTCCGATGCCCATCGGACTCAAATTTGGATTCGATGGGTTTCGGAACCGTCCGATTCACTTTAAGATTCGTGCGCACGAATTTTGAAGCAGATGCGAAATTTGCGGGAGCGAATTCTAAAGTAGATCGGACAGTGAGCGAACCCGTCGAACTCACTTCGGGTCGATGCCCATCGGACCCAAATTTCTCCCCTTTAAAATACATTTATGGAGATAAAAGGCATATAAGAAAAATGAAAGCTTTCATTTTTATGTTGTTATTATGAATATATTAATATTGATTTTTTAATAAGATATTTATCAGGTAGTTCCGGAACGAAGGTAGATTGCTAGAAGATAACATGAATTATGTGGTACTTTCACATGAGAAGAGGAGTATATTCCGCCGAAATTTTTATTAATAGAAATAATAATAAAGTAATGTCGATATAGAAGAACGAATTGGTCGGAATTTTAAATCTAACAAAGACGTTATTTTTGGTAACGTCCAGGGGACGTTACCAACGATAACGGCCCGATTAATTAAGATGAAATCGCTAATCGCAGCTGAAGAAGCTGGCCGTTGAGAACGCTGACGTCCAGAAAAAAAAAAAAAAACAAATATCCCGAGGCCGTTATCAAAGATAACGTCCAGACTCCGGAAAAAAAAAAAAACAAAATTCCTGGCCGTTGCCAAAAATAACGTCCAGACTATTAAATCAACTCAAATTGTGAAAAAGGCGTATCTTTTTTAGTATAATCAAATTGTGAAAAAAAAATTATTTAGACTATTAAACAATAATTAATTTTGAAAATCCAAACCGTTCAACATGTTCGAAATATTGAAATGTGCTTGGAGACCAAATTTTACATTTTTTGGAATTTTTTTACTATTTATTAAGCCACTTTTTCAATCGCTGATCCGGTGGTCCAGAAAATTTTACTGTTTTTTACTGTTTACCGTTGGATCAGTAATTGAAAAAGTGGCTTAATAAATAGTAAAAAAATTCCAAAAAATGTAAAATTTGGTCTCCAAGCACATTTCAATATTTAGAACATGTTGAACGGTTCGGATCGGTTGGTTGGATTTTCAAAATGCAAAAAAGTAGCCCGAAGTAAAGAGGGGGTTTTACTTTGCAAAGCACCTAGCCTTACTCTTATTATATTATTATTATTATTATTATTATTATTATTATTATTATTATTATTAAGTAAGGATCGTTACCGTGGTCCAAAATCTTTAGATCAATGAATATTTTACTTATCCAAAAAATAATAAAATATTCTAAAAAATATATAAAATGTGATCTCCAAGGATACAAAGATCAAGTTAAGTGGTTTGGATCGGCCGTTTGAACTTTGAAAATGAAAATTTCGATTTAAAGCACAAGACGATTCTTACTTAATAATAATAATAATAATAATAATAATAATAATAATAATAATAATATAATAAGAGTAAGGCTACGGTGCTTTGCAAAGTAAAACCCCCTCTTTACTTCGGGCTACTTTTTTGCATTTTGAAAATCCAACCAACCGATCCGAACCGTTCAACATGTTCTAAATATTGAAATGTGCTTGGAGACCAAATTTTACATTTTTTGGAATTTTTTTACTATTTATTAAGCCACTTTTTCAATTACTGATCAAACGGTAAACAGTAAAAAACAGTAAAATTTTCTGGACCACCGGATCAGCGATTGAAAAAGTGGCTTAATAAATAGTAAAAAAATTCCAAAAAATGTAAAATTTGGTCTCCAAGCACATTTCAATATTTCGAACATGTTGAACGGTTTGGATTTTCAAAATTAATTATTGTTTAATAGTCTAAATAATTTTTTTTTCACAATTTGATTATACTAAAAAAGATACGCCTTTTTCACAATTTGAGTTGATTTAATAGTCTGGACGTTATCTTTGGCAACGGCCAGGAATTTTGTTTTTTTTTTTTTCCGGAGTCTGGACGTTATCTTTGATAACGGCCTCGGGATATTTGTTTTTTTTTTTTTTCTGGACGTCAGCGTTCTCAACGGCCAGCTTCTTCAGCTGCGATTAGCGATTTCATCTTAATTAATCGGGCCGTTATCGTTGGTAACGTCCCCTGGACGTTACCAAAAATAACGTCTTTGTTAGATTTAAAATTCCGACGAATTCGTTCTTCTATATCGACATTACTTTATTATTATTTCTATTAATAAAAATTTCGGGTATATTCCGTACATATGTTTCCCAGGCTAATCCCAGCCGAAATTTTTATAATAGAAATAATAATAAAAAATGTCGATATAGAAGAACGAATTCGTCGGAATTTTAAATCTAACAAAGACGTTATTTTTGGTAACGTCCCAGGGGACGTTACCAACGATAACGGCCCGATTAAAATCGCTAATCACAGCTCCTTAAAAAGCTGGCCGTCCCCAACGATAACGTCCAGAGAAAAAAAAAAAAAAAAAAAAAAATTTGGCCGTTGCCAACGATGACGGCCAGCCTTCTGTGAAAAAGTTTTTATTTTCTCCGATATTTGATTTTCTCCGATATCAACTCCAATATTTTTGTGTGAAAAAGTTTTTATTTAGACTATTAAATAATAATTAATTTTGAAAATCCAAACCGTTCAACATGTTCGAAATATTGAAATGTGATTGGAGACCAAATTTTACATTTTTTGGAATTTTTTTACTATTTATTAAGCCACTTTGAAAATTACTGATCCAACGGTAAACAGTAAAATTTTCTGGACCACCGGATCAGCGATTGAAAAAATGGCTTAATAAATAGTAAAAAAATTCCAAAAAATGTAAAATTTGGTCTCCAAGCACATTTCAATATTTCGAACATGTTGAACGGTTTGGATTTTCAAAATTAATTATTGTTTAATAGTCTAAATAAAACTTTTTCACAATTTAAGGAAAAATATTGGAGATCAGAAAAATTTCGGTGATAAAAATTTCGGTGATAAGTTATGTGCCTCTATCATATTTTTCCTTAAATTGTGAAAAAGTTTTATTTAGACTATTAAACAATAATTAATTTTGAAAATCCAAACCGTTCAACATGTTCGAAATATTGAAATGTGCTTGGAGACCAAATTTTACATTTTTTGGAATTTTTTACTATTTATTAAGCCATTTTTTCAATCGCTGATCCGGTGGTCCAGAAAATTTTACTGTTTACCGTTGGATCAGTAATTTTCAAAGTGGCTTAATAAATAGTAAAAAAATTCCAAAAAATGTAAAATTTGGTCTCCAATCACATTTCAATATTTCGAACATGTTGAACGGTTTGGATTTTCAAAATTAATTATTATTTAATAGTCTAAATAAAAACTTTTTCACACAAAAATATTGGAGTTGATATCGGAGAAAATCAAATATCGGAAGAAAATCAAAACTTTTTCACAGAAGGCTGGCCGTCATCGTTGGCGACGGCCAAATTTTTTTTTTTTTTTTTTTTTTCCTCTGGACGTTATCGTTGGCGACGGCCAGCTTTTTAAGGAGCTGTGATTAGCGATTTTAATCGGGCCGTTATCGTTGGTAACGTCCCCTGGACGTTACCAAAAATAACGTCTTTGTTAGATTTAAAAATCCGACGAATTCGTTCTTCTATATCGACATTTTTTTATTATTATTTCTATTAATAAAAATTTCGGCTAATCCCAGTCAATCAAATTTCGGAATATATTATTTTATTTCTTAGAGGAAATTAATTATTGCACGACTCCAGGATAAAGACAACGAAAATACGACCGTCTGGGTGGTCAGCATTACTTTCCCCCCAAACTCAAAAAGGTCGAGACGTGCCCCCTACTTCATCACTAATATGCTATTATACCAGAATTACCAAGCGAACTGGAGTCTCCGGTACTGTGAATTGTGCAAGCTGGATATATCAAACTATCAATTGACTCCACGATACTGTGAATTGTGCGAGAAAGTTCTCTTAAATCAAACTATCAATCTACAGTTTCGGGATTAATTTTAGTTTCTCACTGTCGCACCTGCTTCTCCCCCATTGATTTGGGATGATAGCGTAGTCAGCTTAAAATTTTTAACGCTCCGTTTCGCCCCTCGCAACCTTTCGACAAACCATTTGAACTTACTGCGTTGCAAAGTGAACTATGGAGCTGTACACAATCTTTCGACCAACCACTTCAGATTCGTCTCGCCTTCTGTTACCTAAAAGGTATCATCGATCTTCAATTGTATCAAGGAATAAACAGTCAAGATGGTTTCGAGTTTTAAGTGCAGCTTCTGGAGCCGTTTCTGTTTCCCCAAAAAAATTAATTCCATTGGAAAAGAGAGGCAAAAGTACATCAAATGGTTCTTCCAGTAGTGCACTGGAACAGCTCGACATTGAACGTGGCGTTTGTATCCCGTTTCGGAAGTATAGCCCCCAGATGGTAATATTTCACTTCTTTATAGGAGAACTTTTGTCATATATAAGATAATCTTTTACTTTGTTCTGAGACTTTGAGAAAAATGATATGGTGTTAATTATCAACCAGTTGTTTTGTCCAGCCAAATACCTATTCAGGGAGTACATAACCCAGATATAAATTTATAAGTTATAACAGCTAAAGATTCTAATGTTTACTGTAAATGATACAAGTGGTTATGACAGTCTTTGTCACGATATGTTTTACCAGTAATGGAATCATACTTGCTCATATCTTTTAATTACTATTATGATTAGGTGAGGAACAAAGTGCTGGAGTCAAGAGGGTCAATACTGGGCCTTATGGGTCGAGGAGTGGAGATTATTTGGAAGTTGGGACTTTATTGGTCAACTCTTATGTATGATTGTTTGGTTGGGAGAGATAAAGAGGTGGTACCTTATCGAGCCCGCCAGCTCAGAAACCTTTTGTGCGATTTGGGACCATCCTTTATAAAGGCTGGTCAGGTTAGTAGTTAGCACTTGGCACTGCTCCTTTTTATCTATGACGAATTTAGGACACACATATACAGGATAGTAATAGCAATCATACTCTTGCAAAATGAGAAAGATATAATTTGCATGTTCAAACATGTAATGATCAAAATATCACCTATCCCATATCCTAATTTCTCTAAATGCCAAACTTTACCCTTCTCATTATGTGTAGAGATTAGTAGTAATGGAGGGGGTGAATTGGGCATCTTCTAAAGTAAATGAGGATATATGGATATGGACTATAGCAACAGAGGATATCTTCTCATGATTGTTGGGGCATTGTGATAACTGTTTATATTAGTATTTATCATATTTCTTATTTCCGAGGGTTATACATCATATTCTGACAGCTTTCAGAGGTACACCTGGAATTGCCACTTCTTTCTAACATACTAGTGCAAAATTTATTAATTTTGTGATGCTATCATCTGCATTCTCCTGATTGAGTTCTATTGCTTACTTTGCAAATATGTGAATTCAAAAGAGGAAAGGGAATAATCATATTTCATTTCTCTAAAGAAACTTGGTTCTACTTTTTTTTTTTTTGGTTTTTAAGGTTTTAGCAAATAGACCTGACATAATCAGAGAAGACTACATGAACGAGCTATGTATTCTCCAAGATGATGTTCCTTCTTTTCCTAGTAAGGTGCGTACTGGTAAACTAATAACTAATTACCAAAAATGATCTTCCTTCAAAAAGATTATTGCAAAGAGTTTATATGCACTGTGCATCTTGTTTACTTGACCTGTTTTATCTTTTAGGTGGCATTTGCAATAATAGAAGAGGAACTTGGGCAACCTCTGGAGCAGGTATTCAGTAGAATTTCATCACAAACAATAGCCGCAGCTAGTCTAGGCCAGGTGTACCGTGCCACTTTGAGGGACACTGGAGAGGATGTTGCCATAAAGGTGTTTATGAACTAGTTTTGATGCAATTTTCTTTTTTATTGTCCAATTTTTTATTGCTCAATTTGTAGTCAGCTAATTAAATTTTGTGACTATGAATCAAATTATAATGGAATTCAGTAGTATGAATTATGAGATCTCCAAGTTTCTAGTGATTATGGCATAATCAATCACGAACAGTCCCCCAAATTGATTTTCTAAAGATAAAATTATTTTTTCACATTTTTGATTATTCTTGAGAACTTACATGAAAACCACCAAATTTAGGTATGTTATGCTTCTTGTTTTGACTGGCAAATTCAATATTTTGTTATGTTTTTTTATACACCTTGATGAATGCTGGTTTGTGCAGGTACTAAGACCAGGAATAGAGCCAATAATATACCGAGATCTATTCCTTTTTCGTACCTTGGCATCATTTCTAAATGGAATCAGCTTACAAAAATTGGGATGCAATGCTGAACTTATTGTTGATGAATTTGGTGAGAAGCTCTTGGAGGAGCTGGATTACACTCTTGTGAGCCTTCTCAATTTTTCCTTTTATTTACTTTTGGGCATTCTGGAGAACCAAAAAGGTTTATTTTACCCTTATCTTGAATTGAACTTTGTGTTACACCCTGAAATTTTACACTTACTGACACAGCATTTTCTGTAAATGTACCTGAATCATTGGAACTTTTTTTTTTTAAAATACTAAACACTCTTCCTAGCTTAAATTGTTAACTTTAGAATTCTGGAGTGATGTTGAGATCTTTCATATTTCAATGATAAAGGAAAACTAGTTATCTAATTCATTGCTCATGGAAGCTAAAGTATCAGTAATCTCGATCAAATTATATTCTTACTCAACATTCAAGGACAACAGAAGAACTTTAATTCCTTGTTTACTCACTTTTAGTTAACCCATGAAAATGCTGGCAGGAAGCTCGAAATATTGAGGACTTCTTGGAAAATTTCAAGGATGATCCAACTGTGAAAATTCCAAGAGTTTATAAGAAATTATCGGGTTCACGGGTTCTTGCTATGGAATGGATTGATGGAATCAGGTGCACTGATCCTCAGGTTAGCAACTTTATGGTATACTTGTATATGATCATAAATGAATTATATTTTATATGATTCAGAAGTAGCATAAATCAAACTAAAAGAATGTAAACAAAGGTAAAAAGGTAAATGAAATCTGCAGAACGGAACCCCTGCCATTTATTGTATAGATCTTGATTGATAGCTTTCTTAGGCAGGCCATAAAAGATGCTGGAATTGATGTAAATGGTTTTCTGACGGTTGGTGTAAGTGCTGCCTTGCGACAGCTGCTTGAATTTGGGTTATTTCATGGGGACCCACATCCTGGAAATATTTTTGCCATGCGAGATGGCCGTATTGCTTATGTTGACTTTGGAAATGTAGCTGTTCTAAGCCAGGTACATTCTTTTGGATTTGTGGATGCATGTCTCCCTAATGTTTGATATTTGCTCAAGTACTCTAATGAATAACATCTCCAATAGGAATCTATGATTCTGGTTAGTTATGATGTTAGGCTATTGCTAGCTTATTCTTTTTTTTGAGGAAAGTAGTATACTATTGCTTGCTTATTCTTGAACTTCTTTTGTCGAATATTAAGACAAAGTTATGTTCCAATCTGTAACTAATCAATTTCAAGTTCAATGTACAACACACATTTTGCTACCGAATCCCCCAGCATAGTTCATAAGATTTCTGACTTGTTTGAAATGACTAGTTTGAGTTAATGCTTTCATACCTGAATGAGCCACACCTTCTTTTCTTCTTGGTTTTTTTTCTTCTTTTTTTATTAAAAAGAAGAAGTTGAACCTAGTTGCTCTTTGTAGATTTGGTCTGGTAAAGGTTTGGATTTTATTTTCCTGTATCTGATTTCTGACTACTTGTCGTTAATGGTTTTACTGCTGACTTTATTGCTTTCGATGAACTTTTATTTGTTTTGGGAATTTCAGCAAAATAAGCAGATCTTGATTGATGCTGTGGTGCATGCTGTAAATGAAGATTATGCTGAGATGGCAAATGACTTCACAAGACTTGGCTTTCTGGCAAGTGACACAGACGTTGCTCCTATAATTCCTGCTTTAGAAGCTATCTGGCAGAATTCAGCTGGCAAAGGACTGGCAGACTTCAATTTCCGCAGTGTTACTGGTAGATCTTTTTTTTGAGGAAAGTTACTGGTAGATCTTGCTGACTAATTTTTTTTGTAGCATTGGTTGTGCCTTGTTCCCATTTCAATATATTCTGTTTAGTTTTATTTTATTTGATGCTCTCATTTTGTGCTTAATTGCACACCTGGAGATAAACAAGGTGATATTTGCACAGTTTAGGGGTAGTTGTTTAGTAATGCAATTGGGAATATACTTGCAGATTTGAATTTAACCGCAGCCAAAACAAATTATGCCTCGTTAGTTTGTGTATTATCTTTCTTATTTACTTCCCGGTTAATTATCAGTTGTCGGACAGAATGTGACAATGCATTGAAAGACGCATGTAATTCTCAAAGTTTAAGCAGGAAAATTGCATGCTTCACTCTTGCATGTTGCCATTTGAAGCATACTGAAACATGTTTCATTTCCGAACTTTCTTATCCATTTCACACCACAATATGCCTTATTGAAATTATGTAACAGGGAAGTTTAACCAGCTTGTGTACAATTTTCCGATTCGCATCCCGGAGAGGTTCTCCCTTGTCATCCGATCTTTATTGACTCAAGAAGGAATTTGCTTTACACTTGAGCCAGACTTCAAGTTTCTTGAGGTTTGACTATATTTGAAAATTGCTACTTGCAGCCTTTCTCGAGTTTACTTTTGTTGAATAAGTTTGTAATGTTTTCTGAGTTTTCTCCAATATCTGCTTTTCATTCCTTTTTCAGGTTGCTTATCCTTATATAGCTAAGCGACTTCTGACAGACCCAAATCCTGCCCTGCGTGAACGCTTAATTCAGGTAAGTACTTTTGTTGAGATGCCATGGAACTTGTAGCTATTTGAAAATCATGTATACAAAACAGGTGGGGCAGTGGTTAGATGGCCTCTGAATTTTAGTACACCAATGTAATGTAGTGAAAACAAATGACACTAATAGTTTCTTGTTGAGCAGGTGCTCTTTAAAGATGGAGTGTTCCAGTGGAAGAGACTTGAGAACCTAATTATTCTTGCGAAGGAAAATGTGACTAAAATGAGCCAAAATCCTGCATTGCAAGTAAAAAACACGTAAGCCATTTTACAACTTGTTTATTTTGAACTACTAATTGCACTTATCCAATAATCAGTGTAATAAAAAATCAAAACCTAGTTGCTGGCAAATTCTGACTTTATCCAAAATGTAAACCTGCCCAAATTTTAGTACGAAAAACCAATGGTCTGAACCTGACCTGACCTATACTTAAATCAACTTACGACCCCAGTAACCAGTAAGCACTTCTGACCTGTAAGCAAGTAACAACAAATTCTAATCTTAAAGGATCTGATTTGACCAAAACCAATTTATCCTAAGCAAGAACCCGAAACATGCCTGAACCAACAATACAATCCCATCAAACCCTAAAATTGAACTCAGCTACAATTTTGTCATAATTTCCATGAAAGGGTCTGAATGGTAGGGTAACCAATCCAAGATGCTAACCTGAACTAGAGCTTAAATAAATGGACCCAAAATCTGAATGTGAAACCATAATTCCATGATGACCCCAATTAAAAGCCCTGGGACCTGAAATGCCCCAGACATGATTTGACCCATTTGAACCTAACCTGATCATTCCATTCAACACCCATCTACCAAAACCTTTGATCTTTATTTCAAAATAAAACCCTTCATGCTAGTTTATATTCAATGGTGATCATATACCAGTATTTCGTTGATTCTTATCCTAGGATACACATTAGCCTGTATTAAGCCTTAGTTCAACCATAGAATGAGTAATTGATCCTAAACTAGATTTTTGTAGATAGCTGCTGGTGCTGTCTGTGTCTGCTTGTGAGATTAGAATGTGATAGGAATATTGGGCTAAGAGGGCTATAATGAATGCTCCTTTAGATGCTTATGCAATATTGTTCCTACATGAAAACAGGCAAACTGATAGAAACTGGCAGTTTGAGAAGAAACTAAATCTGACAGAGACAATAAAGGATGGGGCCCGCACGTTTCTGATTGATGCAGGTATCAGAAGACAGCTTATCATGGCCTTAACAGAAGATTCCAAGCTTCATATTGAAGAGGTATGTAACAATTAAAAATCAATAAATTATATTATCTCTATTCTTATATTAAGCATGTTGATGTCCTGATCCGCCAACGGTTGTGAATAAAAGATGAAATTTCGGATTGAATATTAGCCTTCCGATCAAATAGTCTGCCTTCTTTTGATTCTATGCATCTTATTGATGTTTTTTTACGTGTAGAAGTCTAATTTATTTAGATACGTAGCCGCCACATGTACTCGCCACAAGTTTATTTAGTTTGCCTTCTTTTGGTTCTGATTTCTTTTCATTTTTTAAATGCCATTTAAGAAATTTTTGATTGATTGATAATTTATTGGTATGTCTTCATTTCTTTCCATTTTGTATATCATATAAGGAATGTTATTTGTCATTTAATGATTTATTTAAGTAAATATGATTATATTCTCTATTTAAGGTACACAAATGAATATAAATATTAGGTAGAGGAGGATAACCCTTATAAGAATAACAAGATCTATAATATGACAACAATAAATAATACAACTGATTTTGATGAATTTTTTTCTCTTGTTTCTCCGTTAAGCAACATAACAAAATAAAAAAGTTGTTATGTACCTGTAAAAGAAAGCTCATAAGTATGTCATTAAAGAATGAGCTTTACATTTATATTAGAATATGTTGGTCTGTTTTTTTTTTTTTTTTTTTTTTGTTGAATAATTATTTTTTTCATTGGTCTATTTTTTCTTTTATGAAAACATGTTATTTTGTATGATATTTTTTTTGTTCGCTTATAATATGTCTCCGCTACAACGCATGGGTACGATACTAGTTACCTATATACCTTTTTTGTGTTTGTGTGTGGTGGTGGTGGGGGGGTTGGCTTTTAGCATTAAAATTGGACTACTTGGGTTGCCAATTCTCGGTACTTTATGGGCGCTCCGATACCAATATGCGAATACATCAAGCAGAATGCAAGTGTAAATTTTTTTTTTTAAGATTGCAATACGAGGCCTTATTCTAGTTGATCTAGTATTTATGAAAATTTTCAACTTTGCAGCTGCTCGATGTATATAGGTTGATCGAAGATCAAATAGACATGCCATCAGTTGCTTTTGAGGTCCTACAAGGTAAGTACAATACCTTTCTACAGTCTTTGTATTTTTCATAGTCTTAGAAATTAATGCATTGCCTTTGATGGACGTTAGGCACAAATAAGGCTGAGTGGTCTCATATATTGTGACTACTGCATGCAAAATGTTGCAAAATAGTGAGACAGCAATGAGACCTTATCCTCAGAGGAATTTCTATATTTTGGAGTTTTTTCTTTGATAGCTAGATATCCTAATATTGTAAAAGAGTGTAGGTGTTTTGTTTCATGTTAATCGTCTCATATAGCTAATTTTCTCAAAAATTAAAAGAAAAAATTTGCATTGCTTCATTTAATATCTAATACGAATAATGTTCCTTCCAATGCAGATCTACCTTCAGTTACTCGAGATTTTATGCTTTCCTGGAGTGAGTCTGTACTATCTGATCGCCGATAACTTTTAGGGCTAATATAACACAGTAACATAGGCAATTTTTGTATACTTTAGTTAAGCATGTATAGCGTGAAAGTAATACGAAACAAATTTTGTAAATTCCCACTCATTGGAAATTTATGTAAGATCCAAACTACCTATTATATGTAAATTGTACATCTACAAGAATAATGTTCCTTCCAATGCAGCTATTGTCAGTTATTCTTTTGTTCTTTTAAAAAAGCTGTTAGGCTGTCCAAAATTGAAGTTCAGACTTTTAAAGCTTCATAAATGATATGTACGGAAGTTATGAAACTAAAGCAGGTGGAAAAAAAAATTGTACATTGACATGGCTTGCCTAAGAATAGAAGAATAATTTTCAACTTGTGCAAGGGCGGTAAATTGATAGCTAATTGGACCTCGCACCTGGTAACTGTTCCTAACTTGTGAAAGAAGAATAATTTTCAATTTGTGCAAATTCATTGCGCCCCCTGTTCCTAACTGGTAACAGCGAATCAAAATGTATAATACACATTCATTTTACTGTATCCACGGAGTGCCTACTCCTGAATTTGATTTTTTTTTTTTTTTAACTCTGTGATATTTTATACTTGTGTCTATTTTTTCAAACTCAATGATATTTTATATTTGTACCTACTCTTAAATGAAAATAATATCTATTCCTGAATTTAGTTCACAGCTCAGTAGAAGAAATTATATGAAAAAGAGAGTAAGTTTAGACTAGGGTTGTACAAAATCGTTCAAACTTGTAACTTGCTCATTTACAACTCGAGTCAGTTCCATTGACACCCCTAGCCAGTATATACTTTCATCATGTAAATACCTTCTTGTAATACTTCTTTGAGTGAGGCTACGGTGCTATGCATAGCACGGATTGGGTCCGTGCTACGGCTCAAAATTTGACTTTTCAAAATTCTAACGGTCGATCCGAACCGTTCAACATGATTATAAAATGAATATGTACTTGCAAACCAAATTTTACATTTTTTCGAATTTTTTTACTATTTTTTTAGATATGCTGTTTTTGGATGGTCCAGAATGTTCAGATCAAGTGATTTTCGAAAAAATAGTAAAAAAATTCGAAAAAATGTAAAATTTGGTTTGCAAGTACATATTCATTTTATAATCATGTTGAACGGTTCGGATTGACCGTTAGAATTTTGAAAAGTTAAATTTTTAGCTGTAGTACGGACCCTATTGGTGCTATGCATAGCACCATAGTACCGTAGCCTCACTTTTTGTTTGGTTTAAACAAAATTACATGATAATTTATTGGGTTTATATAGTATCCGAAATCATATGTACCAAAAGGGGATGTAGCTCAAATGGTAGAGCGCTCGCTTTGCATGCGAGAGGCACGGGGTTCGATCCCCCGCATCTCCATCTTTTTTAAGCCATTTTTTTATGATTTTTCTCCCGATCCTCTTGTAGTCTTGTGACCAAACGAAAACATGTGGCTGGAAAGTAAAATTTCTTCTTTACAAGAAATTGAAATTGTTTATCAGCAACCTAAAATCATTTAAGTCGCGGTCCCGATAAATCTTCCTCCCTCCCAACCTCATTTTCCTTCAGTCCTTTTTTTTTGTTTGGGAGAAATATATTGGCAGTGGCTGGCCATTTTCCTTCAGTTAAAACACTACAGTGACCACACCTAGTTTTTCTCTCATTGCTTGTACCTTTGACATGGCCTCAACGGCCTCCTCTTTCCTCTCCCCCCTTCTCCACACAAACAGAAAATCGCGATTTCAATTCAGGAGGCGGGAAGTGAGGGTTCTCGCAGCATCTGAGCCGTCAGATGAACCAACTGCCACTACGGAGAAGAGGAAACGGAGGGTGGATACGAGGATTCACTGGGACAACATGGATGAAGGCTGGATTGGTGGTAAAACCAAGAAAGAAACCGAGGGAGAAAACGGTAATGGCGGTAAACGTCAGAGTAAAGAGGATTTTTTGGGTAGTAAATTCGCGGATCTCCTCAGTCAAGCCTCTGAGTCTCATTACCAGTTAAGATTTTGATTCTGTCTGATCCAGGGGCGGAACTAGAAAATTTTGATAGAGGTTGCTGAAAATTAAAATGTATAACTGTGATGAGTGGGATTTGAATCCAAGACCCTCAACCATAAAATAAAGCTTTAACCATTAGGCTACAACTAAACCTATGTTATTTATCGAGAGTAGCTAGACTATATAGAAAGTTTAAAAAAGATAAAATCCAATTAAATTCCTATATGTATAATTAAAATTTTAAAATCATAGGAGTGACTTAGCCACCTTTGACTAAGCCTTAGATCCCCCCCTGGTCTGATCTTGTATTGTCTCTGTTATTAATTTTCCCTCGCATAATATGATTCTTGAAATTTTTATTTATTTAAGGGTCGCAACTATAACATGCCTTAACTAAGAATTGCACGCTCAATTGGAAAATTGAGTAATGTTATGGAATAATAGCCGGGTAAAATATATAATTTGGCAAACCATAATACTGGTTTCATCAAAATGAAAATTTGAATATTGATGGACTGTCAAGAAAAGAGTTGAAGAACTAGGCACATTTGGTAATGTAAATAGTGAGGTTTTATAACATGGGACTCTTTTCCCTGCAACCTTTCCAAATAGGTTCTTAGGAGTGCCTGTCGAAGCAGACATGGAGGAGATCAAAGCGGCATACCGTCGCCTATCAAAAGAGTACCACCCTGATACAACCACACTACCTCTCAAATCAGCATCTGAAAAATTCATTCGATTGAGAGAGGCATATAACATACTAAGCAATGAAGAACGTCGGCGATTTTATGACTGGACTTTAGCACAAGAGGCCGAGAGCAGGCGAATACAGCAAATGAGGGCAAAGTTGGAAGATCCGTTTGAACAAGATATTAGAAATTATGAGCCCGTTCCTGACATGGTCGATCGGCTTGGTGGGAGAAATATGAAGCTAAGTGACCAGGCATTGGCAGCTCTGACCATTGATATTGGGATTATTTTCTTCTGCATTCTATGTCTCATCTTTGTGGTTGTTTTCAAAGAACCTTATTAGGTAGTACTCATGGATTTTTAAAAGCAAATTAAGATGTATAGTAGTGTTATCAAGATTCGTACCTGATACTTGATAAGTTACTTTTTCTAAACAGTTTCATGTTCAATGGTAGGAAGCTCAGAAATCAGGCATGAAAGCACTTGCCTTTGGATGTTGGATTGCGTCTCTTTCTTTATAGTGTTTACCTTGCCTTAAAAGGAGCCTTTGCTAGGATGCTAGCTAGACAGGCTTTCTTTCTTGGATGTCAACTTAAGAAAAGCTAAGAACGTACAAAATATGCTAAACATGGTTAAAATTCTTTGAAGGTGTACTTTTGCTCCAAATTCACATTTTGCTGTTGAGTTTGTAGTTTATCCAGATTAGTTCACTCTCGTCATCATTTCTGTCCATTGCACAGAAGGAATGTCAAAGAAACAGGGTCCACATCAGCCTCCAAATATGTATTGGTGGGAATAGTGAGCAGGCGATTAAATCTGGATATAATACAAGTGACTCCGGAGAAATTATTGAAGTTCTGTGACCAAGTCTGGATTTTGGCTATGTATGACCTCTGAAAAATGTCTTAAGAAATGCTTCAACATATGACATGGCTCATATCGATCTGTTATTTGATCGTGTGTCTCTGACTTCTTGTTGAGGAAACTATTTTTCTGGTTTCTTTAAGAGATCATGATGAGCAAAAGAGATTTATACTAAACTAAACTTGATTGGAAAGGGGACAAATGCAAATTTGGGAATATGAACAGACAATTTGGTAGTTGTCATGTTGGGACTAGAAAATGAGCTAAATGATTGTTGAACTAGCTTTCTCTTGGTTCCTCAGAGAGTTAACTTAAGTCCCAATTTTTTTGTTTTGGTAGCTTGGAATAACAGCACTGCTCCTTTTCGATACTAAAGAAAAGTAACCATAAATTTATCTATGGAAAAGTAATCATTATCTTGAAATAGCCAGGTAGCCAGGTTGACAGTTCTTATGCAGATTAACTTGAAGGCACTAGAAAAAACAGAAAACAAACACGGCAATACTTTGTATTTTCTTTATAACAAAAACATTTGAAATTTGCTCATACATAATGAGGTGCTTCTTTCATCGAGTTATAGCAATATTGTTATTAAAGCTATTAAAGCAAAACAAAAACTCGAGGGGAACACATTTCCCTCTGAAATCAACCCCCAAAAGTGAATCCAAAATTAAATACCGTGAATAAAAAGAAAACAAACCACTCCATCTATAAAAAAGGTGCTATAGATCGTGATGAATAATAATAAAAGAAAAATTAGACAACATCTCCAATATCCACGATTTCCACAACAGACGAATCACCGATCTTTTGGAAAACGACGACTCGGTCACAATCCTTTAAAATATTGATTGATTTCCCATAGTCTAGTGCAAGCTTTAGGGCAGCCTCAGAAGTTGCTCCAACCTGTCAAAAAGGAAAAAAAAAAAATCGTGGCACAAATTTAACAAAATGAAAAAACACATATTTACATTTTCAATGTAAATAACTTACATCATTGGGATTTGTTGGGACAGGATAGACAGCCCTCAAAGAAAGACACTGCCTAGCCTACATGAGATATGAACAAAATATATTAAAAACAATTCCTTTTTACTTCTTTTTGCGCAAGTTCTATCAAATTTTTGTAGGGTATTAATTGTAAAGATCAAGCAAAAGTACCTTTCCAATTCCATTTATGGTCCAAGATGACGAATCACTTTCATTACGGGGAAAAACAACTGCTAGCACAGGCATTGTTGGCCTGTACTTTGCAATCAACCTGTACATATATAGATATAAAATATTTAAAGCCCAAAAGAAAGTAAAAGTCTTCACTAGAATAAAATAAGCAGGATCTCTGCACATATTGGAGAAAATTCTTTCGAACTGGTATCAACAGAAGATACCACCAATACCAGTTCAGAGAAGACAATGCCAACTTATAATAAATCGTTATGAGATCAAGTACCTAGCAGACCGGCCTGAAGTGCTGTAAGTAATTATAGCAGCAGCCTTTACTTTGATGGCAGCACGAACCTAGATAAAATTAAAAAATGAGAACAACCAGGGTTGACTAATATTAAACAAAGAATAAAAAAATCGAAGTATCATAACACAGAAGAACTCATGGGATGCTGGTACAATAACAGACTATACAGTACTTATTTATATGAAATGTAAATAACAGTAGAGGGCTATGTTTGTACTAAAGACAAATACTTAAAAAAAAGTATGTTAATTACTGCTGTAGATGCAACCGACTCCAAATTCTCCATTGGCTCCGCTACACTTCTGAGAATTCTCTTAAACTCCTGTGGATGGTTGTACACCGTCTCAGCCTACAGAATAAAAGAACAACAAAATAATAAAATGATTCATTAATATATCAATGAAATTTCTTGAACTACTGAGTAACTTAAAAAAAGAAAGAACTCCAGATGGTTCAATATGAAGTAAACCAATATAAAAATTAATGCTAATGCTTTACAAAATGGAAATTTCATACTTCACCACAAATCCTGCTAACAGTCTTTATTGCGTCAACTGCATAGGGGCCTCTGAGTGTCTCTGCCCCAAGCAAAATTCCATCTGTACCTGTAAATATTTATAACCCACGTTTTATCGACTATAATGACAACTAGTGTTACATCTAATTAGGCTTCTATTTTATAAGGCAAAAATTCAAAAGCTATAATAGTACCACATTCTATTCATCTCTCACGTGAAGTTACCCAGGTCTGATATTAGGTCAAGTTGAACTATGATCAGGTTGTATTATTTTAATTTACAAAGATTTAATTCATAAGTTCAAGTATTCCAATACTGCCCTATTACCATACCGGTTAATATAAACCTGATCAGAACCAGGTGGCTTGGTATCAACTATGAAGCCAGTACATAACTCAGAAAACAGAAAAAAGAAAGGAGATAATCTATCTAAAATCAGCTAATAACATCCATGCTTGACTGGTCTTATGTGGTCAAGTTGAACTATGATCAGGTTGTATTATTTTAATTTACAAAGATTTAATTCATAAGTTCAAGTATTCCAATACTGCCCTATTACCATACCGGCTAATATAAACCTGATCCGAACCAGGTGGCTTGGTATCAACTATGAAGCCAGTACATAACTCAGAAAACAGAAAAAAGAAAGGAGATAATCTATCTAAAATCAGCTAATAACATCCATGCTTGACTAGTCTTATGTCGATACAAGGGACTAAAATTCAGGCAAAAGCTATAAACAGGGGCCAAAGTACCATCAAGGACAGCATTAGCCACATCAGTAGCTTCAGCACGAGTGGGGCGTAGGTTGTTCACCATGCTATCTACCACTCGAGTGATAATAGCTGGTTTTCCAGCACAGTTGCACCTCCTCATTGCTGATTTTTGGAATAAGAAAACCTGAGAAATTATAAGAAGATGAACTATAAATTGTGGGTATTTCACAGGAGTAATGCTTCTTATAGTATGCAGTGAAGGAACATCTATGTAGTCTTTTAAGTTTTAGAATTACATCCTCAGGAGGAAGGTCTATCCCTAGATTTCCCCTTGCAAGAATGATGCCATCAGCCTCTTGAAGGATTTCATCAAAATGCTCCAAACCCTAGAAAACCAAAGTATTTACAATCACAAATTATCAAACACTTCCAAAGGATGTAATAAGTCCTGAAAGGGCCTTTTGCGTGTAGGAGTAATTGGAAATTTGTGAACCTCAAAGTCTTCAACTTTGGCAAAGATCTGTGTGTCTTCCAGTTTGTGCGATTTCAAGAAGGCTCTAAGCTGAAAAAAATAAGATAAAATTACAATATATTAGTATTAAGCTTTATTGAGGAACATAAATGAAGAGACATGCAAAATGGTGGAAATTCTACAAATGAACTCACCTCTCTTACATCCTCAGCATGGCGGGTAAATGAAAGAGATATAATGTCGACCTTGTTATCCACTCCCCAAGTTGATATGATCTATCCAGTTATAACAAATTCAAACCAAAATTAGCATAAAGGGTTTTCCGGATTGGATTTATTTGAGACAATTCAGGATTCTGCAAAACATCAACATTTGTTCACTAGCCTAAGTTCCCCAACAATATGAGAAAGTATCTGAAATGACACTTAAGACATGAAAAATCATCTCTCTTGTCCCCATCTCCTCTAAAAGTACCTAGAAAGCCCCCTCGCCTTTTCTCTATTAGTGGGAAGAAGAACAGCCATCAAAGTGGAAGGGGATAACAAAACAGGTTTATAAATTCATACTCTGTAGATGAGATCTTTCCCATCTTTTCAAGGGTGATACTGTGATATGCTAAGTAACTGAGAATATTCAATCCAAAGATACAGATGGTGTGAAGAGGAAGGGAAGGGGATGGAAAGAAAACTTGATAAATTATTCTTGTTTGGTCGGACTATTGATAGGAAAAAATTAAATTAACGGAGGTTGCTTTTTTAATCTCCTAAAGCTTATCTTACTTACCCCTCAAATCGGGGTGTATCGGAAGGAAACCAGTCCAATAAAATAAGAGGACGGAAAATATGGCAACCTCCTTATTCCTTTCCATCCCCTTCAACTATTCACCTCCCTTTCCTCTCACCTCCTGGGAACCAAACAGGTGTTAGGTATAGATATTAACCCCTATCTTTTGTACTACAAAGAGAGAAGGCTCTTAAGTCCAACATCATACTTTTGCCAACTAGGACTAGGATCTAAGCCCACGACCCTTGAAAGTATTATCCCTTTCAGAAATCAATGTTAACGGACTGCTGTCCTCAGTATGTTACCTGCTTGTCGGTTTCACTGAGGGTAGGAAGGTCAATTCGCACTTGAGCGGCATGAAGGGTAAATATGGGACCGGCTAGTGTGGCTGTGTTTTTTATCTCACATACCACATCTTGACTTGAAGTCTCCAAAACCTAAAAAATATCAAAAGATAAAGAAAAGCAGTTATAAGCACTTAAAATCTCTCAGAAAGTTCCAGAGAAAAACAAGTCTAAGTAAAATGCAGTCCAAGTTGAATATCCACACCTCAAGCCACACAGATGTATTTTCACTTCCGGTGAAAAGATATTGGCCCATGAAAATAGTGTCCCCAGCCTTGACAGCCTGTTAACACACAAAAATGAATAAATTTTAGGTACAAGTTTATAAAATGTAGAAAAGGCTGGTGTATGTCTGGTGTCCTTGATTTAGACCTTGGCAAGACCATCAAAGTTAAGCGGAAAGATTTCGGCTGAAGTAGCTTTAGAGAGATCAGGTGTAATTGTCACATGATTTCCAGCGTCCAACACTATCGGCTCTCCAGTTGGATTCTTGACCTGAAGCTCAGGCCCCACAGTGTCAAGCATAACCTGAAGCAGAATAATTTATCAAAAAAGGTGTAAAGAAAATCTTCGCGGGGGCTTTTTTATAATTTTTTCAAGTCCAAATAGCAATTAATTTTTGCTGGACTAAAACAACTATTAACTGAAGCTAACTGAAAATCATAAGAGGAAAGGACTCTGATTCAAAATATTTCAGAAAAATCTGGTTGTCTGCATGATGGCAACTTAACACATTTTACAGGATTCTTCTAACTTCTTAAATGTTTCAAGGTCAAAGCTATGGTTTTAAAATTTTCCCTTGACTAAATTGAACTGGCTTTCATGGGCTGTAAATTCTGTTTTAAAAAAAAACTTTCAAAATGCAAAACTTTGGACAATTATAAGAGGCAGTTGAAAGATGGGCAGAAAGTTTCTTATTTCAGTTCTAAACTGGTACTGGCTTACATATATTTAAGAAAGTTCAACTTACAGCGCAGAGTTCCTTGACATTATCAACAGCTTTCCTCAAATTGTTAAGGGTTTCCTGATGGTATGCAGCATCCATCGATGAAAAGTCAAATCTTGCAACTACCAAAACAGAAAATAATTAATATTAGTTCATTAATTACACACGTGACGCATTGAATTAAATATCGAGAGGTTCAAAATAAAAAGGGAATTTTAATAAACAAGTGAAATAAGAACTGAAACCAAACCTGACATTCCAGCTTTAAACATTGCTCAAGTGTTTCAACAGACCGTGACTTTGCCCCGAGTGTGGCGACAATTTTCGTGAGTGAGGGAAAAAATTTCTAGAGTTCATTAAAAGAAAATTTGTTAGATAATATTTTGAAGAAAAGGCTCTAAAGGCCCATAGCATTAATAAAAGAAAAGGTTTACAAAAGATCCGAAAAGAAAATAACTAGTCCTAAACCCCATAGAAACCCAGATAGATAGGTGCAAGGTCTTAACACACTGACACTGCCTCATTAGCAGAATCAGTGCTCCTTCCTCAACCGTACCAGTAAACTGGTACAGGAGCAGGAGGCACTGATTCAAGCCTCAGCTCACACCCATTTTGCATCATGGACCCTATTTAACCTATCTATTCAAACATAAGTCCTAGATAAATGTCAACAACAAGTATATTTGTGCTACCGCAGAGCACAGCCATCCAAACACATAACTACCATCCAAAGTAAACATAACAACAATAGGGTCCATGATGAATTACATAGCACAGTCTTTAGAACAAAAAACGCTTTTGTAAAATGATCAATAACTATGGTTAGAACTTAGAACTTGTTTATGGATCCGTAACTAAATGTTGTTATAAAAGGTATTATCTAAGAACGTTTCAAAATAAGTAAGTCCAAGCTGCTTAACTTGACAACACTATGCCTTTTAAGCTTGTCCAGATCCAAGATATAAATGAATTAACACGCAGAACCTTTCATTGATCAACTTTCCATAATATGTCAAAATCAGGGAAAATAGTTGTGATCCCGTTAACAATTGAATTGGACTTGGGTTAATGTTCAGTAAATTTAACTCGCATCAGATGAATCATCGTATAATAACAAAACACAGAGTGCATCTACGCATTAAACTAAAGAAGGAAAAGCTCAAGAGAGATCGTACGGTTTTAGCTGGGGTAAGTACGGACGCCAGCCGTACAGGCTCCTCGATAAGCATGTGACCGCTCTGCATCTCCACAGATCGAACTTTTCTTCAGCGAGAGACAGAGGGGAATATGGGCAATGATGCTTGGAGAAGAAGGAACGAAGAATTTAAGAGGGAGAACTGGAGGCCTAGGTCAATTTGGGTCCGATGCCCATCGGACCCAAACTGAGTTCGATGGGCTCGATGTCCGTCCGATTTGCTTCAAGAATCGCGCCCACAACTTTCAGTCTGTTTCAAAATTCGTGCGCACGAATCTTAAAGTATAGACGGTCTTTGAGCCCATCAAACTCAGTTTGGGTCCGATGGGCATCGGACCCAACCTGCTCTCCTGGATGCCGGGTTGAAGAACAATGAATTCAGATCCAGTGAAGTAACCCAAAAATTAGGTTTTGGATCGGGACCGTCCGATTCGAATCCGTGATCATCCATTTAAAGTGGAGCGCACGCATCCCGAGAGACAGATTCGAATCCCGAGACAATCTCAAGCAACGGATTCGATTCGGATGGTCCCGATCCAAAACCCAAAAAGTGAGTTACTTTAGGGGATCCGGACCCGAAGAACAATGGAGGGACCGAGGGAGAATATTAGAATACTATTCCGGGATTCAGGGGTGACGAGGTGGTACCCACTGTCAGCGACAGTGTAGACGAATGGACCAATCGTGACGAGCCTTCTGCCCCTTCTGTGCAAGTACGGGGAACTAGCAAAAGACCAACCGTGGGACCCGATTAGCAGACTAACTTTCCCATAAGTAGGGAGTTGGTCCACTGGAACTTGTCCATTTAATATAAATATAAGAAGAAATATTAGATGCAGTCAGGAAACACTAGAGTACCTTGGTCCACTTGTCAGTGAGATTGATACAAAAAGACCAGGTTTGGAACTTGGACAAGTATCCTCTCCATTACTGTAAAAGATTCCCTTCACTTTTAACTCTCAGCCGCTTTGAAATTCGGACTAGCGCAGGGGCAGTATTATTGGGCTTTGAAATTCGCGTCAAGTTAAAAAGAACGGTCCAGATCCAGTAATTGTAAAAGATTTCCGATCAAGATACCGGGAAGGATGTGAATTCTTTGGAACTTGAGGGTCAAGGGGAGGAAGGGACGACAAACCGTCCGGTCCGTTGAGTTCTTCGAAAATAACAATAATTAAAATTATAATAATCAGAACTGTGGGCCAAATCAGGGGAAGATTTTTGGTTTATTTGGTTTTGTGCTTTCGGTTTCCTAAGAATCTTTTATAATATTTCTTTTCGAGTAAAAATACTATTATGTTTTTCAACGAAGGGTGTAATAGGCATGACGATGCATGATATTAAGACCAGCAGAACACATCGAACAGATGATAATAAATTCAAGTTTTTAAAGTAGATGTTATTACGTGTTCAAACTTTAAATAGAACATTTGCCCCTATTTAGGTCCCTGATTAGTGCCGTCACGATTGCTTCTATAATCATTCCTCTGAATGTGTTAGTAAACTCACTAAATATATATTGTTAAGTATTAAACTAATTTCTATTATAAATGGAGAGAGTACAAAGAGTAATTTATATTTCTCACACTCATTCATACGTATCTCTCACTATGATACATATGAACCTCTAACCTATTTATACTCAAGATCATGTTGGTTATTGAGTACTCTAAATATTGTACATGATACAAGATAAAATATTAAACTAACATAGATTTTCTAGCACAATCCTTCTTCATTGACAATATAAGTCGGTATTGAAAACTTGAGAATTTTCTAGACTAATCTTGATTTCATTACCGAATTGGACTTGGGCTTACTACGGTGCTGATTTCAACACTCCCCCTCAACACCGACTTGATGTTGTCTTGATCTTCGGTACTCCGCGTTTATCTGGATCATCATACTTCTTGTTATTTCTTTTAATTTTCTGAGCTTGAAGTTGCTCATGCGTCTGCAGTCGATCTTCTAGAATAGTCTTCTTTGGAAGTGAAGGTTCTGGAATTTCTTTCTCGCGTTGCCTTGGCATAAGTCGTTGTCGAATTTTCTTCTCTCGATAGATCATCAGACGAGTTGCATCTTCTTGCACAAACTCTCGTCCTGCAGTCTTCTCCACTACAGCGACACTCCTCTGTGTCATCTCGTCATCATCACCCTTCTTAGTGATGACCTCCAGCTTAGTTCTCTCTTGTGGCTTCTCCTTATTAGCCACCGCGCACCTCACAACTCCGATCTCCTTCTCGACCGGTTCATCAACGTACTGGTTCTTTAAAGAACCATGATTCGATGTCGATCTCCTCATCCTCAGGCTCTATGTCCTCTACGTGCGCCACCGACTGCATCGAATAGGCGTCACTGCGTTCCAATCTTCTTCACTTGGGACCTCCGGTGCCTACTCCTTCGTGGTCACCACGAAGCTTCCTTCATTCTTCCTGAACTGGCACTCTCTCGCATAGTGCCCTCGTTGTCCGCAATTGTAGCACTCCACTCTTCTACTCCGGTATTCACCACTTTCAACTCATTTGCCATTTTGGCATCTAGGAGCTCCCCTTGAACACGAGCACCTCTTGCATTGTTCATGATGAACATTCTCTATCTCAGGTTGTTGTGAAACCAATCCCTGCTCGACTCTCCACGTCGACCACTATATAGGTTCTTCTCCTCTTCGTGCTTCACGATCAAGCCTGCCAGCTGCTTGGAGAGCTTATTGACTGGCCAACAAATTTTCCAATTCCAACAGGGTTGGTTGCGTTGCCCATTCTTGAATTACTGTGATGAAGGCGCTGTACTCCGGCCTCATGCCATTCAAGATTATCCGCCGCAGTCTATCTTTGCCAATTTTCGCATTTGCGTCTAGCTGCTCAATCTCCTTACACAAATTTTTTATTTAAGAAGTACTCACTTACAGCCATGTCACATTGGAAGATATTCATCAGCTCCCTCTCGAGCAGTTGCAGCCGACTTGTATTCTTCCTTGAAAACAACGTGGCGAAGACATCCTATGCCTCTTTTGGTGTCTCCACATCTTCAATGTGAGACAGTAGGCTCTTGTCTACCGTAGCCTTCAGTACAAATAACACTCGGCCCGCCTTCACCTTCCACTTCTTGTAAGCTCATATCGAATTCGGTGGCGGTTCGATCTCATCACCACTCATAATCTCTCACAAACTCTGACCCTGCAAATATGACTTGATACAAATACGCCAGTCTCTATAATTATAATTATTTAACTTCTCAATCAAACCACTCATGCCACTCAAGTCTGACATTTTGACACCACGACAGACTCGGGTTACACAAACCTCCTAGCCAACAGGACCTTCGACACAACAACAAACTCACGGGTTATACGAACCTTCTAGCCAACATGACCTAACCCTAACCAATAGGACCTAACCCGATCTGATACTAGCTACTTGTTAAGTATTAAACTAACTTCTATTATAAATGGAGAGAGTACAAAGAGTAATATATATTTCTCACACTCATCGTACATCTCTCACTCTGATACATATGAACCTCTAACTTATTTATACTTAAGACCATGTCGATTGTTGAGTACTCTAGAATATTGTACATGATACAAGATAAAATATTAAACTAACATAGAATTTTCTAGCAAAGCAATTGGGCTTGGGTCTGCTACAGTGCTGATTTCAACATATATTCTTTCAGAAAAAATATTGACTTTATTAAAAAAAAAAACAGCAAGCTAAGATATTTTTTCCAGGAAAAAGGAATATACAAAAGTCGAATTATTCAATTTGCTCATGTCCGTTGAAATTGTTTTTTTTTTTCTTGAGGTTGACCATTGAAAAAAGTATCGGGAGAACACTAATTCCAAGTATTGAAATAAATAATGTTCTTTTTAGACCTCTCCCAAGTCCCAAGGATAGCAAACGCTTCTTGTCCTGTTACTATTACACAGCTTTAAATATACAGTAATACGAAGCAATATAATGTAATTCAATTCGACCAGCTGTTCTACGAACCTAATTTATTACAAGAGTTGGTAACCTATTTCGTAAAGTGAAAGGAATCTTTTACAGTATTGGGTCGTGTTGGTAAGGGATTTTTTTTTTTTTTGTAGATATGTAAATTTTCATTGGGCTCTTTAGGCTCTTACACGACTCATAGCCTTATTTTGGAATTGTTCTTTATTGGCCCATAGGTCTGTTAGAGATAAAGAAGGTAAGGTCATGAATGGATTTCGGCAGTCAAAAGGATAGTTCTTCGTGCGTTGACCACCCTGGACGGCTAAAGTTCTACAAATTGTGGTCATAAGATAGGGTTTCATTTCAGATGCATACAAATTATCAATAATGATCACAAATTATAGCGTATTAAATTATGTGCAAATAAAATATTATTTGATCACCAATTGTTATGGTTAGGGAGATGTAAAAATTAAAGAGAGGCCAAAAGACAAGTTTGATGAGAGAATTTTAGAATTTTATAAATTTTAGAGGCTTTTAATTTCTAAAATGTAATTAACAGTTATTTAGAAATTTATTTTAATTGCTGAGATAGAGATGCTCTAAGCCTACTAATTAAAAACAACATGTCAAATAAAGCCTGCTGTTAATAAGGTGAATCGTTAATTTTTCAAACGTCCGATGGATGATCAATCGACTTATAAATTTGTATCAAATTTAATAACAACATATCTTAAATTTGTATCAAATTTGTAATTTTATTTTTTTGATCGTTTGTCAAGTTTGTGAAGTAAATTTGTTATATAGATCTCCCAGATTAAAATTCATATAATTTGTATGGCTATTCGAACACAACTCCATTTTTTTGAAGGTAAGGTGGCCAATTTTGCAGATCAACTTATCTTTCATTCCAGTGAAAACCCATCTTGATCTCCCTGTTCAATTGATTTCCTAAAAAATCCTGAATTCAGGAACAACAAGCCACCTCCTGGATAAAAATAGCTTATAGTGATTTAAATGCATCTCTTAAACTTTTCATCAACAAAAGAAAAAAATAATCTCTTAAACTCTGAAAAATTAACAATTCATTTATTTGCACATTATTTTACTGAAATTTAATTACAGTGTCACTGGTAACATAACATACCAGTAAAGATCTGATTCATACAAATGATGCGCACACAATGGCAATAACACTACAAAGCAATATAAAATAGTATGCATAGCACATGTACGACATCATTAATTACTTTGCGTTAGTTGGTACTGCTATTAGCCAAGTAAAACACTAGTGCCATAATAGTGATGTGGATTGATTTGAGTCTGAGTCGTGTCCTCTATGAGGTAATGCACAATTTGAGTTTCAATCCAGACCGTCCGATGAGAATCTGGATCAATTAGTCCAAGTCTGGAATGCATGTGGTTCCTTTAAGATCCGTGCTAGTATATATGGAAAGTTGGAAACGGATGAAACTCAAACTCAAAAATTGATGTACCTTAGATGATATGAGTTCAGTATATGATCCACCATGTCCATATACAGTGGCTATGTCCATATACTGTGAGATAGTGTTGTGCTCTCGGGTACCTCAGGCCGGGCAGGGCAAAACCCGGGACGGATAGTGGGCACAACGGGTACGGGTACAACGGGTAGAGGGTTTTTTTTTTTTTAAAAGTCTGCCCTGCCCGTTTCAAACCCGTGCCCATCTCGGGTTCCCGGGTAGACGGGTAGACGGGTTTTTTTTTTTCTGTTTTCTATTTTGTTTTCTGTTTTTTTTTTCTTATTTTTTTTACAGTGTCGTACGAATATTATTATGTGTTTATAATTCGACTTTTAAAATCTGAATAGTTCAATATCAAATATTGTATATATATATACACATAAAATTATCAAGTCACATCTTTATAATTCCTAAATAAATAAAATTTGTAACTTATATATAAAAATTATTTGTGCGAAAATTTGTATATTTATTCGGCTAAGTACAAGTCTAATTATTTATTTCTTTACACGAGTAATTTTATTTTATTTTCAAACTCTCATTCTAATTATATAGTTTCATAATTTATTTATATCTCGAAATTTGTAGTTTATATTTTAAATTGATAATATATTTTGTATACGTTCATTTTAAATTGATAATATATTTTCTAAACGTTCATTTATTTTTAATAGGTTAAATAAAATATAAATCAAAAATATCTTAAATCAATTACTTGAGAGAATGAGAGGGTGTGAAAATATTGAGAGGAAGAGGGGTGTATTTATAGAGTTTTGATTGGAGGGAGAATAATATTTGAAATTTAATAAATAAATAAAAAACAGAATTGACGAGTGGGACCCACCCGTACGGGACAGAAATGACAGGTGTGACCCACCCGGTTTGATTGATTTGAACCAATTACTATTTGGGGGGAGGGAAACTTTTTTGAAAAAAATGGGTTTTCGGGTAGCGGGTACACCCGGGGCGGGTTCGGGTACACGGGTATTCGAGTTCGGGTACGGCGGGCACGGGTGAGCCCGGTTATTTTCCAAAAATGGGTGACCGTCCAGTTTGAAACCCGTACCCGTGTACCCGTTTACCCGGTATACCCGGGCTCGGGTACGGGTACCCCGGGCACCGGGCACGGGCGGACCGGGTTCGGGCAGCCCTGGGCGGGTTGTGTCAAACCACTACTGTGAGATAGAGACTACCCTTTCTGAAATTGCCTTTTTAGCACCTCGGAGTAATTTAAAAGAAATTAATTATATAATCATGCAGCTAACTATATATTTTGAATACATGAAGTTGAAGCAGAGAAGCTTCCATTGGACGTTTGCATAAATATAGAATTATTGTTAATTAATTTGGAACCGATCAACCGACAATACATCGATCCCCCATTTTGTGTATTTTTTTTCTGATTACAGATTTGGGTAATTTAATAGATGGTATTGACTTACAATTAAATCGATCCCTGCTAGAAATATTTGCTGGTTTGGCTATGTCAACTGGACCCTACAAGTTTTAAGACCATAAAAAATGCTTCTTGAGAAAAAAGCTAAGGCATTGTAGGAACAAAATTTTGGTTTTAAATCTTACGCAAGTGACACTGCGTGGCAACCACACAGGATATAGACTAAATTATTCGACATATTAATCAAAAATTGTAACTCCAATCTTCAAATTGTTATCAGCACAAATATTTGTTTGGGTAAAATAAGCAACGAAAGGTACATTACACTATAACACCAAAACCGAATGGGACAAAGATGATAAGTGGTCTATGGTTTTTTTTTTTTTCTATATATAGTATTAATATATACACACAGGAATATTTTTAGTACATATTCTTGAACTAAAACTCTGTAAAGTATAGTGAGTTGGTAATGCAATCGCATACTTGCTATCTTTAGACGTGATTTCATAAAAGATTGCAGCAGACGAAGACGAAACACACTGACTCAAAAGGGGCAAAATTAATTGAAGAGGAGAAGAATTTCTCGGTTGGTTACATGTGTAGATTTTACCTTTAAATATTTTGAAAGGTTTATGGGCCTATTACGAAACATAAACAACGATTAGGCCCATAATATATTTATCTTAGTCCCTCTCTATAGCATATCAATCTGCTTACACCATGCGCTAAAGATTTAAAAAGAAAGAAAAAAATAATAAAGCTGATGAGGCAACCGGGTGGTCCTCACATGATTTACAATATTCAAGCAATTCAAATGCCGAAAGCCAAATGCTTTGCCAGAAAACATGACATGACTAAAATAGCAACATAATTTGGGCACAACAAAATGCTACCATTAGAAGAAACACCAGTCGTCTTGGAGGTCGCACCACCAGTAGAAGTTGAACCACCACTAGGAGGAACGCTTTCATCAACAACCCCATTTTCACCATTGGACACGTAAAGATCAACGTCTAATACTGCATCGCCTACAGCGAGATTAGAAGAATTAGTCTTGATTAGCATGTAACCACGCGCCATCCTAAACTTCCCGCTACCTCCAATCACAGGCAACTCTCTCACTGAATCCGCATAATTATCCCTTCCGAATACTGTAATTGTACTTCCATTATAATCACCCCCTGTCAACACAATATTGGCACTGAGCAACAATTCGGTGCCCGATAGACCAGCATGAGCATAGAAACCTTGTGCCCGACCCACGGTATTGGAAGTGATATCCGGACTTTCAGTTAACGGATCATCTATCATAAACATGGACCCGAAACCGGGACCCGTACTGCCTTTCAATTTTGTCGGGCCGGTGGTTACTTGAACTGCTGTTGGGTTCGAGCCACTCACCGTGTCGTGGATGAAGAAATGCAGATGTGTCGTGTTAGATGACGAATCAGTAGTGGTATCAGCACTGATTTTGAGTAGGCTTATGGATGATAATGAAAGAAGTAAGAGGTGGAGAAAGGGGGAAGCCATGGAGAAAAAATGTGCAAGGCTGTAGCTAAATGCTTATTTTGGGTATATAAATTGTGGTGGATGAGCACTGTGTGATGGGTGATTCAAGAGCGTCTTGTAAGCTGGTAGGTGAAATCCTTTTAGGAAAGGTGACATGGGCCCTAGAAAGATAATCACATGGGTTTGTTTGCTTTAGTTGGTACATCTTTTAACAGATCATGTTGAAACTGTAAATCATGTGAGAGCACATTTTTCTCTTGTAGAGGCTACCCCGCACCTACTATTTGGAATCAAGGTGCTTGCTTAAAGTAATACCATGTTTCGGTGGAGTAGGGGACTGAAAGCAATGCTACACCAGTTCTCAACCAAAAAATCCAAATTATTTGAGGTCCCAGAAACAAGATACAAAGACAAATTTGTACCCGGACTGAAATATGTTCCACTACATTTGTTACAAGACTCTGGTGTCAATATATATAGTTTTTGACTCTTTATTACACTGTTATTAAACAATCTGTAACTGAGCAGCAGAGGAAACTTTTCAGAAGAGAACATTTAATAGGACCTTAATAGGCAAAGATCACAAATTAGCTGGTCAGCATGTAAGAGCACTGTTGGTCCATGTCTGATATTCCTCTAATTAGGTGGCCTAAAACGAAATCATTATGCCAACTAAACCTACCCGGCTACACCCACCCACCACCCCCCTGTTTATATTATTTTCCTTCTTTGTTTTGTTTGAAGATGAGTTGCACCTTCTACAGACAAAACCAATTAACTAGGGAGCTATTAATATTTTTAATTATTATTTTATAAGAACTGCAAGCTGTGTAGATCGTTATGGATCTGGCATCTCTACAGAGAGAGACCTTCTCAATTTTCACAAGTATCTAACAGAGTAAGTTTTGGAGTTAACGGAAGACTTTTATTTTGAAAAAATATTATCATATTACAGGTATATTGATTTGCTAGATTGAATGGCAATATATTTTTGGCGAAGCGCCCTTGATTATTACTTTTGAAGAAGAATTTTTTTTTTTTTTATAATGGAGATGAGGGCCGCACCCTCAAATCAATGAATTCGTATCCTCTGCATTAACTCAAATTTTGAGTTAAGATCTGAACCGTCCTATTGAGATCCGCACCAATATTAAAGTACACGTGCATTATAGGAGTGGACAGGATTGGTCGGAATTCTGATCGTACGGTTCATAAATTAACTCAAACGGTGCGTTAATGCAGAGGATACGTGTTCCAAATCAATCACTCCTAGGAATGATAAAAAAATGCTAATTATAAAATTATTCTCATTTAGATGTGTTAAGCAAATTATTGACGACTAATAAAATTTATTAATAATTGATACTAATGATGCTAGACCGTCAAACATAAAAATTTCTAAATTTGTCTACAAAAAAATAATAAAATAAAAAACTTCCGTACACAATTAACGAAAGAGAAACAATTTAAAACCGTTTGAAAAAAAAAGATAATTAAAAGTTTTGAATTATTTTTGTTGAATTGAGACTTGAAAAAGTAGATCGAGCACGACAGTTCAAAGCAGTAACTTCTGTTTAGTTCCAAAATTTTTGTAAATGAGAAACGGAACTAGCATAAGTTTTCTTCTAATCTAGATTACCGACTATCCGAATTATTATTTTGTGTTTGGGTTAGCAACTAGAGATTATTCTTTCTTTGTCTTTTGTAAATTAGCATATTATTCTACTAATCAGCACACTATAAAAGCGACTGACGTTAACTCTGCAATATTCAGCGCCTGATCATAATTGATTCAATTAGATTGAGGCAAAATATTAAATGGAGAATAAATCAAAAGAGTTCATTATACGTGGGAGCAAATCAATTAAGAAAACTATTCTCATTTCTTTCTGGAAGAAATATTAATCAGAGAAGGTAACTGGGAGAGTAAGTTTATCAGTCAGAGGGTACTCCTCTTAATAAAGGTTTTTTTCAAAACAAAACGGACAGAGAGTGCTTAAGAGAATTAAAAATATTAACAAAAGAAACACATCTTAATAGATGCTTCTAAGAGGTGCAACGGTAAAAAGTTATTGATAAAATAATAAGTGGTCATTAGAAAAGTAACTCACAATCAAGAAATATATATATTCGATCGATAACCCTCTAATTTTCAAATATCACATAAATGGAGATTTTAAGTAATTATATTTAAATGAGAATTTTGAGTTTTCAAACTAAAGATTCAACAATCCCTCACTAAACTCAAAATATAAGAATGTCAAATAGAAGATTTTATGAAAACAAATTGTTAGATATTTTATTGGGTATTGATGGAGTAGTTTACAAACTTTGAACTATGTCTTGAACTCGTTCCTTTGATCCAAAAATTCAACCATCACCCACACAATATGGAGATTCTCATCGCGGTACACACATCAATGGTCTTACGTAAGTCTTGGATTTTTCATGAGTCTTAAAGGCTTATCCATGCCTCGGTCCACGACCATTACAGAAACTCTCATATAGGTGAGTTACCTACCAAGGATATGTGTAGAGTCATATCATGCAAAAATTACCGCATCGGTTCTCATTAAGAGCTAAATTGCTCATCCTATCATCTACATAGAACACATTCACCATAGGGATGAGGTTAGAGTCAATGCTCCTAAAAGTTGTACGCTCTTTTGGTTAATTTATCAGTTTGTCTTTACCCATTGAATCTCTTTCAAGGGATCGCCTATTAAAGATTGGATTGCCACCGCAAAAAGACCCATTAAGACTAAACTCGTCCCCTGATAAAATTTACACAAAGATTTTAATTTTAGCCCATCATTAACATTTTTATGTTATTAAATTATCATTTGTTGGTCGTAGTAATTTCTACTACTACATTTATTTATGTTAATAATAATCGTTTGTTGGTCGTAGTAATTTTAGACCATCATTAATATTTTTATGTCATTGAATTATCATTTGTTGCTCAATCTTGTAGTAATTTCTATTACTACATTTATTTATATTAGTAATAATCGTAATAGTTTATCAATAAATTTATTGATAATTAATCATATCATCTTGCTATTAAAAATAATAATCACATCATTATTCATGTATGTTATACATTGAGCCCCCACATTTGCTTCGAAAATTTATTTATTATTATATTAATTCGGAATTTTCATAATGTCAGTTATATACAATATATGACTAGTTCTGGAGGACTAATGCTATTTATAACCATTTCCAATATATATCTTTTCTAATTCACTAAGAGTGATTTTATATTTTCAATTTTTGAAAATATAGTGATATTATATTGCTGTGCATGCAGGGGCGGACCCACATAGTCAGAGGGGAGCAGCAGGCCCTCTCTGGATTTTAAAATTCAGTGGAAAAATACAGACTCGGTACCTCTTTGCCCCTCCCCGGAAAAATAACCCAGAACCATTTCAAATAATAGCATTCATTCCAATTCCATAATATTATTTATATGTTTTTCCGTTATATAAGAGTTAATGATCAATGGTCAAGATTATTAATGTTTTCTTTATTCATTTCTATTATTTTATTTCATGATAACTTTTAGCTTGGAAGTTATTTGCCGATGACCCTAAATTTATTTTTATTACTAAGAAATCCAATTACTAAATATTTCCAGTAACTTTTATTCTTCTTTTTCAGAAAAAATAATTTATGAATATAACCATTTGAATAAGAGTAATAATAAGTTTTCTGAATTTTATTGATAGCATTCAGAATATAAACTTAAGAATAATTATTTTATGGAACTGCATTAGTCCTAGTTAATATGCACCCTAGGCCTCTAGATGTAACATTGCGATTTATTTAAATGATCCTAAATCTATTTTAATATGTTTCAATGTATTTAGTTTAGTGAAAATGTGTGAAGATTGATCAGTAAATGAAACGGTGCATATATAATTTTTAACTAGCTAGATTCTGATGTAGATATGAAATCCAGCAAGTTATATTTCAATGGAATTGTAAATTAATTTTGAATTAATGAAGGCATCTCCTGGATGAAACCATCATAGTATATATAACGGATTAATTAATATTATAAACCGTCATACCAGGTATAAAACCATTGAATTAATTTCATCTAATTTTCAGATACAATTTTAATTATATAATATATCATATATGAACAACATCACTACGTCAACTTAAATCATCTAATTTTATTATTCAGATTTCTAACTCCCTTATAACTTAATCAATAAACATGTTCAAATTCAATAATAAGTTTTATCATTTAATATTCTTTGTTCTACTATAAAAGTCAGTTTTTATTTCTCATTCAACAGACCAAAATTCATTGATCTCTTTCTAGGGTTATCGGAACTGATCTAAAAGATGATGCAATTATATAAAGCAGATGCCAAATACAAATTTAATTTAAAAATTGACCAAAAGTGGTCAATATATTATCAACTCTCATATTAATTAATGAATGATTTGTGTAAACGAATTATTAGACCAACTAATGGCGAAGTACTAAACTAAATAATACTGAGAAATTAATCTACACATTAAATTTCAGTATTTCAAATTTACTTAAATCACTATCCAAATCGGAATTACGCTTAAGATTGTTGGGATAAATATATATAACAAATCGGATTGTTAGATAAATTAATAAATAAAATACATAAATCATGTTGAAAAGATAATACCCTGATCGTGTAGGAGACTTTTTCCTTAAGTGTATTCCATCTCATCATGCAAGATGGAACTGCAACCAAGATAATCCGAGGTAGTCAACTTCTTAGGCACGCTATGAAAGCAACTGATGATAACTCCGCAATATTCAGCATTTAGATCATAATTGATTCAATCAGATTGAAACAAAATATTAAATGGAGAATAAATCAAAAGAGTTCATTATACGTGGAGCAAATCAATTAAGAAAATGGTTCTCAATTCTTCCTTAAAGAAATATTAATCAGAGAAGGTAATTCGGAGAATAAGTTTATCAGTCAGAGGGTACTCCTCTTAATAAAGATTTTTTCCAAAACAAATTAAAACGGACAGTGAGTGCTTAAGATAATTAAAGACATTAACAAAAGAAACGCATCTTAATAGATGCTTCTAAGAGGTGCAACGGTAAAAAATTATTGATAAAATAATGAGTAGTCATTAGAACAATAACTCACAATTAAGAAATATATATTTGATATAACCCTCTAATTTTAAACATCACAAACGGATATTTTAAGCAATTATATATAAATGAGAATTTTGAGTTTTCAAACTAAAGTTTCAAGAAAGCTCCCTCGGTAATTAATTGTCGGATCTGTAAAGATAATTTTTTCAATTTTAAAGATTTAGAATATAGATTTATTGGTTCCTTTGGAAGAAAAGACTGTATGGTCTAGAAAAAAGGAATAATAATAACTTTTAGAATAATTATATTCATCTCCGCACTCCAGTTCTCCCTCTATTCCCGTAGCTGCTGTAGATGAAAGTTGTACTATAGTTCTCACTAATTATATGATCCCTCCTTTCTTAGTCCCTGTACTTGTTCCCGTGTCAACCTTTATAGGTATAAATACCTGAGAAACAACAGATTAATACTTTCAAAGTAAGATATTAATATTTGCACAAGTAACTTGATATGATGATCCCTCTTTTTCAGTTCTCCAATGGTCTCCACATCAACCTTCCTCTAATAAATTAGTAGGGACCTCGTATCCTCGCATCAACTTTCCTATAACAAAAATAGTTGAACTCATAGGTAAAAATACTTCAGTGCATAGGTATCAATACTTGCAAAATAAGATATTAAGATTTTGATGTGTAATACAATGTATATACATATAAATACTTTGTACATAGGTATAAATACTTTCAATACTTAAAATTAATACTTTCAGACGTCATCCAGCGCCATATGTAAAAAAATATTAAGTATTGCAGTCCCTCCATATAGTTATGGGCAATATTGAGATTTTTAGAAACATGTATGGTCCTCCATGTCCACCCCCCCCCCCCCCCGTCTTCCCATTTAGTTTGAGTGGTTTCCCGCATGAATTTATGGTGCGGGGATAATTTAGGAGATTTGGTTGGGGAGACAATTATTTATGTTAAAATACTTCGTGCAGAGGTATAAACTAGTATCGTGCTCGTGTGTTGCAACGCGGACATATTATAAAATTGAATAGAATAGAATATGAAGAGACATTTTTGTTTGACATTCACACAAAATAAGAAAAAAAAATTAAATGAAAATAAAAGACAAATGAAAAAAAAACAGAGATCTAAATAATAAATAACAATAAAAGAAACAATAACAAATAAAAAAACAGATCAAATATAACATGAAAAAAATTCTTAAAGTATCATTGTACAATTTAATATCTAATTTTCTCCACAAACAAGACATGTCATTAAATGATTTCTAGGAGAAATGATCTGTAAAGAAACAAAATTGGGAAAGATATAATTAAATGATTCAAATAAGAATTTTCTCTACAGATATATTGTTGATGAAAATTATTTTAATAATGGAAATTTCTCTACAGATTATTTCTCTACACGAAAATTCTTGATATTCTTTATTTTCTCTCCAGATCGGAAAGATATGATTGTTTCCATCAGCACAAGATATGCTCTTCATTTATTCATAAAGATACAATAGCCCTAAACAAAATTCGGAAAGATATGATTGTTTCCATTTTCATTGTCGAAAATATAGAGGAAGAGGAGAAATGAAATGGAGAAAACGGAGAAATAAGAAAATAATTTAATTGCAGGGATCAGAGATAATTGTAAGGAGAAATAAGAAAACGGATCGCTAGGGATTCATTCAATTTTAATTGTGACAAACCATGTAGCAAGTCTGTGTGGCAAGTATGTTTTAACTAAATTTAGACTTCTACACATAAAAATAGATGTATTTAATCAAAAGAAGACAGATTATGTGATTGAAGAGCTGATATTCAATTCGAAAAATTCATCTTTCAATCTCAGCAGTTAGCGAATCAGAACAACTACGTGCATAATATAAGAAAATGGAGATACTTCCGTACATTAGATATAAATACTTTCGTTCATAGATATTAATACTTTAAAAATTATGCAGAAACGATACGGATTATATAAAAAATTGTGCAGAGACAATGCAGGAACAGGAGTGCGGGGCAGTTATGAGCCGACATTTTTATTAATATCCAAAGTTTAATACAAATTATTAATTATACCCAGAATCGGACCAATTATCGAAATATACCCAAGCCGGCCATTTTGTGGCCGGCTATGTTCCCTCCCTAAGCCGGCCATTTTCTGGCCGGCTATGTACCTTTTTTTTTTTTCCCCGCATTTCACCCTATAAATACCCCTTTTTCTCTCTCTCCTCTCACAATTCTCCCATCTTCAACCGAATTCTCTCTTCTTTAAGGTAAATTTTTTTTTATCTAATTTAATTTTTAATTTATTTATTTTAGGGTTTAGGATTTAGGTTTTAGGTGTTATAATTTAGATTATGTTGTTGTAATTTAGTGTAATTAGCTAAGTTAACCAATATTTAGTGTAATTAGCATAATTGACCAATATTTAGGGTATTTTGGCCTTTTTTACCATAATTATGCTGATTAAGCGTAATTTTACCGAAATTAGCACGTTTGACCAATATTTAGGGTATTTTGGTCTTTTTTACCATAATTAGGCTAATTAAGCGCAATTTAGTGTAATTAGCACAGATGACCAATATTTAGGGTATTTTGGCCCTTTTTACCATAGTTATGCTGATTAAGCGTAATTTTACTGAAATTAGCACGTTTGACCAATATTTAGGGTATTTTGGCCTTTTTTACCACAGTTATGCTGATTAAGCGTAATTTTACCGAAATGAGCACGTTTGACCAATTTTTAGGGATATTTTGGCCTTTTTTACCATAGTTATGCTGATTAAGCGTAATTTTACCGAAATTAGCACGTTTGACCAATTTTTAGGGTATTTTGGTCTTTTTTACCATAATTAGACTGATTATGCGTAATTTAGTGTAATTAGCACATATGACCAATTTTTAGGGTATTTTGGTCTTTTTTACCATAATTAGGCTGATTAAGCATAATTTAGTGTAATTAGCACAGATTACCAATATTTGGGTATTTTGGCCTTTTTTTACCATAATTATGCTGATCAAGCGTAATTTTACCGAATTTAGGTTATTTTCGATATCAGGATGCCTAGAGCACGGCCTACCCAGCGTCCACTAGTGGACGAGCCGATCAGTACTAGCAGCACGGAGCACATCAGTCCTCTCCTGTGGATTCCCCACAGCGAGCACCGAGTCTCACTGGCTTCTCGTGAGGTACGTTCAGTACTAGCAGCACGGAGCACATCAGTCCTCTCCTGTGGATTCCCCACAGCGAGCACCGAGTCTCACTGGCTTCTCGTGAGGTACGTTCCTTTTCTTATATTTTCATTAAATTTTGTTGGATTTAAATTTTATTATGTTGTCACCATGCGGATTACATTTTTCAACGCAGGACACGGATCTTCTAGATGTGAAGTTGAGGTACGTTCACATGAGGTACTACGAGGTGATGGAGCCGTACCTCGTCAACCTAGGTCTCTACCAGGTTGTGGACATCGTGCGGACAGAGAAGAACATCATCAATGCATCTCTCATCGCTGGACTGGTGGAGCGATGGCGTCCCGAGACGCACACGTTTCACATGCCATTCAGAGAGACGACAGTGACTCTCCAGGATGTGAGTGCTCTCTGGGGTTTGTCTATCCGTGGCACACCCGTCGACGGCGTCTCTGACAGCACCAGATTCGCAGGTTATGTCGAGGAGTTGTTGGGAGCTGATCCTTCCTATATCATTGGGGACCATGGGAGGTCGAAGTTCCATTTGCGGATGACGAGGTTACGGCAGCACTTCATCGCGGGTCTCTCGGCAGATTCCACCGAGCTGGAGATTCAGAGGTAAATTTTTATTAATATCTACTAATTAATTTATAATACGATTATTCTATTATAATTTTTATATGTTTTGTATTGCAGATATACACGGGGCTACGTGATGGACCTTTTTGGTTCTGTCATGTTTCCTGATTCCAGCGGTGATCAGATGTCGATGATGTATCTCCCGTTACTGATGGAGATTGAGCGGCCGACGTCGTACAACTGGGGTGGAGCTGTCCTGGCGTATCTGTACTACCACCTGTGTCGTAGTAGTGAGGTAAGTCACCAACTCTTATTTTAATGTAAATTATTTAATCAATCAATCCATCAAAATACACTGACGTGTAATGTGACTGACGAGCAGGAGCGGGAGATGTGGTTCTATCGAGGTCCACTCATACATTTCTGGGTAGTGGAGCACCACTATCCAGATCGGGTGCTCCGCCAGTTTGGTCGAGCGGCGTTGATTCCCATAGACCCATCTTTGCCGAGTTACACGCACAGAGACCTGCACCGGTAAGTCGTAGTCTATTGTATTTATTAAATAAATCATGTTACTTGATAGTTTTTTATTGCAACTAACGTCTTCTTTACAGCGTTACCCACCGAGCGCGACTAGATAAGGACTGGAGCACCCATTACGATGCATACTACATGACGGCCTTGGATCCTCAGTATACATGGCGAGTGTCTATCTGTAGGGTGATTACGGTGCCCATCTCCGCGACAGGATCAAAACGGATGATGGTTACCATCCCAACGGTCGTGGATGGGCTCGCCAGGTAAAGCACCTAAAACCACAAGGTTTGATCTAACTTAGTAATACATCAAGGTTTGATCTGACATGCTAAATTTTTTTCAGCTTTTGGCCGCGATCAAGGAGTGCTGGCATGGGATCCGCATGCTGGGAAAGAAGAACTGGAGACGGCTTGGGTACCGCACCCTCAAGAAGAATGCGAATGTGGTTGAGGATGCCGGGCACGGTGGAAAGATCATCGGTATGCTGCGAGACGCCAGAGAGAACATCAACTGGCGTGAGATAGATCTGCAGGAGCCCGATCCGAGCCCGGTTCTGATGGATGATATGCCATCTTCCCCCGATTCACATCCAGAGTGGGACTACCATCGTTGGGTATTGTCCAACATTGGGTGGACGGCATGGTACGACGAGCATGGACGTCCGGTGCAGCCTTATGTATGTCATACTTCAGTATCTGTCAGGTTTTAATAAATTTCTTCATTCAGATCAAATTTAATAATTTATGTGTATGATTGCAGGGTCCAGCAGAGATGCCACCACAGCCACCACTTGCAGAGACCGATACTTCTGAGTACAAGTCCCTCTCGTGCAGTCTCCATGAGTTCGAGGAGATCATGTCGGCACCGACATGGCCCTGATATGGCACAGAGATGCCGCATGATGGAGAGGCTAGTGGTAGCGGGTCTCATACTCAGCCTGCCTTTGGGACTGGGTTTGCCGCATCTATCTTCGCTACACCTCCGCCAGTACCGACAGTCTCCACGGGCGATGCCAGATGGGATACCGCCGATCAGATACTTAGGACTGTCGATACTAGTGTGGAGACCGAGAGAGACATAGTCTGGTCGCGCGAGCGCCGGGCGAACGCCGGAGTACCGCCTCAGCGATGGTCCCCCTCTCCGTTTTAGTTGTATTTTTACTAGTTTTGTACTATTTATATTTGATATACTATTTATGTTTGGTATATTTGGATTATCCTATATTTCGGTTCTTGTGTATGTGTGCTTTTATGGTACTATTTTTATATTTTACAGATCAAAATAAATTATCATGATAATGCTAAACAGAAAATATAACAACATTAAAATAGTAGCACAACATAAAAAATAGTACCACAATATAGCGTATTTCAATTAATATAGCGTATTATAAAGTAATGTAATGTAATTTAGCGTAATTTAACATAATATAGTGTTATTCAATATAATTTCAATTAATATAGCATATTTTAGTATAAATATGCTAATTATATATCAAAAGAAGTAATATAACAAATAATTTAAACAAAAAATTTCAAATTTTCAGTGTTAAATTTCAATACTTTGATCTTCATAGTGTCTTTCTCTAAAATGCGGGGAAAAAAAAAAAAAAAAGGTACATAGCCGGCCAGAAAATGGCCGGCTTGGGTATATTTCGATAATTGGTCCGATTCTGGGTATAATTAATAATTTGTATTAAACTTTGGATATTAATAAAAAGGCATAATCGGTTATATACCCATCAAAACTTTTGAATTTGAATATTTGCCCATATCCTATTCAAAATTTACCTCAAATTTAAATAGGATATGGGCAAATATCCAAATTCAAAAGTTTTGATGGGTATATAACCGATTCCCCCTAATAAAAATGTCGGAGTTAAGAGCGTCCTAATTTCTTTTCTGGACTCACCGAAGTAAAATGTGCTGTTAAATATGCACCTATCCAAAAGAGTTTACTGATGTGTTGTGGCCAAGATCCAAGATCCAAATATGCGAGATCCAGGTAAGGAGAGTCACGCAAAGCACTGAATGAGACCTGACAGGACAGAAGTTTCTAATTCCAAGATCCAAATATGCGAGAAATTTTTTGGAAAAAGTGAATTAGATTGTAAAGCCGAACTATTCGTGCTTGATTTCAACCATAGTAACAAGATTTACGTTTTATTCGCGTTTAATTCGCGAATAAAACGTTTTTATGAGGTTTCCGCATCGAACAGCGAACTATTCGGTTGACCGAATCTTTGACCGAATAAAACGCGGATTTTACGAATAAAACGTGAATTTTACGAATAAAACGCGAATTTTACGAATTATTCGCGTTTTTAACGATTTATTCACGATATTTAAACAATTTTTTTTTTGGCCACTGTGCCCAGTGCCCAAGAAGCTAGCTAGGCCACGAGTCTCTTTAATGACTCACTGACCCCGTCCAAGCTGTATCTAACCCTCAGCACCTCACTTCTTTTATAGAAACCTTAGCGCTCCCAGTGCTTTTTTTCTTGCATGTGGGACTAGGCAGGCAGCAGAATGGAAAAGCAGTACAAAATAGAAACTAGAAACTGGACACAATGTTTTTGATTGGGAGAGGTCAACAGTCAACATTTCTTTTTAAGGCTTTTGTATATTGATGGACCTAATCACATATTATATATTATAAAAGGAAGTTCAAATTCTAAAACTTTTGTGTCCACACAAGTCTCATATGGTTTAAATTTCAAATAAAACAATTTGTTAATTGATTAAGAAAATGAGTAATCCATATATATTCAACGGTTGCTATTTTATTATAGTGATGTAGAGCATCTCATCAAATATTTAAAAAAAAAAAAATTTGTGGGACTAAGATTTCTGATCTGGACTCAATGTATAATTCCGAATTATTCCCGAATTATACCCGAATTATTCCCGAATCACGAATTTTTAACCTCGCCGAACCGAACCCGAATTATTCATTTGTCACTATGATTTCAACCAGAGGCGGACCAACTTAGATCTAATGGGTCAATTGATCTCATTTAATTTTAATTTTTTTATATTTATATTTATTTATCTATATAATTTAGTACAAAATGTAATATTGACTTCTATTTTTCGGATAAAGTTTTTATATAATTAACTTCATATATGTTTAACTCGTTCCAAAATCTAAAATCTGGCTCTGTCCCTAATTTCAACCACGTCAATTTATGCTACAGCTACGCATACGCACACCATTTAATAAACTGAAATGACACTTCAGCAATAATAAATTGAAGCTTTTTTAATTTCAAGTGTATGCTTGGAATTCGTATCCTCCAAGTAAACTGAAATTTTGAGTTATGATCTGAGAATTCGTATCCTCTAAGATATCTCAAACTTTTGAGTGTTTTTTTAGAAAATCTCAACCGTTCTCAAAGCTAACATAATACTGGCCCCATGCACTATCCCCCAATAGGCACCATACACGTCGGTCACGCAAGAATTGAGATATCTCAGAGGATACACACTCAAGATTTGAACCGTCCGATTTAAATCCGCACTAATATTTAAATCACACTTGAAAGAAAAAATATCCTCATTTCCTGCAATAAAAAAAAATAACAGAAAGAAATAAAAGGACTTCTAAACTTAATTTTACATTCGCAGATAATTACTAAGAAAAAACCCATTGAAAATAGTCATATATATTTTTTTAAATCGTAGCATCAAATTTCTTTCGTCAAGACAAAAATCACTCCTCCATAATATAGCAAACTAGCAACACATACATATCCATAATTAGACTCAGACACAAACTAAAACACTTATCAATTTATGCAACACCAACAGCAAAGAAAAAAAAAGAGAAATAAGCGCACCAGCTCCGCAAAAACAAAAAATCACTAACAACCATTTTTTTTTAAAACTGTGTTTACAAATATTGCAAGGGATTAAAAACTACACAGCTCGCACCCCTCTTCCAAACACAACAAACGACCCAATACTAAATTATCCCATGTAACACAATACCTAATACATCTAAACTATAACTTATGTATAAATTTATGTTTTATCCAAAAAAAAATGTATAAATTTATGTGAGAAAGGGGAGGTAGCACAGTTGGCTAGGAAAAAGTCATATGACTGTTGATTACCCAAATGTCAAAAGTTCAATTTCCTCTCACGACTTCGCAGCCTCTGCGAATGTTTTAAAAAACATGTATAAATTTATGTACATATTTTGTTCTACTTTCCTCTTATATGTTTTTGCAATATACTATTCCTTAGGGGCGGAACTAAAAAACTTAAATAGAGGGCTGAAATATAAAATAGTTGATTCTACATTTGTTCTTATATGATATTTATTCTTAAAATAAAAATTAAAGTCTTTTATTTTATTACTCTGAATAATTCATTTATTCTTGAAACAAATTAATAGTTCGATTTTTAAACATATGGAATAATTTTTTTTATATGAACCTACAATATAGAATAAGTGATCAAAATTCAAAATGTATACTCTACTTTCTTGCGGTAAGAATAACAGTGCCGATTACTTTATTAATAGGAAAAATAAAAAAAGTATCGACAATGGAATATATTTTTGTGAAATTTTGGAAAATAAAAAGAACGTTATGATTTATAACGTTCAAGACACTATATTGGACGTTATAAATTATAACGTCCAGTTGATCCGATCGCTAATGATCGTTTAAAACAAAAAACATTGTAGCTGGACGTTATAAATCATAACATCCAGCTACAATGTTTTTTTTGTTTTGCTTCAGTTTTAATTGTTGCTGTTGTGAGATTTTTTTTTCACAAAAAAAAATACTGTAGCTAGACGTTATAAAGTTCACAAAACCGTACCCATTATCAATATTTTGTTTCTTCCTGTTAATACAAAAATCGGAATAAGAGTGGGAACGAAGTTCATATCATACCTGAAACAAGTATCCTCCCAAGTACTGTAAAAGATTCTCCTCACTTTACGGCTTGAGACTTACTCCCAACCACTTTGAGATTCGGGCTAGCGCAGGGACAGTATTATTGGGCTTTGATATTCGTGACAAGTTAAAAAGAATGTCCCAGATCTACTAATTGTAAAAGAGTCCCTATTACAGTACCGGGGAGGATCTGAATTCTCATACCTGATACCACACTAGTCATTTGAGGTACCTACTTTGTGAAATGTTTGTCCCTCCAATTGTTGCAGAAATCCGAAGATGTGTGCACATTTGCACCTTGATCGCATAGTTGAAGACGAGTTGTGTCGATATCAAAGCAAGGTAATAGTTTCGTTGAGCCGAAATTTTTATTAATATTAAAAAAATCATCAAAATTTAACAATCTGTACACAAAATCGGTATTCTCCGGAAAGGCACCTGTATCTGGAGAATTATTCTCCGGATTGGAGGTTTCTCTGTCGATTTTTTTTAGCTTTAGTTTTTATTTTTGTTTATTATTAAATCTTATTAATTATTAATATTTCATATTTAATATTGTTAATTTTAAAAATTGTTTAAAATTTATGTATTTAAATATATAGTTATTAGTTTAATTTAATTCGTTATTAAATTGTTGAATGTAATTGTTTGTAAGTTTTAATTAATTAATTGTTTTAATGTAATCGTTTGATAGTTCAGAATAAGACGTAGAATTTCGAATAAAATGAAGTCACATGCTAGACTAACATGTAAAAGAATATCCAAAATAAAATATAGCAAAACACACGAAATAAAATAGATGAACTCTAAAGAATAGTACTATCTGTCAAAAGTAACAAAACATGCCAAATAAAAATAAAAGAGTCCTAATGATCAGGATAGTCTTAATGTGTGAATCGGTCCGGAAAATTATTCTAAATCATTTGGAATTATTCTAAACTATTTTGGAATTTTCTAAACCATTTTGGAATTATTCTCAACTATTTTGGAATTTTCTAAATTATTCGGTAATTATTCTAAACTATTTTGGAATTTTCTAAATTATTCGATAATTATTATAAACCATTGTGGAATTTTTTTAAATTATTCGGTAATTATTCTAAACTATTTTGGAATTTTCTAAAGCATTTTGGAATTCTCTAAATTATTCGGTCATTATTCTAAACTATTTTGGACAATATTCTAATTAATTTATAAATTATTCGGTCTTTATTCTATATCATTTTGGAATAATTTCTAAACTATTTTGGACAACATTCTAAAAAATTCCTAAATTAATTATTTCTAAACCTATTTCTAAACTATTTTATTAATCTGAACTAATTTATTTAATAAAATATTAAATTTCAAAAAATAAAAAATACCTGGATCGAAGAGCCGCTCGATTAGACAGTTAGATAAAGAAGAGAGAAAAGTTGAGAAATGGATTTGTGAATTGTGAGAGACTCGGCTGCGGAGTTTTTATTTACTATATAAAATTACGAATACAAAATAGTTTTTATTTACTCTTACTCTAATGTAGGAGTGTCAATGAAACTCCGTTATTGGTTTACTCGACTTGTATTGTATTTAATAATATGAGTATGAATAAGATTTTTTTGTTAACTTATTGAATATTGAATATGAGTATAAATACAGAAAAAATAAATCGTGCTTCTACCTAACCCGTTAACATCCCTAGAGTCTTCTATAATAATCTGTTTTTAATTGACAACAAAAAAAATCACGATAAGGACAGAATATTAGGGCTGTAAACGGATGCGGATATCCGCTCCGAATCCGCATATTATCTGTATCCGGATCTAAACGGATACGGATATTGCGGATACGGATACGGATAATTATCATAATTATCAATTATCAATTATCAATTATCAACAGAGATGTGGATACGGATAGTAAAACCTAAACGAAGCGGATATCCGGATTATCCGGAACCCAATAAATTTTTTCGGACCCACTAATTAAAAGAAATTATTTTGCCTTTAAGGAGATTTGAACCCATGTCATGTGAGGTAAAAGTCTAAGCAACCAAGCTGCAAACCACTACACCACACTATCTTTTTTACTACTTCTTTATTTTGTTTATATTATATTAATGGAATGAATATCTTATATCTCCCATCTTTCTAATATTAACATCTCCATCACTTACAATTATTCATTTATTTTCATATTTAAATTTTATTAATTATTAATTATATCTTAAAGTTCATATAACTCAATATCCGACAATTATCCGTTCTATATTCGTATTTGAATCCGTATCCGTATCCGTTTAAGGCGGATATGGTTTTAAATTTTGATATCCGTTTACTATCCGTATCCGTATCCGTATCCGCTCATTGAAAGACGGATACAAATTTGGTATTAGCATTATCCGCTCCGAATCCGCTCCATTTACACCCCTACAGAATATGCATCGTCTCACGCAGTAATTCAAAATGGCACTTCGAATGCTGATCCTATTGAAACTGTTGGATTAAGCTTTTTTAAATTTAATCTGTTTTTTAACTTTCTTAACAACTTAATTCTACCGAACACTGAATTTTTAGCATAGATTAAGATCATCTTTTTTAGTATTATTATTTTGTCTAAATCTTAATTCTCTCTTCATATCATTTTAGTTTTTATTTACAAATTAAGACAATCAAACATGAGCCTTTAACGCTCCTTAAATTCTTAATCCATTACTCTTAATCTGATTGTTGACGACAACCCCAGTGTGTGGCGAGTCGCTTCAGTCACCCACTCGGCTACTTAACCCACCTTTATGTTTTTCTTCACTCACTCGATGACAAATCTGAACCGATGCCCGCTGGTGTAAGCCAGTGTTGTAAAAAACGTTCGTTTAGGCCGATTAATTGGTCGATTAGTCATTGGCGGTGACCAAACTGTCATGGATTTTTCCAATTAATCGGTCGATTATTTCCAATTATGGCCGATTATTCCCGATTAATCACTTGGCGGTACCCTGTCCGTCCGACAACCGCATACCGTTATTTACAACACTGGTGTAAACAAGGTTCCTTTCTTTTTCCTACTTCAGTTATAGTCCCGAAATTTTTATTTATAACATATTTTTCAAAAAAAAATAAACAAAAAACCCTTGTTTTTAGGTTTTTCAATTTCTACTTAGGTCACACCGGTGATCTGCAGCCTCAAATACTAGGGTCCTCCCAATACCGATGCGGTCCCAGTTTTTTTTTTATGACAAAGGTTTTATTTGTTTTGATTTTTTTTTTTTAAAATTGTTTTATTTGTTTTGGTTTTTATTTAAATGTCGTTTAATTTGAAAATGTTTTTCATTTGTCAGATCAAATATAAAGAAGCCATAAAAATAAATATAAATGAGCCATAATAATCTAAAAATAAATATAAAGAAGCCATAAATAGAACAATATAATACTAATGTTCTCATGAGTACAATAAAAACACGTCTAATGAATCTAAAATAAACATATTCTTACGAATACAATTAAAACATTGATTTAGCTCCTAGATAAACATCCAATCCATTGATTCTCAACCTGCAAATTTACAAACAAATAATGACTATTAAATCTAATTGTTTCAATAATTTTTTAAAAGTTGAAATTGAATAGTAAAAAAAATTAACTACCTCGTGCATTATGAGCAGCTCTGTTCTATCTTTCCTGCGTATCTCGGCCGGCTTAGTGTCCTCTTCTCCTATTATTTAGTACGTCCATCCATTGCGGAATCATGTTGTGCCGTCTTCTACTCAAAGTAACATTTTTTTTGTTTCTGGAACAATGATAGGGCCCTCGTGTTCAGACCATTCCGACTGATTTTCATACACATGCCATTCACTCCTCCATGTGTTGATCAGTATCTGGATGTGGTAGTAGTGACTTGCAAAGCTGTCAGGGTCGATGCCTCGGAGACGGCACACGGACAGAACATGAGAACACGATATTCTGTCTAATTGAGGCTTCTGGCAGATGAGTTAACCCGATTACGGCCCTGGATTAACCTTATAACTGGGTTGGTATGCCGGACTCAGGTAACCTCCACATATTAGTCAATTATCTTGTATGCACCTCCAGAAAAAACTCATGGTTTGGTTGTACGATACCTAGCAGACTCCATCATTCTGAATTGGAAAGAGTTGGAACTAGATTTGTGCTGAACTAGTGAGCATGCTAATTTGGCCTGAATATTAAGGTCATACTGATCATGATCAAATTTCAAACTCTAACAAATAACCGATTTAATCCTCACATAATCAGTACCCGACAATACCAGAATCACAATAATAGTCCCGATACTATAATAAACCCCATTAGGACTTGTTAAAATATCACCACCAGAATAAATGAATACCATAAGAGCCATTTTGAATCCAATACACAAGAAACATAAAATTAAAAATTAACTAAATTAATTATTAACCTACTGAAAAAAAATTGAAAAATAAAGACAAAAAAACATATCAATTCTTGTCCAGGAGAGAGATTTGGTGATTTTGGAAAATAAATTTCTCTCTTCTGGACTAATATATAAAAAAACACACAGGGGCGCTGAACCATTATGCAGTCCTGGGGCCGCATCAGCATTGTGCGGACTCCAGTATTGAAAGCTGCAGAACACCGGTGCGGCCCGGATAAATTTCGAAAAGACCCGAAACAAATGTTTTGGTGTATTTTTTTTGAATAAATGTTATATATAAAAATTTCGGGCTATAGTCAGATCAATTAGAAAACACTGATTTTAAGTGAGGAGGAGCCGAGGAGGCTTCTGTTTAATGATCAGATTGGGCGACTCCTCGTGAGAACTTTGGAGTAAACAGGTACTGTATGATAGGTAATGGGGATAAATCGAGGTTTTAGAGTTTTGAAAGTATAAGAAGAGTGGTGATTGGTTAGAGAAGGGAAAGGGAGAAAAAGATAGATAGGTAGGTAGAGAGAGAGAGAGCTTGGCAGCCACTGTCGGTGATCACTTGAGTTGATTTGATATAGATACTCAACTTCTAGATTAGATTCATCCTAACTATGCGATCTAAGCATTGCATGTTTCTCCTTCTTTTGTAGTTACAGAGATAGCATGCCGAACTCCAAATCAGGCGCCACGTCAGAGGAATTGAGGGTTCTGCCCAACTCAACAGACCCAGGATGGCAGTATGGGGATAAGAAAGGGAAGAACACTGTTATTTGTCGTTTATGTGGGAAGAAAACCAGTGGAGGCATCAGTCGCTTCAAGAAGCACATTGCACATATCAAAGGTGACATCATTCCATGCCCAAATTCAACTGAGGAGGCCAAAAGGGTCATCAGAGAGCATCTTGAAGCGTCTGCAAAGAAGAAATCAGAGAGGGATGCGGGACATGGTACTCTCCTATTTTTTATCAATGAAAATTACCCAAATTGTTGTGCTGTTTTGAGTGCAGGTAACGCCTAATGTTTATAGTGTTTGAAATTGGTGCCTTCACAGTTTGAGATAGTTGCGTGTGAATCCATCTATCTTTTTATTTGCACCATTAAATAGGCTTGCACAGTCAAATATTAACAATATTGCCCTTGTATTAGTAAATTATATTGACATTAATGTTGGTATCGATAGTACTATTGGACGAGTTTATAAATTATGTGGACATTTATGTAGTTACTAAGAAAGATACAGGCAATGATTTTGCAATTAGTTGGATGATTCAACGAAATATGCAAGTAGATATGCAAATTTAAGTAGCTTGCTATTAAGTCATTAAGAATTGGGGTTAATTCTTGGTCACAGGTTGTTAGTTTATCATCTGTTTGTTTTATTTTGCTTTGGGTCATATTCAGAATTGATTTGGCATTGACCATTGAGGTTCAGATTTAGCTCATTTCAGACACAGATTGTTTTTTTTTTTTTTTCTGAGAAGTGGGGGATTTAAGAAAAGTTCTCCTGTTTTACAATGGGTTATTTTAGATCTTTGTCTGGTCAGATGTAGAGCTGTAAATGAGCCGAGTTTGAACGAGTTACCCTCAACTCGTGCTCAGCTCATTTAGTTAATGAGCGAGTCAAATCGAGTTGGGATGGCAATAACGAGCTGTAAACCTAACTCGAGTTCAGCTCATTACCAACTCGAGTTGGCTCACAATTCGTTTATAACTTGTTTGACCAGTCAATTTCCTTAGTTATAGTTATATACTAGTAAGAGTTTATCTAAACACAAACAATTCAAATAGCTTAGTAAGAGTTTATATAAACACAAACAATTCAAACATAATTAACAAGATAACTAACAAAACAAACAATCCAAACATCAGCTTAGGAGTCATTTAGAAGGGAATGGGATTTATTGTGACGAATTTTGTGTAACTCGAGTTGTTAATGAGCGAGTTGGGGTATGCTCAAACTCAGCTCATTTATTAAACGAGTTAGCCAACTCGAGTTGGAACTGACTCGAGTTGTAAATGAGCGAGTTAAAGCGAGCAGTTAGCGAGCGAGTTACGAGTTTGAGCGATTTTGTACAGCCCTAGTCAGATGTGGGTTTCAGGTCATGTCGTTTCTAGTTGTGACATTAGTCGAGTTCCTGTCAGTCAGTTTCAGGTTGGGTCATGTTTGGGATGTACTCATGGGTTAATTGGTTTTAGGATGCCAAATGAATCGATTAGTTAGTTTAGGTTTTGGGTTATACTTATCAGTTAGGGTTAATTGGTTTTAGGATGCCAAATGAATCAATTAGTTAGTTTAGGTTTTGGGTTATACTTATCGGTTAATGGGTTAATTGAGCTTTTGGGTCGATCATTACAATCCGTTTTCTGGAATTTGATTTAACCATTTCTATATTAATGGTTGGGTCTCTAGTGAAATTATACTGGGCCTAATTTGCAGGATCTTTTCCTTTGGTTTTTGTAAATATAATTATGTAGTTTTTATGTACTCTGATTGAATATTGCCGAAAGCCAAGCGTATGGTCTTCTGTTTCTGATCTTTTGACATAGAGTTTTATGTTTTTATGTTAGAGGTTTAAAGACCTTATTGGGCTAGCATTATTTCTTGATGTGATCTAAGAAAACTGAAATGCTTAACTGCCTCACTCATAAGAGATGTATAGTCTCTTTCAATGATCTTATAAATATAATCGAATCATTGTTGTGTACGTTGTTTAGAGTGCGGGTTTTAGATCTAACTTCAACACATTTATAAGTTCTCTTCTTTTTCCTGCTATTTTCTCGATATGTGAATCCTTAATTATGCTTATATAAATGGAGGGAACATTTTTAATAAAATGAAGAAGGCTTGATATCCTGTTTCCTTGAAAATAACTTCCATTTTATACAGTAGAAAATATGTATATGCATGTCGGTTTTGACTTTGGTGTAATGGTGCTAGATTTGATTGTAACTGACCTGTTTAATTTCTTTGTTGTAGTATCCACTAAAAGATGCAAGAATAGGAGCAGTGACGATGCTTCTTCATCTTCTGATGATACCGAGTTTGACTCACTTCCCCAAATAAAACACACAAGGCAGTTTAGAAATACAAGAAGATCCAAGGACAACAAGAAGCTTGACACTGACGTCTTTGAGTCTTTCTTAGAGTGAGTTACTCACAATATGCTTCATTAAAGCTATTTGCATTTTTTAAGAATCAAGTGAGTGTCAAAGGTTTGATGTGGATTCCGTCCATTATTTTTGCTATCCACAAAACACCTTGACGAAAGCTGTGTTATAAGAAAGACACGTCATCTTCTTTTAGGGACGATCTGATGTAGAGTTTGGATGGTCAGATTTAAATAAAAGAGGCACTCTTGCAGCAGAAAACAAGGGTCACATGGACTAAAAGGAAGCTTAGATCTTTAATAGTCTAAAAAAACCACTACTCTTATCTATTTTGTTCTGAACTTTTTTAGTTAGAAACTATAATATTCAAAACAGGAACTCAGGTTTCAATTCGTAGGAAGATGGAAAGGCCATGTAGATGCACCCTATGCAGTCCCTATTGAGAGGGCTGCAATAGATTTATTTGGCCCCAAGCTAGAGAGGGCCAAGTTCCTTTTCTGTTCAACCCTCTCCTGAGCCATATTTTTCTTCAATTTAGTTCAATGCAGAGGGCATAATATTTTTGTACGACCTCTAACAAACCATATATGTCTTCAATTAAGTTCAAAATCTCTGCTACCATTTCTCCTCTTGTCTCTGCATACTCAGTATTCACCAAAAGGTGTGAATGTGCGAAGTGAGTCAGCAACAAAAAGTCTGTTAAATCAAGGAAGGATTCAGATCCAGTGCCAATACCTGACTGAGTAGAATGAGATCTGAGCCGTCAGTTTTAATCTGGCACGGATCTCAAAACAGACCCCCTATTTCTAAATAGGCACCGAATTCCAATCGCTCGGCTAGGAGCTCATTCTACTGGGTTCGGTACCTGGGAGGATACGGATTCTAAATCAAGATAGTTTGTAATTTGATTGATAAATAAAACAGATATATGGAGTAATCTCTTGTTAAAGTTTTCGCAGTACTCTTGTATGCTCTCAGCAAAGGAAAGTGTTTTCAGTAAAGGAAACCACATGTACGGTCACATAGTAACATAAGTTTGTAGTGGTTTATTAAAGGAAAATCAGACAGTTTCTTATTTGGTTCCTTGAGTTATGATCGGAGTTTTTTGTAACAGAATACTGGATATAGACTAACTTTGCAAGTTTACTTTTTAATCTCTTATGGTAGCATAGTTACCATAAGTTTACTTTTTAATCCTTGCACATCGGTTGTAAGTAGTCATATTATTTTGTATTAATTTTTTTTTTTTTAAGTAGAGATGTTTGGAGCAAGATTTCAGAAGAAAAGAGGAAGTCATGTGCATACTTCGACTCATTGTGGTTCTCCCTATACAAAGAGGATAATACAAAAGTTCTTCAATGGATAAAGAATAAAGAGATTTTCTCAAAGAATTACATTTTTGTTCCTATGGTTTGTTGGTAAGTCTTAAACCTGTTTGTAGCATTTTTGCTCAACTTATGTGTACCTTTGCTTTGTTTTCTATTCATTAACAATCCTCTTGTAACTAAATTTATAGAGTTAGGCTATTATACAAGGCTTAAACACAAATGGTCCAAATTACACTTTCATGTTTGGATGGTTGATTTAAGCCGCTTAATATGATTAACCTATCAGAAAGCTTGTAGAATACCAAATTTATTATTTTGTAATCCTTTTAGATATTTGAAAAAAAAATATAAATTTATATAGTAGCCTAACTCAAACTTATATTTAAGTACTATATATGCTGTTTATTAAATTACTTCCACTGGTGTTATGCACTAACAGGGGTCACTGGAATTTGCTTATATTGTGCCACTTTGGAGAGATGGATCGGTTAAGAACAAGAAGACCGTGCATGTTATTGCTTGATTCACTGTTGGGTCTTGAACCAAAGAGATTGGAGCCTGACATTAGAAGGTTTATTTATTTTTTTATCCATTCATTTATTTTGTTCGGGAATACTGAAGTATGTTGCCACGTTGTCAAAATCAGGTTCGTATTTGATATTTTTGAATCTGAAGGGAGGAATGAGAGCAGAAAGTGCATATCAGATATCCCTCTCCTAATTCCAAAGGTGTCTATTTTGAATCTGCATTTATTTTCTAACATATGTTTTTCTTTTAGAAATTAATGAAACCAATATTGTCATATTAATTACTTTTGTAGGTGCCGCAGCAAAGAAGTGGAGATGAATGTGGTTCATATGTTCTCTATTTCATTTATCGTTTTATAGAAAGCGCACCAGATAATTTCACCCAACAAGGATACCCCTACTTTGTAAGTATATCTTATGCTAACTTGGTGAAATGACTATTACTCCTTATATAGTTCTTAGCACTAACAGTGTTAGGAATTTCAATAACTTTTCATTTTTATTATAAATTATTATTTAGACTAAAATCTTCTTTTTGAATATCAAATAAAAATTCAGTTGTACAAACATTGGTTTACCAAAAGAACTTTTTTGGAAGAAAGATGATTAAGTACTACTCTTGTACTAGCCTGACTGGTATTAACTGAAGCCTGGCTACTAGACTAGCATCATTAGACCACTGAAGTAACTTTCCCCACTGGCAGACGGGTAGCATTCTGAAATTTTTGATACTAGCCTGACTGAACCTATTGAGATTTGGAATCGATATGGCATAATCCAGTCTTCAAACTCAGAAGAGGTCACCAGAGCTGCATTATAATTATTTTGTGGTTTGTTTGCTTTCCAATTTTTATCCAGCTTACGGAAGAGTGGTTTACTGAGGATGACTTTGACAACTTCAGCCTGGAAATCGAGTCATTTTCAAAGTCAGATACTTCCTTCACATCTGATTGCTATTTAGTTCTTGCTTTTTACCAAAAAAATTAGCATTGACTCCCATCTCTCTCTAGGAACAAGAAATTATCAGAAGTTGAGTCGCAAGGAATGGATACAGCAGAATATTCTAGCCCAAGTCCTGTAGAATGCAAAATTCAAACTGGCAGCAATATCATAGACATAGACTAGAATAACATCTTTTTGTGCAGCCCGTTGTTTCTTGTTAAAATATATTATGTACACATTATATTTTTCCAGGTTGTTGTTGACGGAAGCACTGTTAGATGCCTACAACTTTTTGCCTAAATAGATCTTTGTAGGTTGAGAAGTTACTGTGCCTTGGTTTATATCTAAAATCTTGCATATTGCTAACATCTAGAATTGATTTTATACCCTTGGGATAATTATGGGTGAGAAGTAGAGATAATTATGGGTGAGAAGTAGAGATATAAGAGCAACAATCTGGTTCATTGGTATTTGGCCTGCTAACTTAAAAAAAAGAAAAGAAAAAAGATCCAGTCGGCAACCTATTTCCTGTGTATCAGAGAACGCAGTAGGTAACGTTTCTCATCATTTCTTATGCTTACCAATAATACAGAGTTCTTTAGATGGTTCCGGCAATTTTGGGCCGTTTATTTTAGATCACATGGTGCAGGTCTAACCTGATGATATTACTGTTCTCTACCTGTTTATTATGCTTGATTTTACCCAATGTAAATCTTCTGATCACATGATGCAGAACTACGTGATCATTATATCTGTACTACTGGATTGGAGCTGAATTTAAATGTTCGAGGAAAACTTTAACAAAAGTGTAATTGCATGTTCAAGCCTTGGAAGGGGGTTGACAGGCAAGTTGTTCAAGTTTCATACAAGTCTGGTTGAGCAAATGTATACGATCTCTCTTTTTTATCACACAAGCACGCACATAACGGATCATTCGAATAATGTTGTATAGCAGTTTCAACTTTCAAGACACTTTAGGATATAGATATTTGACCCTATTTAAAACGCATCTGCTTGAATCATTTATTAGGTTTTCTTAGACAAGCGCACGAACTCCATACAAACTAAAACACTAGACTTCTCTTACAGCATTCAATGATCCTATAATACATAAGAAATTATACCTTCCATTAGAATTGACGTACTTATAAATGTCTAATGCATAATTATTCAACCATCTTATTTGCTTATTATCCTGACACAAACCACATGAGCGTGCACAAGCTAAGAACCATTGCTTCAATATTATTGTCTCTGTTAACAATGATGCATTGTTAACTATATCTGCTTCATCATGGGGCAACCCACAGAAGAGAAAGCTGCTTCTATCTTTGATCCCTCCAACAACGGGCCCTCAACAAGCCCGGAGAGGAGATCGCCACGGTCGAAGAAGAATTCGACTTTCTTTACTTTCCAGGTGTCATCAACCTATCATATTAATGATGCCAAAAGTAAATTATACTAAGGGAAGAAAAATTTAGGCATTGCTTGTACTTCAGTTCTGTTTTGTTCTTTGTTATTATATTTAATTTAATATCTTCATGTTTAGTTTTGCCTAATGCCCATTTTCTTCGCAGATTAATTAGTAACCACAAATACCAATTGTATATACATAAAAGACAAGGTACGTATAAATATTATAAAGAAACAATTAAACATTATTCTATTTTCACCTCAAAGTGTGCCATGCCATAGAACTCAACTTTCTTCCCGGTGGGGGCATGGCCTAGGAAAGGTCCCTCCATATAAGACCAATGCCGAAACTTGTACACTATATTTGGTGGCCCGCTATACACGTGGAGAATTTCAATTGCAAAACCACGTGGAAACGTAGTCTTAAATGCGTTCATCGATGAATCCTCAGTCTGTTTCTTGGGGTCATAAATTTTGAGTTCATCTGGCAGTGATGTTTGCAGGAAGAAGTTGTAGCTACCACCTATTTCACCTACTTGTTTCATGTTCAATGGGGCTCTCCCTATGTAATAAAACCATGCCAGATAATCAAAAGATGCATACCAAATTGCATAGACTGTGTATCAGATTTCTAAAACCTGAATTGGTACTGGTAATGCTAGGGTTGATGTAGTACAAAGCTAAATTCAGTCAATACAGTGGCTGAAAATGCTGGTTTTAGTAAGCATACTGATTGGAAACTTTTGCTTGGTACATCGGCAGCCATGATAAACATTTGAAGTTTTCAATTTTACTCTTCTGCAACAAACTTAACTGAATGCGTCTACTTTGGAAAAAGCAGATCTAATAAAAGACCTGCTACTCCATAGTAGTAATGTTTCGTATGAAAAGGTGCTAAGAAGTACCATTGAGGCTGGCCGTGAAACCGTCGGGGTCAACAGTCTTGAGGTCCTGAATACGAGCTTTATGCATCATTTCCATCTCGTAGGTCTTCAACATGCGTTGTACTCGCTCCTCCAAAGATCCTTTCTCCCATACCTACTCTCTTAATTGAATTAGTTCCTTATCAAATCATCATATTTAAGTTTTGTACAAGATAAATTTCCTTATTAACATGGGCTCAATTCAGAAACATAGAGTAAGGCTATGGTATTATGCACAACGCGGATTGGTCCGTACTACGAATTAAAAAAAGTAAGACATATTTTATAGTCTCTCTTCTCTCTTTACTCTTTTTTTCTTTCTTATTTCTTTTATTTTCTTTATTTTTATCTTTTTTACTTCCTCTTTTTTAAAGGTCCTTATTCTTATCTTTTTAATCTTATTTCCTTTTTTACTTACTTTTTCTCTTTCACTTTTTATCTATTCATTTACCCTTTTTTCTTTATTATTTTATTACTATATAGACTCTTTTTTATATCTTATGCTAGTTAGTTCATTTTGGAATGCTTTATATGAGGATTTTTTTATAATACTTAATTATATTAATTCTATATTACATTCTTATTTATATTAGTATCTATTTAAACCCTCTTTTCTTTATTAATTTATTACTACATTTTACTATTTTTATACGTATGTCATCCTGTACTCTTTACACTTAGAGCTTTTTATTTATATGATATTAAACCTTTCATAAGGTCCAATAAAAAACTAGATAAAATACGACTTCTAACTGATAGGATATCTGTTATATGTATACTACTTAGAAATGAGATCCTATCATTTATAACTATAAGACTTAAACTTATAACGGATAGAATAGCAGTATTATAGCATACCATATACTAGCCTCGACATTTGGTATTCCAGATCCAGCCTCGACACTTGATATTTCATTTCAACCCATACACTATCAATCCCATACACTTAGTATACCTCACCTACACACTATCAATCCCATACACTTAGTATACCCCACCTACACACTGCTCATCATCGATCCAAGACCAGATACCACCTGGTACTTAAAATCCTAACGGTCGATCTGAACCGTTCAACATGTTCGCCATATGAATTTGTACTTGTAAACTAAATTTTACCTTTTCTAGAAATTTGTACTATCTTTTTAGATGGATAGAAAATCACTGTTTTTGGATGGTCCAGAATTTTCAGATCAAGTGATTTTCTATCCATCTAAAAACATAGTAAAAAAATTCTAAAAATGTAAAATTTAGTTTACAATTAAGGACATATGGAGATCATGTTGAACCGTTCGGATCGGCCTTTAAGACTTTAAAACTGAAGATTTGAGTTCATAGCGCAGGCTAATATGCGCTATGCATAGTACCATAGCCTTACTCCAGAAACATATATCATTTGTCATTTTATGAAATGTATAGAAGTGATTATAATTATACTCACATGAGTTGTTTCTTCCTCAAAGAGTTTGTCGACAACATCATAGTTAGGCGGAGCACCATACTTCCATACTGTGTTTGCCTCCCCTTCTCCGTATATATGATCCCTGTATTTATCTCCTTTTATCTCACTCATTTCTTCCTCCGCTTCCCTTTCTCTGTCAGTTCTGGATAGAACTACTCCCACTTGATCATATCTCTTATATAGTTATATAGATTTCGTGTATTGTAAACCGTAGTGCGTAAGAAAAGAAATGTTACTGGAAGGAAGTCAAAAACCAATTATCTAAATAATTATCTAGCACTTTGAATGGTCACTGCGACTATTCCGGCTCACTTTGGCGGCTGGAAATTTGATTACTCATTTCTTAGGACACTACCAACTTTTGGTAGAGACTCCGCATAGCAGCCTAGCAGGCACATGCTATGAATTGTTCCGGGTGTCACTGCCACTATTATGTTATTGTTCCTGAATTATGAATTATTGTTGAATATCAGTGAAAGCCGAAGAAATTAATATCAGTTCATACTTTACTGGTATTTCATATTTGAATGTAAATTGAGACAGTATTTTGAATATGTATTTTCTGTATTGATTTTAGAAGAAAGAGATTACATCCTTGTATAGGCTCCAGTATTACATGATTCCTTGTATCTATTCAATTGATTTTCAGAATAGTTGTATCATCAAAACCTAATTTCATTAATTTCCAACTTGAGCTTGCACACATTACATAGAGGTCCCTAAACTATTCTCTAATTCCCCCTTTACCAAAATACCCCTGATACATATAACTTTGTTTCTCAACACTCCCCCTCAAGATGGGCGAAAGATGTCCACTAAGCCCATCTTGTCACATAATCTAGAGAGACCTAAAGAGCTAAGACCCAATCCGCCACTTGATCCTCAGTTGGATCATGACTTAGCTTCAGTAGTCACTATTTAGTTTTTCCTTGATAAAAAACCTATCAATCTCAATGTGCTTGGTTCTGTCATGCTGCACCGGGTTATTGGCGATGCTGATTGCCGATTGTTATCGCACCATAGCTTCATGTGAGCCTCTTGATCCATCTTCAACTCCACCAGGAGAGCCTTCAACCACAACAACTCAGAAACTCCCAAGGCCATTGCCCTATACTCAGCCTCAGCGGTAGATCGTGCCACTACCGATTGCTTTTTGCTCTTCCAAGAGACTAAGTTACCTCCTACAAAGATGCAATATCCTGATGTAGACCTCCTATTATCGGCGCAACTAGCCTAATCAGAATCACAGTAGCCCTCAATGCCTAGATGACCATTATTCTTAAATAACAATCCCTTTCCTGGAGCACTCTTCAGGTATTCTTGAATAAACTGCGTCATATGACCTTTCCTTGGATAATGCATGTAGCGACTTATCACGCTTACTGCAAACGAGATATCATGACGAGTGTGAGTCAGATAAATCAACCGACCTACTAATCTCTGATATCTCTCCCGATCAACTGGCTCTCCAGCATCTGCACTTAACTTGTGCCTTTGATCAATTGGAGTAACGGTAGGCCTACATCCCAGCATGCATGTTTCTGTGAGCAAGTCTAGTACATACTTCCTCTGGGATAGCACAATCCCCTGTGCTCCACAAGCCACCTCAATCCCAAGGAAGTATCTGAGCAAACCAAGGTACTTCACCGCAAATTCTTTGCCCAATCTCACCTTCAGCTGAGCAATCTCTCCCTCATCATCACAAGTGACAATCATATCATCAACATACACAACAAGCATAGTAATATGACCACCATATTGTCAAAAAAATACCGTGTGGTTGACATTGACCTGCTGATATCCCATGCCTACCATAGCTTTCCTGAACCTATCAAACCAAGCTCGAGGAGACTGTTTCAATCCATACAGGGACTTCCTTAGTGTACATACCTTGCCCACTGTTTGGTTTGTGCTGAAGTCTGGGGGTATCTCCATATGCACCTCTTCCAGTAGATCCCCATGAAGAAACACATTCTTCACATCGAGCTAGTGTAATTTTTATCCACCACTCACAGCAAACAAGTGTCCTAACTGTGCTCATCTTCACCACTGGTACAAATGTCTCATCATAGTCAATGCCATAGGTCTGACTGTACCCTTTCACCACCAATCGTGCCTTGTAGCGATCAACTTTCCCTTCTGGGGTCTGCTTTACTATGAAGACCCATTTGCACCCGAATGCCTTTTTGTCTGCTAGTAGCGGCACTATCTGTCATGTCCTATTCTTATCGAGGGCACCAAGTTCCTCCCGCATGGCAGCCTTTCACTTTGGATCCTCCTTAGTTTCCTGCCAACACTTGGGTATAGAAACCGTATCCAACGATGCAATGAATGCTCCATGCACAGGTGATATGTTAGAAAATGAGACAAATTGAGCAATATCATGTGGGAAACCATATCGATCAGGGGGATATGCAATGAAACCTTCTTTCTACTGGACTCCAGCAAACATATCCTTTATGAGTGAAAGAATAGCCCACAAAGACACACTTCACAGCTCTGGGATCCAGCTTCCCCTCTGTGGGTCTGTTATCTTTCACAAAACACGCACATCCAAAGACCTTCAAGGGAAGAACGCCCTCGTTATCTCCCTTCAACATCTCATATGTAGTCTGCCACTCCAACACTCTAGAGGGCATTATGTTGATCAATTGTGCGGCTATCAAGATCGTTTGTCTCCACAAATGCTTCAGAACATGCATCGAAATCATTATGCATCGGGCTACCTCAAATAGGTGTCTATTCTTCCTCTCTGCCACTCCATTTTGTGCTGGTGTATAAGGACATGTGGTCTGATGTTGTATCCCACGAGCTAACAAATACTCCTCAAATGTCTTGTTTGTATACTCGCCCATTATCAGACCTCAGTGCCTTCACCACAACACCATACTGAGTCTGAACTGCTTTATGGAAATCCTTGAAACAAGTAAGCACATCACTCTTGTTTTTCATCAAATACAACCAAGTAACACGAGTATAACAGTCAATGATAGTCACAAAAAATCTATAACCATTCATCGTAGTTGTTGAGCACGGCCCCATACATCCGAGTGTATCAAATCAAAGGTACTGAGCTCCTACTACCTGAGCAAGGCCCCTATACAATCAATGAAAGTCACAAAAAATAGTCTGAACTCCTACTACCTGAGCTTACATAAGAAATTCATGTATGCTTTCCAAACTCACACACATCACACACAAGTTTCTGCTTGTCAGCTTTCTCATACATTGATGGGTACAAACGATTCAATAAACTGAAGGAAGGGTGCCCCATGCGCTTGTGATACAGAAGCAACTCATCCTCCACACTTCAACCTGGTCCTCTTGCCTCTACTCTACCCATTATCGATGCTAACACTGTGTCCATCCCCTTTCTATCCAAGTACCATAACCCATTACGCCATGTGTCAGTCCCAAGTCTCCGGCCTGTCCTTTTCTCTTGAAAAATCATCTTAGGAATATTAAAATAAACAATGCATTTGAGTTATAGAATAATGACACTAATGGATAACAGGTTCACGGGAAAAGAAGGAACATGCAACACATTAGAAAGGGTCATGGATTTGGTACACTTAACGGTACCCTTACCTACAACGGGCTGTGGGGTACCATCGGCAGTCTGAATGCTTTCTGGAGCTACAAGGTGAGTGTAGGTGAGAAACTCATAGTGAGCTCTCGTGACATATCGAGATGCACCAGAATCTACTATCCATTTTGATGCTCTTATGGTAGGTACGGAAGCAAGTGCATGTGCAAGAGTATCTGTACTCGAGTGGGCATAAGTGGTAATGTTACCCTTGGATGAAATATGAGTGAAGGCTACCTCAGCGGTGGCCTTCTTGCCGTCATCGCAAGCCAGTTTCTTCCTCCTTAACAACTCTAAGAGCTCATGATCCTCCTCCGTGAAAGTCAAGCCAGTCTCTTCCTCCTCCTTAGCCACTGTTAGATTTTCCCGATACCCTCCAAGCGGGCCACCTTTATCTCCTTTTCGGCCACCACGACCAAGTTCATGATCACCAAGCTGTCCTCGTCCACCATCACCTCTCTCTCTAGGATGCTTTGGACATACCCTGCTCAAATGACCCATCACACCACAGTTGTAACATTTGCGAGTCTCACTGTGACTCGGGTTCGATGTTGCCAAGGCCAATCGCATCAGCGGTGGCTGTTGTGATTGTGTTCCTAACGTCGACACTAACGCTGAATCCTCTGCCTGCTTCATGAACCTCACTAACACCTTCATATCCTCCTCATCCAACTTTTTGAAAACTTTATCCATCTCTCAACTCGTACTTACCTCTACAATGGTAGCACAAGTCCTAATCCTTCTCACTACCCATAAAAGTACATTAAACAACACAAACAAAAAGACCCATTACTGAAATCACTATTCACGAGTTACTATAACAAGACGGGTATTGTAACGCGACCCATTATTGTAGCAAATCCTCTTTTGGGCGAGACCTAGACCACTCCATCGATTATAGCCATGACTCTCTTCTTCTCTAACCCCACTACGGGTCTGTGGGGAAAAGTCCCCCACATGGGTGGCAAAACTAGAGAGAGAACGAGGTGTGGCGGCTTAAGGTTTTAGCGGATGGGGGTACTGTAGCGACGGTGTTACTGTAGCAATAAAGTACTGCAGCGGCGGAGAGGGTTTGGCTCTAATACCAAATTAATTTTCATAATAGTTGTTTTATCAAAACCTAATTTCATTAATTCCTAACTTGGGCCATATAGAGTGCACATATTACATAGAGGTCCCTAAACGATTATCTAATTACCCTTTTATCAAAATACCCCTGATACATATAACTTTGTTTTTCAACATATTCTATACTACTTAACAAAATAGATGAGCTGTAAACTATGTTGCACGGATACGCCAGTTTAGGCGCCGTATCGGTATCGGACACGTATCAGATACCGATACGCGCCTGATACAGCACCGGTACGTATCCGATACGCCAACTGGTGTATCCGTCTACGTGGCGTATCCTTACTCGGCCGATACGGTCGCCAATACTCTGTTGAAGCAGCTGGATACGGCTTGAAATAGCTGGATACGGCGGGATACGCGGGTTTTGCAAAACCAGATAATTTTATAGTGCATGCACCGTGAACCGCACATGGACCGGCCCAGAATTGTGCACCGTGCACCGCGCATGAACCATGCCAAAAACCTTTTTCTATAGCGCCAAGGGAGAATCGAACCTGGGTACTGAGCCAACAGACACATAACCCTTTACCACTAGACCACTTCATTTTTCTTGCTTGAAACTAGTATCCCTTTACCACTAGACACATAATATACTTAATATATACTTAGATTATCCTCAATTTTTTATATTTAATTTTTATAATACAAGTGTTGAAGAAAAATATAATTAATATATTAAAAATAATATATATAATATACGTATCATATCCTCAATTTTTAAAAATTACCGTATCACCGTATCCATATCGTATCTGATACGATATCCGTACCCGTACCCGTATCCATGCAACATAGACCGTAAATAAAACAGAAATGCAAAACAGAATGAAAAACGGAATGCTGCTGTTCTCCTGGAGAGATCTTCATTGAATAAAGTGTCTCAGGTTGGTGCATAACTGGAGATGTCCATTTCTTGGTTAATAGAAATGGACCAAAACCCATTTGTATTTGACGGTCGCCGAAATGATTTCCGATTAAAAAGGAAATGGAGAGAGTGGTGTTTTGGGCAAACCAGGAGTTCCTTATTTTGAGCTTCTTTTTGAAGTCATTTTCCTAGTATTTGTTCTCTTATTTCAATCTCAACAAAATACACTAGGTTATCTCAAATTAGTATATGACATTTTAAAAAAGTGTTGAGTGTTTTTAATTTGTCATTTTTCTTGTATTGTAAAGATTCTAAGTATAATGATTATGCGTCATGTTTTTATGATTTTCTCCTCTAATAAGGGTTTCCACATAAAATTATTGTGCTTATCAGTTATTTTTTTTGTGTTTGATTGCTTGTTGTGGTTATTTCTTGTGTCTTTTATATTTCTCTAACAAATGAGTATTGGTATATGCCCGTCAGCTTGTAACGTATTTGACGAAATTACTAACACTTTTGTGGCCCCTCCAAACAATTATGTGACATGATTTTATAATTATTTTGTATTTATTGGTATTAGAATGACTTTTATTTATTTTGCACTTATGAGAAATTATATACACGTGACGTATTATGTTAACGTTGTGCCCTAAAAGTCGAACTTTAGTTTCAGATATGACAACAAATCTGTTGAAAAAACATTAGTCCGTAGTTGGTCATGCATTAGGTTTACAAAATAAACCTAATGTTTGAATGCAATTAGTCCGTAGTTGACTCCTATCATCACTCATGTTTGAATGGAAGTTAGTCCGTAGTTGGTCATGCATTCGGTTTACAAAAGGTAATAATTAAAGAAAAAAAATATAATATAAGATTCGCCAAAGATTGGAATGGATGTTTAAAAATTCAATACCACTCAAGCACGCTATTAATCTTACTAGAGAAAGATCTTTTTTTCTTTTTTTTATCACAAATTAGTCATTAGCGGGATCTGGGAACACGATTTTCCCAGATGTCAATCTTGCCCAAATTTTAATTTAACCTAGCAACACGATTTTCCCGACATTTTTATTAATATCCAAAGTTAATTACAAAATAATAAATTTACCCATGATTCTCGAGTTTTTCCAAAAATGTCCAAACCGGCAATTTTATGGCCGGTTTTCTCTTTTTTTTTTTTAGAGACACTATGAAGAGCAAAATAATGAAATCTAACACTGAAAAAAGTTCGAATTGTTTGTTTACATTATTTGTTAGGTTACTTCTTTTGATTTATAATTAGCATATTTATACTAAAATACACTAGATTATTTGAAATTATGTTGAATTACACTATATTATAACAAATTATATTGAATTACACTAAATTACGTTAAATTACACTAAATTATAATAACTTCGCTAATTATGCTGAAATACGGTAAATTACGCTAAATACGCAAAATTACGCTAAAGTAGACCGATTTTGTGCCATCTTTCATGAATCATAAAAAATAGTAAAAAAATTCGAAAAATAGTAAAAATTGGTATTCTACAAGTTCATTATGTAACTAATATTTTACTGAGCTACTTAGATTGAATAATAGAAATGCAAATCTTAATCGGAAACTTCAACTCAAGTTTTGAGGCTCCTTAGTTTTTTGGTAATTCTGAATTTTGAAATCCGGCATCGCCGGCACTGACGCATGCGTATTTTCACAAGCTTTCCGAAAAGTGGTCTGCTGAAATCGGACACTCGAGCGTCGTTTTATGACTGTTTGAAGTTTCGTCATCGTTTTTCGCCTTTTCAGTGAAGATATCGTCCCTATTCATATGTAATTTAGCGTAATTTACCGTATTTTAGCATAATGTAATGTAATTTAGCGTAATTTAACATAATATAGTGTAATTCAACATAATTTCAAGTAATTTAGCGTATTTTAGTATAACTATGTTAATTTACATCAAAAGAAGTAATCTAAAAAATAATTTAAACAAAAAATTCAAATTTTTAGTGTTAGATTTCATAGTGTCTTGCTCTTCAAAGTGTCTCTTAAAAAAAAATAGTTTCTAATTATAAATCACTATGAAGATAAAAGAGAAACAAAAAATAGTTTCTAATTATACATCGCTATGAAGACACAGTAATTTATCTGAATTTACCGTATTTTAGCGTAATTTAACATAATTTAGCGTAATTTAATGTAATATAGTGTAATTCAACATAATTTCAAGTAATCTAGTGTATTTTAGTATAAATATGCTAATTATAAATCAAAAGAAGTAATCTAACAAATAATTTAAACAAAAAATTCAAATTTTCAGTGTTAGATTTTATTATCTTGCTCTTCATAGTGTCTCTGAAAAAGAAAAGAGGAAAAAAATAGGTCGGTTTGGACATTTTTAAAAAAACTTCGAGAATCATGAGTAAATTTATTAATTTGTAATTAACTTTGGATATTAATAAAAATGTCGGATTTATTGGTTTTAGAATGACTTTTATTTATTTTTGCACTTGTGTGAAATTATATACACGTGACGTATTATGTTAACGTTGTGCCCTAAAAGTTGAACTTTAGTTTCAGATGTGACAACAAATCTGGAGGGGACCGAATCATCCTTCTTAGAGGGCTGTCAACGAGCTGGTTCGGGTCGAGCTAGGTCGCTCAGCTCGTTAATTATGGATCAAGCTCTTATCGAGCGAGTTGGACCTTTGGCGCCCGAGCTAAAAGTCTAGCTTGAACTCATGACGAGCCAGCCCGAGCTGGCTCGCTGGATTTGGTTTGATCTTGTTTTAAGAAACTACACACTTTTTGGATCGAACTGAACCGAGCTGGAACTGAGCTAGATAGTATAAAATGTACACAAAATTAGACAAATTCACAAATTGATGATAGCCGAGCTAGCTCGCGAGCTAACGAGCAAGCTAGGTCCCTAGCTTGAACTCGTTAATTCTGGACCGAGCTAGTGGCGAACTGGCTCGTTAACAGCTCGGTCCAGTAACAAACGAGCTGTTAGCGAGCGAGTCACGATCGAACCACGAGCTACGAGCTTTTTTGGCACCCCTATCCTTCTATTAACGGTTCAGGAATCGGGATGTCTTTTTATGAGTTAAATATGGGATGTAATTTAAAAACAAAATTCTTCGTGAACGAAATTTCTTAGAAGTTCTTTGGATTCCCAAAATTTTTATTTCTAACATTTAAAAAAAAAAAAAACCAAATAACTATCGTTTGGTGGTTTTTCGAATTCTAGCACGGCCGCACCGGCATTCTGCAGATCCCATTTCAGCGGGGCCGCAGAATACCGATGCGGACCCCTTGCTGGGTCCGCAGAACCATTCTGCAAACCTACTTTTTTTTTTGTTTCACCGAGGCACCAGTAACATATATCAAATTTTTTGTTTTCTTGGAATGTGTGGCAAACTTTGAAAACGGGATGAAAGTCAAAGTTTGGAAAGAGGATGAAAAAAAAAAAATGGGTCCGCAGAATGGTTCTGCGACCTATTTAAGGGTCCGCATCGGCATTCTGCGGCTCTGCTGAAATGGGTTCCGCAGAATGCCGGTGCAGCCGTGCTAGAATTCGAAAATTCCACTAAATGATGGTTATTTGATTTTTTTTTTAAATGTTATAAATAAAAATTTCGGTTGGATTCCTCCTTGGTATTTTTTTGAACATCTAATTTAGATTGGATTAGATTAGATTCCTTGCATTTAAAACATGAGGGGTTCAAATACCTTCATTTTTTGTGCCTCCACCATGCCTCCATTTTTAAAAACTTTAATAACTCAAAATTTAAAACTTAAAAGTCAAAATAAAAACAACATTAGCTGAAAACATGAGGAGGGTTCAAATGCCTCCATTTTTAAAAACTTTAATAACTCAAAATTTAAACTTAAAAGTCAAAATAAAACCGTTGAATATAATCTACATTATTTTATCTATGTGCTCATAAAAATTATTACATTTCGATTTTGTTTTTATGTGAATCAATAAGTTAAAAAATCAACGGCTAGAAATTATCCACGTTAGTACGTTTTTTATAAGCTCTTGATGACAACCAAAACAAAATTAAAAAATCATAATTTTTTACATGTGCATAGATAAAATGATGTAGATCATATCCAACGGTTTTATTTTGACTTTTAAATTTTAAATTTTGAGTTTTTAAAGTTTTTAAAAATAGAGATATGATGGAGGCATGAACAATAGAGGCATTTGAACCCTCCTCTTAAAACATTATAATGGCAATTTTCATCCCAAAAAAATGAATGGCAATTGGGCCTTGCGTTAGATTAGCTGAATTTATATAGACAAGGCCAAGCCCGTTAACTGCTTCATTTGAAGGAGATGTCTCGAAGCTGGTTAATTTGAGGTGCTCAGTTTTAGTCTTTCAGATGTCTAGGTCGTCAATATCAACTTTTATACGAACTTACAAGATATTTTGTCTATGAACTTTTGTATGAACTCTACTTTCGTAAAAAAAAAAAAAAAGAAGAACGATTTCCACCGCTCAGTGGGACAAATAGTACTGCGGAGCCGACTTCGTTCCGGAACAATACAGTTAAGGTACGGCACGTGTGTCGGTTACAGTATCGTAACTCGCGTGTCCTGTACTGTGATTATTTCTGTTCTGTGGCCATCTTTAAAAAAATTGGCACAACACGTGGTCACGCGAATCGCGTGTAATTGGACCCATTAGATCTTGATCAAATGATGAATCTTGAATAAACTAATCTAAATTATAATTAAATGGTCACACGAGTCACGGGAGTCACGTTTGGTCACGGCGTGACTCGCGTGGCATGACTATTCGCGTGGCGTGACCACTCCTTGACATTTTAGTCACGGCACAACACGTGAAACATTAAATTGGTTGCAGCACAACACACAATGAGACCAAAGTCACTGTATGTTAGTCACAGCACGACATGACACGTTTTTTCAACTCTACGCTCCACGCTACAATGGTACAACCTACAGGCAACAACTCGCATTTACATTTGTATTTAATAGCTTCGTATTTAATTTGCATGTATTTTAATTTGCGTCGCATTAATTTACATGAGACATACATCTTGTATCCGCGAGGGTATACCGACATAAAAATGTTTTTTCTATTAACAACAGGAGTATCCGTAAGAATATACTGACAATATCGCTCGCGGATACTGTTCCATTCTTATAGAATACTAGTTTGTCTCGTACTGCGAACTTATTCATATTCATAGTATTTTTTTCAAGTAAAATACGTATTATACTTGAAAAAAATACGTGCATATATATTGTATGCCAGTGTGTCTCGAGACACATATAAACAATACATGTATCCAGTATGCCAGTGTGTCTCGATCGAGACACACATGCATAGCACTCGCGGACTGCTCTGAATAAAATTATAAGTAAATTCATAAGATATTGACATTAAATCTTTATTTTAAAATATTATGTTGTTAACACCGTACGTAGTTTTATTTGAGACAAAAAGAAAGGTGTCGATATGAATATTTGATGCTTACAGACTTTTATAACCTATTCATGAGATAAGCGACATGAAACTGAATATAGACTACTCTGACCCTCCCTCAACTTTTTTCTACTTTGAATAAATCAAGCAATATTAATTTAGAAAAATTTCACTACTTTTATCAAATTTTGAATTTATAGCATAGGCCCACAGTGCAGAATTTTTTATTTTTCGAAATCAACGTAAAATAATATAGGAAAATAGAATAAGTTGCTTGGATTTTCGATTTGGTAGAATGATCCGTTTTTTTTTCTTGGGTATAAAGTTTAGAGTTTATTTTTTTTTTTTCAGATCCAAGTGATCCAACTACGCCACAGTTGTTGTGTGGAGTTGGCCACATGAGATCTAAAAAATTCAAAAACTTAGGAAATGTGAAAAATTTAAGGCTCCAAACTTTATTAAAAGTTCCGTGAAAAATTTAATGCTCTAAAATTTATTATATAAGGCTGCGTGGAAAATTTAAGGCTCCAAACTTTATTATTTAAGCATCTGTGTATAATTTTTATTTTTCAAAATTAATAGAAAACAATATAGAAGAATGGAATAATTAGGTTGGATTTTCGATTTGGTAGAATGATCCAGATTTTTTTCTCGGGTATAAAGTTTGGAGCCGGTTTGTTTTCCAGATCCAGCTGCACCACATTTGTTGGAGTTGGCCACATGAGATATAAAAAAATAAAAAAATTTGGTTCGTAAAAAGTTTAAGACTCCAATTATATTATTAAAGGCCCGTAGAAAAATTTAAAGCTCTAAACTTTATTTTTTAAAGTCCGTGAAAATTTTAAACTTCAAACTTTATTATTTAAGGCTCCGTGAAATATTTAAAACTCCACTTTTATTATTTCACCCATCCTTCCCCTCCCCAATTTTGTATTGATATAATTTTTGTTATGATTTTTTCTTATGGTTGTTGTAGCATGGTCCTCATTGGATTCGATAGCATGTGGAGGGTCCGGACTAAAATTAGAATTCAAATTTTGGAGTTTTTCCGGATCCAATGTATTCCATTTTTCCAGTGTGGTCTTTTATGTTGCAGTGGTGATCATTAAAAAAAAAAAAAAGAAATCGGCCAAATTTTCGTTCAGATCCGTGTATGTTTCGAAATTCCATCGCCCGTTTTATTTTGTTATATTATTTAATAATAATTTTTTATCAATAAAAAATTTTGCCCATGCCAGTAGGGGTGGCAAAAAAGCTCGTAGCTTGTGGCTCGATTGTGACTCGCTCGCTAACAGCTCGTTCGTTACTGTACCGAGCTGTTAACGAGCCAGCTCGCTACTAGCTCGGTCCAGAATTAACGAGTTCAAGCTAGGGCCTAGCTTGCTCGTCAGCTCGCGAGCTAGCATCAATTTGTAAATTTGTATGATTGTGTGTGCATTTTATACTATCTAGCTCGGTCCAGCTCGATTCAGCTCGATCCAAAAATTTGTATAATTTATTTTTTTCTTAAAACAAGATCCAACCAAACCAGCGAGCCAGCTCGTCAGCTCGCGAGCTCGCTCGGACTGACTCGTCACGATTTAAAACTGAACTTTTAACTCGGGTGCCAAAGATCTAGCTCGCTCGGTAAGAGCACGATTCAGAATTAACAAACTGAGTTAGAGCCTAGCTCGGCCCGAGCCAGCTCGTTGACAGCCCTAGCCCATGGTGACTCGAAAGCGAAGCAAGGGGGCCGCAAAAGTTACTGCAAATTAAATGATAGGAATAATTAAATGAACCCACGCATGAAGACAAAGCACAGCGTATTCCAGCTAGGTTTACATAACCTCACATGTCCATTGGTGCCAAGGCTCAAGGATCAAGGATCATGAGCGGTTGATCTCTAATAACACAAATCTCAAAGTGATCGATCAGATGATATCAAGAGTTAAAACATCCTACTACCTGTTCGTACCAGTGAGCGGATCCGGGCCTACCATTAGCATTGCAGTTCATCATTACTGCAACGCTATGCACGTCCCCACGCACCTAGAGCCACCCCCAAATCCCAATTCTAATTTCTAAGATAGATCTTCTGTTAAAAAACTTTGCTGTTTTAGGTCCGGTGACTTGACAAAGTTCTCATGCCTCCGAGACAGATCCTCAGATGTGAAAGAAACTTACGGTAATTCTAACTATAGATTAAAGTGTGTGAAATTTCTTATCTCGAGTAGCCTTAACAAGATAAATACAAGAACAAAATAGTTTTTACAACCATCGACTACATACACATACAATTTTAAGTCACAAGAAATCTGATAGACCTCATCTCCCTGCGTGTTCCCTTCCAAGATCCGAACGGTTGAGATTTTCCATAAAAAACACTCAAAGTTTGAGATTTCTCAGAGATGTGAATTCCAAGATCCCGATCCCTTGCCACGTGGAGTCATATTCTCTGAAGTAACACAAATTTTGAGTTTAGATTCGGACCATCCGATCAGCATTCGGACTAATCTGGTTCAAGATGAGTGCACTGTCCTATAATAATCTTGTCAAAGCAGATCAGACGGTCGATCGAAACTCAAAATTTAAGTTACTTCAAGAGAAATGAATTTCTGCCACGTGGCGAGCAGTCATAATCCGGTAACCTCGTCTCTGATGTAAGTCTGCTCCCAAGTCCTAACAACAACGGCTATTTCATCTCCGCTTCCTCTTTTACGACCATATCTTCCTCCATTTTAACTCGCGCTCAGCACGCACTCCCAATTAGCACCAGGGAGAAATCGCCTAACAGAAACAAAATTAAAACAATTTTGAATCGGTTCTTCCCAAATTTAGTAACCGCCGCATATCATCATAGGTTGCCCCTTTTAGTGCCTTCCCTTCATCCATTTAACTCACCAATTCCTTGAACCAAACCAAATTAAATCAATTTTAAATCGTCTCCTTCCAAATTTATAATCCGAATGTTATCGTCATACCGCCAGCTTACATCACGCATCCCATGCCATTCTCTAACTGAATTAGCTTTTGTTTTAAACTCTCTGTTCTCCCCAATTTCACCATTAAAATAGTAGAGCGAGAGGATACTTCGGCTTCTGTGAAACGAAAGATGTGTGGGTTGAAATGGCGTGTGTTAATGATATGTGCGCTGATGATATTAGGAGAGAGAGGTAATGTAGAGGGTTTCCCTGAAGAAGATCTGGTGATTGGTCTACCGGGGCAGCCAAAGACCGAGTTCAGGCAGTTCGCAGGGTATGTAGATGTGGATGTGAAATCTGGGAGGAGTCTCTTTTACTATTTTACTGAGGCCGATGGAGAGCCTGAGAAGAAGCCTCTCACTCTCTGGCTCAATGGAGGTACATTTTTGCACTTTTGTCCCTCTTTAATTTGTTTTTCTTCTCTTGGTCAGAATTCTGTGTTTTATTGTATGTAAGGAATTCTCAACGAATTCTTGTATTTTTTTTTTTTTAACTTAACGATGTTCTTTGTGTTAATGCTTTATTGTTAAATTGAAGATGCAAGTAATGTGGTCGTTTATTTCAGAATGATGGGGTTTTGAGTGTTCTAACATTGCACAGGGGGCAATTAGCTAGGTCACTCGACTCTGTTTATTCGTCGTCCTTTTTCTTGATTTTTCCAACTTTGAGCATCGTATCATGGATTCCTGAATCGCTTAAATTAGTTAATAAAAAAGAGACATATGAACACATTTGCAACTTACATAAAATTTATATTATTTTTATACATGCATGACTATTTAATGTTTTGGTTTTGTAAAGGTTTCCTGTCTTGTTTGAATCAGTAAAGTTTAATTAATGAGTAGGCTTTACTTGTTGCAGTTCCCAGGTTGTCTATACCTTTGTTTTTTCTTGTGAGATATGTTTGGCTAGACTTACGGCCTTTGTATAGCTATGTGGGTGAGGTTCTATTTGCGAGATATGAATATAGGGAGATGATAACTGGGGAGTATACTATTTATATTTAAAGTCTACTATTAATCTATTACCGATCTTGTAACTGCAACAGGAGCATATCTATGCATATTCGTTTTTCATTAAAAAAGGAATGCCTATAAGACGGAAATACTGCTGTTATTCCGATCCCAACCGTTTAAACTTTTCCATACGCGAATCGCAATGAAGAAACTTTTACATGCACGAATCTCAATGAAAATCAAAGATTAAGATCGGAGTAACAGGTTCCTTTTATTCCATTGGGATAACAGCAGATTTATTTCCTTATAAGACCCCTCAACATTTTTGTTTTTTTTTTCCAAAAAAGAAAAGAACCTTTTTGTTTGCTTTGCTATTTGTTAGGTTGCATATTTTACATTTCTCTCTTGTTAAAGGGTCGACAATTTTTCCAGTTTCTCAAGTCTACAGATAAAAGAGCAATGTAAATTTGAGAAAATGTCTTATTTTTTTAGAAAGAGCAAAGACATAAAGTTAGTTTCCAATGAACAGTTTCTCTGCTTTATCAGTACAGTATACCATGTTCTATCACCATACTAATCTTTTTTCCTTGAGGAAGAAGCTTTAGTTGGGTGTCGTGTAGGGAACAGACGAACACAATTGTCTCTGTCATTTAGTAGTTTTTTGGTCTTTTGCAAGTCGTGTAAGCCACCTGGTCTTTTGCAACTATTGAAAATACCAAACTTTTTGTAAGGTAACACATATCCTGCTTATTGACATAGACTATTTTAAAAGGAAAAAAAAAAAAGCTTGACTATTGACAAAAATATTTGAAATTTTATTTTGGGCTTGCCCAATTATCAGAGGAACTCTGCTTAGTAGCTTCCTGCTAGGTAAAAAGCCTGGTCTTTTGCAACTATAGAAAATTAGAAATTTTGTGTAAGGCAATGTGCATCCTAAATCCTAATTATCGACATAGACAATTTGAAAAGAAAAAAAAAGCTAGTATCGGGATTCGATATTGTGTATGATACTGTATTATGTGAGTACACTAGGGTGAGCTTAACTCCAAAACATATCGAATTAGCTTCAAACGGCGGATCCAAACTTTTAAAACTTAAATATTATACAAGTGATGCGTTTACATGTAAAATAACAACTTTTTAATTCATTTAGCATATAGTCAAGCAATCAAAGAATGATGAAAATGAAGCATTAAAATTAACTTATAAATCTTATTCTTTTTTACCACTTGACTTTATCCTAATAATTCAAAAAATTATAAATTTTGCATGTAAACACACAACTCGTGCAATAGATCGGTTTCAACTGCTTGGATTAGTCGTCTGAAGCTAATCCGATAGGTTTTGGAGTTAAGCTTACCAAGAGGCTTGGTGAGCTTAAGAACACTCTAGTTCTACTCCTGTTATGTCAAATTCGGCTGTCAGAAGTGTCTTTTCTTCCTTCATTAGATTAGCCTAGTTAATGAGGCTATGGTTCGAATTAACATAGCTATTGCAATTTGATCAATGGTCAGGACCCGGTTGCTCCTCAATTGGAGGAGGTGCTTTCACTGAGTTGGGCCCATTTTACCCAAGAGGAGATGGAAGAGGCCTTAGGCGAAACAAGAAGTCATGGAACAAAGGTAAATAGTTCTTTTAAACTCCAAAGTAATTGGGCCCATATTGCTGTTCCTTTTCTTTGACTTGAATAGTTTTGTCATATCCTTGTAGTATCAAATCTTCTCTTCATTGAGTCTCCTGTTGGTGTTGGTTGGTCTTATTCCAACAATACTGAGGACTACAACAGTGGAGACATGGCTGCGGGTACGTTTCAAATGTTTTCTATGTTTTTCCAGGAGTCTGTTTAGAACTGTAAGTGGTGGTTTTGTATTTTGCAATATTTTGCCGGTAACAAATATGTTACGGTCTTTCTTGATAATAATATGGCAGTTCTCTTGCAAAATTCTTCTTCTCCTATACTCATGTTTGTTATATATTTTCTTGCTGATTGATATCCTCTTTTCTCAGCTAACGACTTGCATATTTTCCTCCTGAGATGGTTTGAGAAGTTTCCAGAGCTTAAAACAAGAGATTTGTTCTTAACAGGAGAAAGCTATGCAGGTTAAGCAATTAATACATTGTACCTTTTCTAGAAGTTGTTATTTTCGTTGGCTAATTTGCTAAATGGGAACTTTCTATTGTAGGGCACTACATACCACAGCTTGCTGATGTTCTTCTCACTCATAACAAGAACTCAAGAGATTTTAAGTTTAATATAAAAGGAATTGCTGTAAGGAGACCCATTCTTGCCTCATTCCTACCTTCTCAATAAACCCGTTCATCATCCTTTGGCCTGCAGAAACCTTCCCAAAACAAACAAATTATAATAAACCTGCTCAATAGGGCTTATACTGATGGTTTGAACAAGTTCTCAGATCACCATTTGTTACACTGGTTCAAAAGGGTACAAAATTACGTCAACAAAATTACAAAAAGATGAACTTAAAAGAAGAGAACGCTAGATAAAATAATTTATTATGTGAAAAAATGCCATCCATGTAGCATATTGTGGATGATTTTTTTGGCGTCAAAAAAACATCTCTCCACTTGTATATCTTCCTTTTTACTGATTCATCTACTGATATTTAAACAGATTGGAAATCCACTATTGAAGTTGGATCGTGACATACCAGCGACGTATGAGTATTTCTGGTCACACGGCATGATTTCTGATGAGATTGGCCTTGCCATCATGGGTGATTGTGACTTTGAAGACTATGTTTTTAATGCTCCGCACAATGTTTCTGGAAGATGCAATGATGCCATTGCAGAGGCCAACCTTGTGGTTGGGAACTATGTGAACAATTATGACGTCATTTTAGATGTGTGCTATCCATCCATTGTAGAGCAGGAGCTGAGACTAAGGAAATATGTAAGTAATGTATCCATCGTTTTTTATGGGTTAAATACTTTTGTTTGATTTTCATTTTTCAAATTGAAATATTTTTTCATGGGCATTTTCATTGAATTGCTGTTATATGAAGTTTTGCTTGATCTTCAATATGATGGTTAATTGTAAGGTCAGCCTATGTGTCCTAGTTTGTGGTTGTTTGTGGGTGGGGGTAAGCATCAATGTACCTGAAAAGCAAGCATGCTAAATTTGAATTGCAAAATTATGAAATGTGTTTGGAGTGCTTGATAAGACTTCTTTAATTTTAGATTTTTGTTAGATTTCATGCAAACACGAAACTATTTTATACTTTTAGTTAAATTGCCCAATGTATACGAAGTCCTTGTTACCTTTCTATTTTTTGGCTTTATTTCAACATTGATTTAAGCATCAACAGATTCCTGATTTTCAATGAGAGCTAATGTATAATTTATTGTCTAATATAGGTTGTGTCATTGGTTTTGTTTGAGTATGAATTATAGTTTTTTAACTTAATTACAATGACTATGTGATCACCATATGGTATTCCCTGGGCTTACAAGTCATAACTAATATGTCCATGATCAATATGCCCTTGATTAGCTTGACTTAACTCCTTATCTTTTTTTTTCTATTTCCAATGTGATTAGGCCACAAAAATCAGTGTTGGTGTAGATGTGTGCATGACATATGAAAGACGTTTCTACTTCAACCTTCCAGAGGTTCAACGTGCACTGCATGCCAACAGGACAAAATTGCCATATAGCTGGAGCATGTGCAGTCAGTAAGCATTTTGTTTCAACACTGCCTCAAATGTTCCTTTCACTATCTTTCTTTTGTTTTTATGGTTCAAAAGTCCAAACTAAAGAAGGTGAGTATTGGAAACTGTGCCTTGTAATAGGTTTTAATACGGGTATGGACAGTCTGGTTGCAGTTTCAGGTCTAGTTCATTTTCACAGCCTCAATTGATTCTAATTAATAGAGTGGTCTAATTACTAGAGATGCCACTTGGGAATCACGACCAGATAGCATCAAGCATCAATAAATTTTCCAAAAATCCCATGACCCACAACCCACTCTCTAATCTCTATGGTTGCATTTGGATGGGGCAAGAATAACAATATTCTTGGGTTAGCTCCACTATTCTTAACCTTGAGTGATCCAAACAATAATTAGAAAATTGGATTAGCTCAAGAATAGCTCTATTCTACTAACTCATACAAATGGTGGATTAGCAAGAATAGAGCTAGTGAGGTTAGTGATATTAATAAAAAATAGTTTTCATTCCTCTCAATTAGAGTTAGTTTAAATATTAAATTAGTATTAAATAAAATATTTGATTAGTATTAAATAAATATAATATTAGATTAGATTAGATTAGATTAGATTAGTGTTAAATAAAATATTAGTTTAAATATTAATTTAATATAATATTAATTAAAATATTAGATTAGCATTAAATAAATATAATATCAAATTAGCTTAATATTAAATAAAATGTTAGATTAAATATAATAAATATTAATTTAAAATTTTAATATTATATTTATTAGTTTAAATGTTAAGTGTTAAATGTAATATAATATGAGTTTAAATATTACATTAGCAATATAATATCAGATTTGATTAGATTAGTATTAAACAAAATATTATATTAAATATAATATAATATTAGTTTAAATATTAAATGTAATATAATATTACTTTAAATATTAAATTAGCATTAAATAAACTATTAGATTAATATAATATAATATAATATAATATTAGTTTGAATATTAAATATAATATAATAATACTTTAATTAAATGTAATATAATATTAATTTAAATATTAAATGTAATATAATATTACTTTAAATATTATGTGTATTAAATAAAATATTAGTTAAATATAATATAATATTAGTTTAAATATTAAATGTAATATAATATTAGTTTAAATGTTAAATGTAATATAATATTTTAGCTTAAATATTATATTAGTATTAAATAAATATTTGATTAGTATTAAATAAATATAATATTAGATTGGAATCGATTAGTATTAAATAAAATATTAGATTAGTATTGAAAAATATTGTTTAAATGTAATATAATATTAATTTAAATATTAGATTAGTTTAATCAATATTTTATTCATTCCCTCCATTGCTATTCCAAATATACAATCCAAACGACATTTTTACTAACCCGAATAGTCCAAAGTTAGCACTATTCTCAAACGACTCGGGTTAGCACTATTCTCAACCACTAACCCCAAATCGCTATTCTTGCACTAATCCTCGCATGATCCAAACGTACCCATACTCTATCCCTCCCCTTTCCCCTCCACCCCTCAATGCACACAAGAAAAAGGTGCAGTATGGAGTTTGGTACTGCTTATGCAGACAGGATTGCCAGTGTTGTATTCCTTCCAATTTGAACTTTGGGGCAGCCAATTTTTTATTGCAGTGCCACTCAATATTGGTCTGTGCAGTATATGTCTGAATCTAACCAGTACTAGCTATCCATGCTTTCTGTTCTCCAGTTCATGTCTTCACCTAGCAAAAGATGAAATTTATTGTGGCATTGTTCAAATTTAGTTAACACTATCTGTTCTATAAACATTTTTTCAGGGTTTTAAATTACAGTAATACAGATGGCAACATCAACATTTTGCCTACACTTGGGAGAATTATCAACAATAAAATTCCAGTGTTGGTTTTCAGGTATAATTTTTGCATCCATGCCGTGCCAATACTTGTTCTTTTCTTCTCACTTATATGGTGTTTCTAATTCTTTTTCCTAAATGCAGTGGTGACCAAGATTCTGTTGTGCCATTGTTGGGCTCTAGAACACTAGTGAGAGAACTTGCACATGACATGAAACTAAAAACAACAGTGCCTTATGGGGCTTGGTTTCACAAAGGCCAGGTACATATCATATTTTTTTCAACTTTGCCAGATCCTTAATGCCTCTGCATTAGCATACATGAAGTTCCTCAATATTCATGCCATTCCACCTCGAGTGAAACTTTCCTAGAATGCCAGTTCGTTCAATTAATCAACATTCATGCAATCCACCTTATGGTGTTGGTAATTTTACAATTGGTTATTGTGAAGATACTATAAATCTAAATCGTACAAGTAACAGTGGAAAAACCTACCCTGCTGTCCTGCATCCATCATAGATATATAAATCAGCTGATACTGGATATTGTTTTATTCAGGTTTGTGTATATAAAAGATATTGACATTTTCTTTTTTTTGAATTTTGCCGCAAGGTTGGTGGCTGGTATACCGAATACGGTAATATGCTGACATTTGCGACTGTACGAGGTGCCGCTCACATGGTACCATTTGCCCAACCTGACAGATCCCTTCGTCTCTTTCGATCTTTTGTAAATGGCAAAAGATTACCAAATACAACGCACCTTTCTGACTGAGGTTGTCAGATGTTTTTATGAATTGAAAAAGAGAAAGGAAGTTCAAAAAGAAAGAAAGATAATTAACTGATAATAAATAGTTTCCTTTCTGGTTCTCATTTCAATCTTAAGTGTTCTTGTCTTGAAATGAAAAGATTAGGCATAAATTTTCACAAAGAAAAACGGGGAGCTGGATTAAATGATTGGCTAGAAAATGGTCTTTGGCCGTTAAATGCCTGTCTAAAGAATTTGCATAAACCATCACCGAAAATATATAATTGACATCGGACACAGCTACCAACTGAATGAAATGCAAAACTTTTGGCCTTCATTAAAAATTATAAATAATAAACTTTATTTAATGGTTTTTCATATGCAATGAGTTTTGACGAAATGAAGAGCTTCTTAACATGCGCAAGACTGGAACCACAACTGCATGCTTTCTACTTTTCTCAAAATATATCGATAATTTTTTATCATAAAAATTGCATAAACACAAAAAAAAAAGTTACTGAATTTTAATTCATGCAATTTGTCACCACTATGATTGCTTGCTTACATGAATCAATATTTAGTCTAGTAGTAAAAAGTAATGTCCTTTGAGTGAGAAGTCGTGAGTTCCGATCTGGATGAAGAAAATTCTTTATTATAATTATAGGAATATAAAATTTTAAACTCTGACCTCTATCTTTCTTTCAAAAAGAAAAAAATTTGCTTGCTTATTGCTAGAGGTGAAAATCGTGTAATATTGCAATTTGACTTCCTCTAGTACTAGGTTTTCTATATTGGCAAGGTTGTTACACGGGAAACTTATGATCGGCATTAAAAAAAGATAGATTTATCCATGCCGGGAATGAACTATTCCTAAATTGTTTCCAGCTCCCTTCCATTATTATTTAGGTATGGGTTAACGGCCTAACGGGGTACAGTGGTCTGGTGCAATTTTTCTGTATCTAATCCTCACTGGAAATTTACGCTTTGTATTATATTTTTCAAACTATTTATGGAAAGGTTGAGGTTGAGATAGATATTTATATATAGTTACCGAAATATTTTTTTAGATAAAAAATGAAGACCAACCTATTTATTTTTAAATATTTATAAAAGTTTTTTATTCACATTTTAAATTTAGTGACTGAGATCAAAGATTAGTTCTTACACTTTGATTAAATAAAATCCCAAATTTTAAAAAGGAGGAGAGATTTGTTTTGATGTTTTTTTAGACTAACATCAACTGCGAAAGAAAAATATCCAACTAGTGGACCGCAAACAAAATATTGAGAGATGTTTGAAACTAAGATTATATTATTTTTTAAAAATTGTGTCAAGAAAAACATGATGAGATAAAAGGAGCTCAATCAGGAGCAGATATAAAGTCAAGAGATATATTTTTTTTAATTATGTATTAATTTAATTTTTTTATATAATTTAGTCTTTTTTGTAAATTATTGTGTATGCTTGTAGTTTAGTAGTTTGAAGTTAGAACTCCAATTTATTGTTATAGAGACTTAAATTTAAATGCTGTTTATATATTATGCATTTTAAATTTCAACTTTCTCTATCTAAATTATGTCCGCTTTGGAAGTCAGCTATTAAATATCACTATAATTTAATTAACTAATTGTATGCATAAATAAAAATTTTTGAATAATGAGGTAGGTTCATAATCTCAAGTCCGCGTCCACCTCCAATCTCCATTTCTGATCACAATTTCCGTATCAACCGACTTCATCATCGCATTACCTATTTGTACGGCCACCACAACTTTTATCATTTCGGTTAACATGAAGGTAAAAGGTTGATCCGATAGATTCCAGACCTATTTGATTATCGTGTAAATTAATAAATTTGATAAAAAAGTTGACGAGGTTAGGGTCCTGGCACGGAACAGTACATGCTATGGATCAAAATCTCTGTTTATAAAATTTGGACAATCGATCCAAACCCAACATAATAGTCATATAAAAATATATTTAAATATCAAATTTAACATTTTAAAATAAAATTTACTGTTTCTTTAGATAAGATAGAAAATCATAATTTTGAACCATCTAAAATTAATGATTTCTCTCTATGTAAAAAATTCTAAAAAATAAAAACTTTAATTTAATTATATTTTAAATCATGTTGTGTAATTCGGTTAATTAAATCTATAGTATGCACGAAGCGATATCCATTTTACATTAAGGATCTGTTCGGCGCAAAAAGGGGAATGGACGTGGGCACAAGAATTGAACTAAATTTTACTGTGCGCGTGGGGAAAAAAAAATTCAACCAGAGTGAATTTTTTTTTTTCCACGGGTACAGTAATGTGCCGAACAGGCCCTAAGTGTCGTAGCCTCCTCCGGAAGCGTACTTACAACGCTTCAAAATTCGGATGATTTAACACTTCGATTAAAAACTCAACCACTATAGCTTTCTTGACAATCCTCCAATACATCCTTAACATCAGTTTTATGTTTATGTTTTGTTTCAAATTTTATTATTTGGAGGTGGCGGGACAATATTTTTTTTTCTCTCCCGGTTTTCTAAATAAGAAAGGACAATATTTTTATTTTAAAAATTTAACAACTTTGTATATATATTTTTATGAACATATGGTTGCACAACAATATTTAGAGACGTGCTCGCATCCTATTATAAATTAATATTTTAATTTTTGTTTAAATTTGAAAGTGAAGGTTTCTGTGCCGAAATTTTTATTACTATCCTCCATTAAAAAGTTCCAGAAATGTCCTCAAGTTTTTTTTTCTTAAAATATCCCAACTATCATCACTCCTTCGCCGGGTTGGGTCGGGTTTACGACAAGAGAGACATTCTCGCATCCATTCATCGTTCCGTCAACCTACATCGCAAACAAAAACAACAAACACAAACAATACGGAGTTAGCTACAAAGCTCAGTAACCGGTATTTAATAACGCGTTTCTCTATAATTAGCTTAATTAATCAACCAATCAAAACAAACTGAATTAATCCACACAAATTCACATCAAATTATGCCTGCATATTTAACAGTGATAACACATAGGTCTAGGTTATCAGTAAAACAAATTACACATCATTCACATATTTGGAATGTCTTCCACAGACAATTCTCACATTCTCAGAACACACAATCTCATTATTTCACAATCAAATTCGAACCTCAGACCCGTTATCCCGTTAAATATGCCCTCATAATCCAAAACTCAATTCAAGCATTCAATTTAACCACACAAATAAAAAATACATATTATAGAGAAGTCCGGTTACCTGATAGCGATCAATCCAAAAAATCCAAATCGAATTGCAACGACTGACAGAATCAACGCAACGTAGTCAGAACTCCAATCGAACATATATTCGAACAATAATCAAATCAAAATCTTTTATCAAAAAGTTTCTTTTATTTTCTCCAATTTCCCTCTTTTTCTCATTTTCAGATTCCAATGGTTTTTTTTCCTACATGAACCGATCGAATACGGAGAGGGAGAAATAGACTTTTATTAACGGGTCACAAGATTTAGAAGGGGTAATACATGGAAGCCGCGTGGCACAAAATTGCCACGTTGTTTTTCTATATTTATTATTCTTTTAAGGATAAGATTGAATCTTTTAACATTGTAAACCTTTAGTACTGCAAACAATTTCAAAATAATTTCAGAAAAATAATTAAATTACCGGATGTTATAAATTTTTTCTCCAAAAAAATAATTTTGTTTTTCAAATTCAAACAGATGATATTCAAATCAAACGAGATAGATTAAACAAAAATTAAATCGAATTATCGAATACACAAATCTAACAAACTAAATAATCATCTTGAATCAAATCACTTTTAATTAATTTTCGTAACTTTCTATTTCAATAAAATTAAATGATAATAAAGTCATATCAGATGGATGAATCCAATAAATAATCAAATAATACCACGAATAACAAATTTTTTGAAATTGATATTCAAACGATAATACTCAAAATTTTCTGTTTAATCTCATAAATCATATAGATCAAAATTCAGACGGAATATAGATAACAAATGAAACATGGATCCTAACACAAGCACAGTCTGAGGAACAAATTCTTATACCAAAATTGTCACGCCCCCACCGTCAGGCCAGGGCACGCGACAAAAGAGACACACCTCGCATCCATTCTTCATCCCGTCAATCTATAATTTGACTTATTTAAACAAACATTCAAACAGACTGGATTAATCCATACAAATTCAAATCAAATTATGCATGCATATTTAACAGTGATAATACCTATATCGAGGTTATCAATAAAATAAGACACACAGTATTCACACATTTGAAATGTCTGCCACAGACAATTCTCACATTCTCAAAACACACAATCTCATCATTTCACAATCAAATTCGAACCTCAAACCCGTTATTCCGTTAAATATACCCTCATAATTCAAAATCCAATTCAAACATCCAATTCAACAATACAAATTGAAAACACAGATTATAGAGAAGTCAGATTACCTCATAACGATCAATTCAGAAATCCAATTTGAGTTGCAACAACCATTCATAATTAACTCAACGTAATTGAAATTCCAATCGGACTTGAAATCAAATAATAATCAATATAAACAAAACTATCAAAATAATTCTTTTATTTTCTCCGAGTTTCTCTCTTTTCTTTTCTTTTTCATTTTCGGGTTCTTTTAGTTTTTGTCTCCCCAATCGGATCAGGAGACCGAGAAGTCCTATTATGGGGAGGGGTTTTTTTTAGGGGTTTAATTCACGCATGGGTGCCGCGTGGCATATGTGCCACGTTGGCATTTATTTTTTCAAGTTTTGCAAATTTTACAATTTATACCTTCAAATTATTCAATATTGTAGATAAGTCCAAAGTAATTAAAAAGTAAACTATAAAATTTACCGGGTGTTACAATTATTCTCTCCATTAAAAAAATTTCGTCCTCAAAATTCAAACGAATGATAATCAAATCAAATCAAATTTATCATATACAAATCAAACAAAGAAGATAATTATTTTGAACCAAATTAACTAATTTTTCATACACACATTTACATTTAAATTCAATACTTATATAAGTTTACATCAGATAGATAATTATATCAGATGATAAGCAAACGGTACCAGGAATAACATATTTTAGAAAAATTGATAATCAATCACATTTACAGTAGACCATAAAGTTAAAAATTCAGAAATAAATATTTTAAAATATCAAATATCAATTTGGTCAGAAATAAATATTCCAGAATGTCAAATATCAATCTGGAACACCATATATGACTCATGGATACTTTTCAAACTAAAATCAAATCGATTAGAATCAATTCAAACAAAACACTAATAGAGAAACAAAACTTGAACTCAAACACAGTCCGAAAAACGAATGCTCTAATACCAAAATTGTCACGCCTCTGTCGTCGAGCAGGGAACGCGACAAGAGAGGCACCCTCGCATCCATCCTTCGTCCCGTCAACTTACGTCGCAACAATAATAATAAACAAAAACAATACGGAATCAGTTACAAAGCTCAGTAATCGATTATTTAACGATGCGCTTCTCTATAATTGGCTAATTTAAACAACCATTCAAATTAAATTATGCCTGCATATTTAACAGTGATAACACCTGTGTTGAAGATTATCAGTAAAACAAGTCATACAATATTCACATATTTAGAATGTCTGTCACGGGCAATTCCCACATTCTCAAAACACACAATTTCATCATTTCACAATCAAATTCGAACCTCAAACCCGTTATCCCGTTAAATATGCCCTCATAATCCAAGAGTCAATTCAAACATCCAATTCAACCACACAAATTGAAAACACAAATTATAAAGAAATTCGGTTACCTAATAGCGCTCAATTCAGAAATCTAATTCGGTTGCAACAATTGTTCATAGTCAACACGACGTAATCAGAATTCCAATCAAACTTGAAATCAAATAATAATCAATATAAACAAAATTATCAAAATAATTCTTTTATGTTCTCCGTGTTTCCCTCTTTTCTTCTCATTTTTTCATTTTCGGGTTCTTCTGTGTCTCCCCAATCGGATCAGGAGAAGTCCTTTTATTTTGGAAGGATTTTTATTTTAGGGGTTTAATTCACGCATGGGTGCCGCGTGGCATATGTGCCACGTTGGCATTTTTTTTTTCAAGTTTTGCAAATTTTACAATTTACAAATTATTCAATATTGTAAATAAGTCCAAAGTTATTAACAGAAAATTATAAAAATTACCGGGTGTTATACCAACCGTCAGAATTCTTGACGTTTGCCACAATGTTTTTTATTTAAAGATATGTCT
>JAJGRW010001368.1:157840-216314 GCA_025461045.1 Carex parvula
ATCGTTTAAAACAAAAAAACTTGTAGCTGGACGTTATAAATCATAACATCCAGCTACAATGTTTTTTTGTTTTGCTTTCAGTTTTAATTGTTGCTGTTTGAGATTTTTTTTCACAAAAAAAAATACTGTAGCTAGACGTTATAAAGTTCACAAAACCGTACCCCATTATCATATTTTGTTTCTCCTGTTAATACAAAAATCGGAATAAGAGTGGAACGAAGTTCATATCATACCTGAAACAAGTATCCTCCCAAGTACTGTAAAGATTCTCCTCACTTTACGGCTTGAGACTTACTCCCAACCACTTTGAGATTCGGGCTAGCGCAGGGACAGTATTATTGGCTTTGATATTCGTGACAAGTTAAAAAGAATGTCCCAGATCTACTAATTGTAAAAGAGTCCCTATTACAGTACGGGAGGATCTGAATTCTCATACCTGATACCACAATAGTCATTTGAGGTACCTACTTTGTGAAATGTTTGTCCCTCCAATTGTTGCAGAAATCCGAAGATTGTGCACATTTGCACCTTGATCGCATAGTTGAAGACGAGTTGTGTCGATATCAAAGCAAGGTAATAGTTTCGTTGAGCCGAAATTTTTATTAATATTAAAAAATCATCAAAATTTAACAATCTGTACACAAATCGGTATTCTCCGGAAAGGCACCTGTATCTGGAGAATTATTCTCCGGATTGGAGGTTTCTCTGGTCGATTTTTTTTTAGCTTTAGTTTTATTTTTGTTTATTATTAAATCTTATTAAATATTAATATTTCATATTAATCTTGTTAATTTTAAAAATTGTTTAAAATTTATGTATTTAAATATAGTTATTAGTTTAATTTAATTCGTTATTAAATTGTTGAATGTAATTGTTTGTAAGTTTTAATTAATTAATTGTTTTAATGTAATCGTTTGATAGTTCAGAATAAGACCGTAGAATTTCGAAATAAAATGAAGTCACATGCTAGACTAACATGTAAAAGAATATCCAAAATAAAATATAGCAAAACACACGAAATAAAATAGATGAACTCTAAAGAATAGTACTATCTGTCAAAAGTAACAAAACATGCCAAATAAAAATAAAAGAGTCCTAATGATCAGGATAGTCTTAATGTGTGAATCGGTCTGGAAAATTATTCTAAACCATTTGGAATTATTCTAAACTATTTTGGAATTTTCTAAACTATTTTGAAATTATTCTCAACTATTTTCGAATTTTCTAAATTATTCGGTAATTATTCTAAACTATTTTGGAATTTTCTAAATTATTCGATAATTATTATAAACCATTGTGGAATTTTTTTAAATTATTCGGTAATTATTCTAAACTATTTTGGAATTTTCTAAAGCATTTTGGAATTCTCTAAATTATTCGGTCATTATTATAAACTATTTTGGACAATATTCTAATTAATTTATAAATTATTCGGTCTTTATTCTATATCATTTTGGAATAATTTCTAAACTATTTTGGACAACATTCTAAAAATTCCTAAATTAATTATTTCTAACCTATTTCTAAACTATTTTATAATCTGAACTAATTTATTAATAAAATATTAAATTTCAAAAAATAAAAAATACCTGGATCGAAGAGCCGCTCGATTAGACAGTTAGATAAGAAGAGAGAAAAGTTGAGAAATGGATTTGTGAATTGTGAGAGACTCGGCTGCGGAGTTTTTATTTACTACATAAAATTACGAATACAAAATAGTTTTTATTTACTCTTACTCTAATGTAGGAGTGTCAATGAAACTCCATTATTGGTTTACTCGACTTGTATTGTATTTAATAATATGAGTATGAATAAGATTTTTTTGTTAACTTATTGAATATTGAATATGAGTATAAATACAGAAAAAATAAATCGTGCTTCTACCTAACCCGTTAACATCCCTAGAGTCTTCTATAATAATCTGTTTTTAATTGACAACAAAAAAAATCACGATAAGGACAGAATATTAGGGCTGTAAACGGATGCGGATATCCGCTCCGAATGCATATTATCTGTATCCAGATCTAAACGGATACGGATATTGCAGATACGGATACGGATAATTATCAATTATCAATTATCAATTATCAATTATCAATTATCAATTATCAATTATCAATTATCAATTATCAATTATCAATTATCAATTATCAATTATCAACAGAGATGTGGATACGGATACGGATAGTAAAACCTAAACGGAGCGGATATCCGGATTATCCGGAACCCAATAAATTTTTTCGGACCCACTAATTAAAAGAAATTATTTTGCTTTTAAGGAGATTTGAACTCATGTCATGTGAGATAAGAGTCTAAGCAACCAAGCTACAAACCACTACACCACACTATCTTTTTTACTATTTCTTTATTTTGTTTATATTATATCAATGGAATGAATATCTTATATCTCCCATCTTTCTAATATTAACATCTCCATCACTTACAATTATTCATTTATTTTCATATTTAAATTTTATTAATTATTAATTATATCTTAAAGTTCATATAACTCAATATCCGACAATTATCCGTTCTATATTTGTATTTGAATCCGTATCTGTATCCGTTTAAGGCGGATATGGTTTAAATTTTAATATCCGTTTACTATTCGTATCCGTATCCGTATTCGTATCCGCTCATTGAAAGACTGATACGGATTTGGTATTAGCATTCTCCGCTCCGAATCCGCTCCGTTTACACCCCTACAGAATATGCATCGTCTCACGCAGTAATTCAAATGGCACTTCGAATGCTGATCCTATTGAAACTGTTGGATTAAGCTTTTTTAAATTTAATCTGTTTTTTAACTTTCTTAACAACTTAATTCTACCGAACACTGAATTTTTAGCATAGATTAAGATCATCTTTATTAGTATATTATTTTGTCTAAATCTTAATTCTCTCTTCATATCATTTTAGTTTTTATTTACAAATTAAGACAATCAAACATGAGCCTTTAACGCTCCTTAAATTCTTAATCCATTACTCTTAATCTGATTGTTGACGACAACCCCAGTGTGTGGCGAGTCGCTTCAGTCACCCACTCGGCTACTTAACCCACCTTTATGTTTTTCTTCACTCACTCGATGACAAATCTGAACCGATGCCCGCTGGTGTAAGCCAGTGTTGTAAAAAACGTTCGTTTAGGCCGATTAGTCGTTGGCGGTGACCAAACTGTCATGGATTTTTCCAATTAATCGGTCGATTATTTCCAATTATGGCCGATTATTCCCGATTAATCACTTGGCGGTACCCTGTCCGTCCGACAACCGCATACCGTTATTTACAACACTGGTGTAAGCAAGGTTCCTTTCTTTTTCCTTTCTTTTTCCTACTTCAGTTATAGTCCCGAAATTTTTATTTATAACATATTTTTCAAAAAAAATAAACAAAAAACCCTTGTTTTTAGGTTTTTCAATTTCTACTTAGGTCACACCGGTGATCTGCAGCCTCAAATACTAGGGTCCTCCCAATGCCGATGCGGTCCCAGTTTTTTTTTTATGACAAAGGTTTTTTATTTGTTTTGATTTTTGTTTTTAAAATTGTTTTATTTGTTTTGGTTTTTATTTAAATGTCGTTTAATTTGAAAATGTTTTTCATTTGTCAGATCAAATATAAAGAAGCCATAAAAATAAATATAAATGAGCCATAATAATCTAAAAATAAATATAAAGAAGCCATAAATAGAACAATATAATACTAATGTTCTCATGAGTACAATAAAAACACGTCTAATGGATCTAAAATAAACATATTCTTACGAATACAATTAAAACATTGATTTAGCTCCTAGATAAACATCCAATCCATTGATTCTCAACCTGCAAATTTACAAACAAATAATGACTATTAAATCTAATTGTTTCAATAATTTTTTAAAAGTTGAAATTGAATAGTAAAAAAAATTAACTACCTCGTGCATTATGAGCAGCTCTGTTCTATCTTTCCTGCGTATCTCGGCCGGCTTAGTGTCATCTTCTCCTATTATTTAGTACGTCCATCCATTGCGGAATCATGTTGTGCCGTCTTCTACTCAAAGTAACATTTTTTTTGTTTCTGGAACAATGATAGGGCCCTCGTGTTCAGACCATTCCGACTGATTTTCATACACATGCCATTCACTCCTCCATGTGTTGATCAGTATTTGGATGTGGTAATAGTGACTTGCAAAGCTGTCAGGGTCGATGCCTCGGAGACGGCACACGGACAGAACATGAGAACACGATATTCTGTCTAATTGAGGCTTCTGGCAGATGAGTTAACCCGATTACGGCCCTGGATTAACCTTATAACTGGGTTGGTATGCCGGACTCAGGTAACCTCCACATATTAGTCAATTATCTTGTATGCACCTCCAGAAAAAACTCATGGTTTGGTTGTACGTTACCTAGCAGACTCCATCATTCTGAACTGGAAAGAGTTGGAACTAGATTTGTGCTGAACTAGTGAGCATGCTAATTTGGCCTGAATATTAAGGTCATACTGATCCTGATCCAATTCCAAACTCTAACAAATAACCGATTTAATCCTCACATAATCAGTACCCGACAATACCAGAATCACAATAATAGTCCCGATACTATAATAAACCCCATTAGGGCTTGTTAAAATATCACCACCAGTATAAATGGATACCATAAGAGCCATTTTGAATCCAATACACAAGAAACCTAAAATTAAAAATTAACTAAATTAATTATTAACCTACTGAAAAAAAAATTGAAAAATAAAGACAAAAAAATATCAATTCTTGTCCAGAGAGAGATTTGGTGATTTTGGAAAATAAATTTCTCTCTTCTGGACTAATATATAAAAAAACACACAGGGGCGCTGAACCATTATGCGGTCCTGGAGCCGCATCAGTATTGTGCGGACTCCAGTATTGAAAGCTGCAGAACACCGGTGCGGCCTGGATAAATTTCGAAAAGACCCCAAACAAATGTTTTGGTGTATTTTTTTGAATAAATGTTATATATAAAAATTTCGGGCTATAGTCAGATCAATTAGAAAACACTGATTTTAAGTGAGGAGGAGCCGAGGAGGCTTCTGTTTAATGATCAGATTGGGCGACTCCTCGTGAGAACTTTGGAGTAAACAGGTACTGTATGATAGGTAATGGGGATAAATCGAGGTTTTAGAGTTTTGAAAGTATAAGAAGAGTGGTGATTGGTTAGAGAAGGGAAAGGGAGAAAAAGATAGATAGGTAGGTAGAGAGAGAGAGAGCTTGGCAGCCACTGTCGGTGATCACTTGAGTTGATTGATATAGATACTCAACTTCTAGATTAGATTCATCCTAACTATGCGATCTAAGCATTGCATGTTTCTCCTTCTTTTGTAGTACAGAGATAGCATGCCGAACTCCAAATCAGGCGCCACGTCAGAGGAATTGAGGGTTCTGCCCAACTCAACAGACCCAGGATGGCAGTATGGGGATAAGAAAGGGAAGAACACTGTTATTTGTCGTTTATGTGGGAAGAAAACCAGTGGAGGCATCAGTCGCTTCAAGAAGCACATTGCACATATCAAAGGTGACATCATTCCATGCCCAAATTCAACTGAGGAGGCCAAAAGGGTCATCAGAGAGCATCTTGAAGCGTCTGCAAAGAAGAAATCAGAGAGGGATGCGGGACATGGTACTTTCCTATTTTTTATCAATGAAAATTACCCAAATTGTTGTGCTGGTTTGAGTGCAGGTAACGCCTAATGTTTATAGTGTTTGAAATTGGTGCCTTCACAGTTTGAGATAGTTGCGTGTGAATCCATCTATCTTTTTATTTGCACCATTAAATAGGCTTGCACAGTCAAATATTAACAATATTGCCCTTGTATTAGTAAATTATATTGGCATTAATGTTGGTATCGATAGTACTATTGGACGAGTTTATAAATTATGTGGACATTTATGTAGTTACTAAGAAAGATACAGGCAATGATTTTGCAATTAGTTGGATGATTCAACGAAATACGCAAGTAGATATGCAAATTTAAGTAGCTTGCTATTAAGTCATTAAGAATTGGGGTTAATTCTTGGTCACAGGTTGTTAGTTTATCATCTGTTTGTTTTATTTTGCTTTGGGTCATATTCAGAATTGATTGGCATTGACCATTGAGGTTCAGATTTAGCTCATTTCAGACACAGATTGTTTTTTTTTTTTTTCTGAGAAGTGGGGGATTTAAGAAAAGTTCTCCTGTTTTACAATGGGTTATTTTAGATCTTTGTCTGGTCAGATGTAGAGCTGTAAATGAGCCGAGTTTGAACGAGTTACCCTCAACTCGTGCTCAGCTCATTTAGTTAATGAGCAAGTCAAATCGAGTTGGGATGGCAATAACGAGCTGTAAACCTAACTCGAGTTCAGCTCATTACCAACTCGAGTTGGCTCACAATTCGTTTATAACTTGTTTGACCAGTCAATTTCCTTAGTTATAGTTATATACTAGTAAGAGTTTATCTAAACACAAACAATTCAAACATAATTAACAAGATAACTAACAAAACAAACAATCCAAACATCAGCTTAGGAGTCATTTAGAAGGGCATGGGATTTATTGTGACGAATTTTGTGTTACTCGAGTTGTTAATGAGCGAGTTGGGGTATGCTCAAACTCAGCTCATTAATTAAACGAGTTAGCCAACTCGAGTTGGAACTGACTCGAGTTGTAAATGAGCGAGTTAAAGCGAGCAGTTAGCGAGCGAGTTACGAGTTTGAGCGATTTTGTACAGCCCTAGTCAGATGTGGGTTTCAGGTCATGTCGTTTCTAGTTGTGATATTAGTCGAGTTCCTGTCAGTCAGTTTCAGGTTGGGTCATGTTTGGGATGTACTCATGGGTTAATTGGTTTTAGGATGCCAAATGAATCGATTAGTTAGTTTAGGTTTTGGGTTATACTTATCAGTTAGGGTTAATTGGTTTTAGGATGCCAAATGAATCAATTAGTTAGTTTAGGTTTTGGGTTATACTTATCGGTTAATGGGTTAATTGAGCTTTTGGGTCGATCATTACAATCCGTTTTCTGGAATTTGATTTAACCATTTCTATATTAATGGTTGGGTCTCTAGTGAAATTATACTGGGCCTAATTTGCAGGATCTTTTCCTTTGGTTTTTGTAAATATAATTATGTAGTTTTTATGTACTCTGATTGAATATTGCCGAAAGCCAAGCGTATGGTCTTCTGTTTCTGATCTTTTGACATAGAGTTTTATGTTTTTATGTTAGAGGTTTAAAGACCTTATTGGGCATTGCATTATTTCTTGATGTGATCTAAGAAAACTGAAATGCTTAACTGCCTCACTCATAAGAGATGTATAGTCTCTTTCAATGATCTTATAAATATAATCGAATCATTGTTGTGTACGTTGTTTAGAGTGCGGGTTTTAGATCTAACTTCAACACATTTATAAGTTCTCTTCTTTTTCCTGCTATTTTCTCGATATGTGAATCCTTAATTATGCTTATATAAATGGAGGGAACATTTTTAATAAAATGAAGAAGGCTTGATATCCTGTTTCCTTGAAAATAACTTCCATTTTATACAGTAGAAAATATGTATATGCATGTCAGGTTTTGACTTTGGTGTAATGGTGCTAGATTTGATTGTAACTGACCTGTTTAATTTCTTTGTTGTAGTATCCACTAAAAGATGCAAGAATAGGAGCAGTGACGATGCTTCTTCATCTTCTGATGATACCGAGTTTGACTCACTTCCCCAAATTAAAACACACAAGGCAGTTTAGAAATACAAGAAGATCCAAGGACAACAAGAAGCTTGACACTGACGTCTTTGAGTCTTTCTTAGAGTGAGTTACTCACAATATGCTTCATTAAAGCTATTGCATTTTTTAAGAATCAAGTGAGTGTCAAAGGTTTGATGTGGATTCCGTCCATTATTTTTGCTATCCACAAAACACCTTGACGAAAGCTGTGTATAAGAAAGACACGTCATCTTCTTTTAGGGACGATCTGATGTAGAGTTTGGATGGTCAGATTAAATTAAAGAGGCACTCTTGCAGCAGAAAACAAGGGTCACATGGACTAAAAGGAAGCTTAGATCTTTAATAGTCTAAAAAACCACTACTCTTATCTATTTTGTTCTGAACTTTTTTAGTTAGAAACTATAATATTCAAAACAGGAACTCAGGTTTCAATTCGTAGGAAGATGGAAAGGCCATGTAGATGCACCCTATGCAGTCCCTATTGAGAGGGCTGCAATAGATTTATTTGGCCCCAAGCTAGAGAGGGCCAAGTTCATTTTCTGTTAACCCTCTCCTGAGCCATATTTTTCTTCAATTTAGTTCAATGCCAGAGGGCATAATATTTTGTACGACCTCTAACAAACCATATGTCTTCAATTAAGTTCAAAATCTCTGCTACCATTTCTCCTCTTGTCTCTGCATACTCAGTATTCATCAAAAGGTGTGAATGTGCGAAGTGAGTCAGCAACGAAAAGTCTGTTAAATCAAGGAAGGATTCAGATCCAGTGCCAATACCTGACTGAGTAGAATGAGATCTGAGCCGTCAGTTTTAATCTGGCACAGGATCTCTAAACAGACCCCCTATTTCTAATAGGCACCGAATTCCAATCGCTCGGCTAGGAGCTCATTCTACTGAGGTTCGGTACCTGGGAGGCTACGGATTCTAATTCAAGATAGTTTGTAATTTGATTGATAAATAAAACAGATATATGGAGTAATCTCTTGTTAAAGTTTTTGCAGTACTCTTGTATGCTCTCAGCAAAGGAAAGTGTTTTCAGTAAAGGAAACCACATGTACGGTCACATAGTAACACAAGTTTGTAGTGGTTTATTAAAGGAAAATCAGACAGTTTCTTATTTGGTTCCTTGAGTTATGATCGGAGTTTTTTGTAACAGAATACTGGATATAGACTAACTTTGCAAGTTTACTTTTTAATCTCTTATGGTAGCATAGTTACCATAAGTTTACTTTTTAATCCTTGCACATCGGTTGTAAGTAGTCATATTATTTTGTATTAATTTTTTTTTTTTAAGTAGAGATGTTTGGAGCAAGATTTCAGAAGAAAAGAGGAAGTCATGTGCATACTTCGACTCATTGTGGTTCTCCCTATACAAAGAGGATAACACAAAAGTTCTTCAATGGATAAAGAATAAAGAGATTTTCTCAAAGAATTACATTTTTGTTCCTATGGTTTGTTGGTAAGTCTTAAACCTGTTTGTAGCATTTTTGCTCAACTTATGTGTACCTTTGCTTTGTTTTCTATTCATTAACAATCCTCTTGTAACTAAATTTATAGAGTTAGGCTATTATACAAGGCTTAAACACAAATGGTCCAAATTACACTTTCATGTTTGGATGGTTGATTTAAGCCGCTTAATATGATTAACCTATCAGAAAGCTTGTAAAATACCAAATTTATTATTTTGTAATCCTTATAGATATTCGAAAAAAAATATAAATTTACATAGTAGCCTAACTCAAACTTATATTTAAGTAGTATATATGCTGTTTATTAAATTACTTCCACTGGTGTTATGCACTAACAGGGGTCACTGGAATTTGCTTATATTGTGCCACTTTGGAGAGATGGATCGGTTAAGAACAAGAAGACCGTGCATGTTATTGCTTGATTCACTGTTGGGTCTTGAACCAAAGAGATTGGAGCCTGACATTAGAAGGTTTATTTATTTTTTTATCCATTCATTTATTTTGTTCGGGAATACTGAAGTATGTTGCCACGTTGTCAAAATCAGGTTCGTATTTGATATTTTTGAATCTGAAGGGAGGAATGAGAGCAGAAAGTGCATATCAGATATCCCTCTCCTAATTCCAAAGGTGTCTATTTTGAATCAGCATTTATTTCTAACATATGTTTTTATTTTAGAAATTCATGAAACCAATATTGTCATATTAATTACTTTTGTAGGTGCCGCAGCAAAGAAGTGGAGATGAATGTGGTTCATATGTTCTCTATTTCATTTACCGTTTTATAGAAAGCGCACCAGATAATTTCACCCAACAAGGATACCCCTACTTTGTAAGTATATCTTATGCTAACTTGGTGAAATGACTATTACTCCTTTTATAGTTCTTAGCACTAACAGTGTTAGGAATTTCAATAACTTTTCATTTTATTATAAATTATTATTTAGACTAAAATCTTCTTTTTGAATATCAAATAAAAATTCAGTTGTACAAACATTGGTTTACCAAAAAACTTTTTTGGAAGAAAGATGATTAAGTACTACTCTTGTACTAGCCTGACTGGTATTAACTGAAGCCTGGCTACTAGACTAGCATCATTAGACCACTGAAGTAACTTTCCCCACTGGCAGACGGGTAGCATTCTGAATTTCTGATACTAGCCTGACTGAACCTATTGAGATTTGGAATCGATATGGCATAATCCAGTCTTCAAACTCAGAAGAGGTCATCAGAGCTGCATTATAATTATTTTGTGGTTTGTTTGCTTTCCAATTTTATCCAGCTTACGGAAGAGTGGTTTACTGAGGATGACTTTGACAACTTCAGCCTGGAAATCGAGTCATTTTCAAAGTCAGATACTTCCTTCACGTCTGATTGCTATTTAGTTCTTGCTTTTTACCAAAAAAATTAGCATTGACTCCTTTCTCTCTCTAGGAACAAGAAATTATCAGAAGTTGAGTCGCAAGGAATGGATACAGCAGAATATTCTAGCCCAAGTCCTGTAGAATGCAAAATTCAAACTGGCAGCAATATCATAGACATAGACTAGAATAACATCTTTTTGTGCAGCCCGTTGTTTCTTGTTAAAATATATTATGTACACATTATATTTTTCCAGGTTGTTGTTGACGGAAGCACTGTTAGATGCCTACAACTTTTTGCCTAAATAGATCCTTGTAGGTTGAGAAGTTACTGTGCCTTGGTTTATATCTAAAATCTTGCATATTGCTAACATCTAGAATTGATTTTAAACCCTTGGGATTTATGGGTGAGAAGTAGAGATATAAGAGCAACAATCTGGTTCATTGGTATTGGCCTGCTAACTTAAAAAAAAGAAGAAAAAAGATCCAGTCGGCAACCTATTTCATGTGTATCAGAGAACGCAGTAGGTAACGTTTCTCATCATTTCTTATGCTTACCAATAATACAGAGTTCATTAGATGGTTCCGGCAATCTTGGGCCGTTATTTTAGATCACATGGTGCAGGTCTAACCTGATGATATTACTGTTCTCTACCTGTTTATTATACTTGATTTTACCCAATGTAAATCTTCTGATCACATGATGCAGAACTACGTGATCATTATATCTGTACTACTGGATTGGAGCTGAATTTAAATGTTCGAGGAAAACTTTGACAAAAGTGTAATTGCATGTTCAAGCCTTGGAAATGGGTTGACAGGCAAGTTGTTCAAGTTTCATACAAGTCTGGTTGAGCAAATGTATACGATCTCTCTTTTTTATCACACAAGCACGCACATAACGGATCATTCGAATAATATTGTATAGAAGTTTCAAGACACTTTAGGATATAGATGTTTGACCCTATTTAAAACGCATCTGCTTGAATCATTTATTAGGTTTTCTTAGACAAGCGCACGAACTCCATACAAACTAAAACACTAGACTTCTCTTACAGCATTCAATGATCCTATAATACATAAGAAATTATAATTGACGTACTTATAAATGTCTAATGCATAATTATTCAACCATCTTATTTGCTTATTATCCTGACACAAACCACATGAGCGTGCACAAGCTAAGAACCATTGCTTCAATATTTTCTGATCTCTGTTAACAATGATGCATTGTTAACTATATCTGTTTCATCATGGGGCAACCCACAGAAGAGAAAGCTGCTTCTGTGTTTGATCCCTCCAACAACGGGCCCTCAACAAGCCCGGAGAGGAGATCGCCACGGTCGAAGAAGAATTCGACTTTCTTTACTTTCCAGGTGTCATCAACCTATCATATTAATGATGCCAAAAGTAAATTATACTAAGGGAAGAAAAATTTAGGCATTGCTTGTACTTCAGTTATGTTTTGTTCTTTGTTATTATATTTAATTTAATATCTTCATGTTTAGTTTTGCCTAATGCCCATTTTCTTCGCAGATTAATTAGTAACCACAAATACCAATTGTATATACATAAAAGACAAGGTACGTATAAATATTATAAAGAAACAATTAAACATTATTCTATTTTCACCTCAAAGTGTGCCATGCCATAGAACTCAACTTTCTTCCCGGTGGGGGCATGGCCTAGGAAAGGTCCCTCCATATAAGACCAATGCCGAAACTTGTACACTATATTTGGTGGCCCGCTATACACGTGGAGAATTTCAATTGCAAAACCACGTGGAAACGTAGTCGTAAATGCGTTCATCGATGAATCCTCAGTCTCTTTCTTCGGGTCATAAATTTTGAGTTCATCTGGCAGTGACGTTTGCAGGAAGAAGTTGTAGCCACCACCTATTTCACCTAGTTGTTTCATGTTCAATGGGGCTCTCCCTATGTAATAAAACCATGCCATATAAGCAAAAGATGCATACCAAATTGCATAGACTGTGTATCAGATTTCTAAAGCCTGAATTGGTACTGGTAATGCTAGGGTTGAAAATGCTGGTTTTAGTAAGGATACTGATTGGAAACTTTTGCTTGGTACATCGGCAGCCATGATAAACATTTGAAGTTTTCAATTTTACTCTTCTGCAACAAACTTAACTGAATGCGTCTACTTTGGAAAAAGTAGATCTAATAAAGGACCTGCTACTCCATAGTAGTAATGTTTCGTATGAAAAGGTGCTAAGAAGTACCATTGAGGCTGGCCGTGAAACCGTCGAGGTCAACAGTCTTGAGGTCCTGAATACGAGCTTTATGAAATATTTCCATCTCGTAGGTCTTCAACATGCGTTGTACTCGCTCCTCCAATGATCCTTTCTCCCATACCTACTCTCTTAATTGAATTAGTTCCTTATCAAATCATCATATTTAAGTTTTGTACAAGATAAATTTCCTTATTAACATGGGCTCAATTCAGAAACATAGAGTAAGGCTATGGTATTATGCACAACGCGGATTGGTCCGTACTACGAATTAAAAAAAGTAAGACATATTTTATAGTCTCTCTTCTCTCTTTACTCTTTTTTTCTTTCTTATTTCTTTTATTTTCTTTATTTTTATCTTTTTTACTTCCTCTTTTTTAAAGGACCTTATTCTTATCTTTTTAATCTTATTTCCTTTTTTACTTACTTTTTCTCTTTCACTTTTTATCTATTCATTTACCCTTTTTTCTTTATTATTTTATTACTATATAGACTCTTTTTTATATCTTATGCTAGTTAGTTCATTTTGGAATGCTTTATATGAGGATTTTTTTATAATACTTAATTATACTAATTCTATATTACATTCTTATTTATATTAGTATCTATTTAAACCCTCTTTTCTTTATTAATTTATTACTACATTTTACTATTTTTATACGTATGTCATCCTGTACTCTTTACACTTAGAGCTTTTTATTTATATGATATTAAACCTTTCATAAGGTCCAATAAAAAACTAGACAAAATACGACTTCTAACTGATAGGATATCTGTTATATGTATACTACTTAGAAATGAGATCCTATCATTTATAACTATAAGACTTAAACTTATAACGGATAGAATAGCAGTATTATAGCATACCATATACTAGCCTCGACATTTGGTATTCCAGATCCAGTCTCGACACTTGATATTTCATTTCAACCCATACACTATCAATCCCATACACTTAATATACCTCACCTACACACTATCAATCTCATACACTTAGTATACCCCACCTACACACTACTCATCATCGATCCAAGACCAGATACCACCTGGTACTTAAAATCTTAACGGTCGATCCGAACCGTTCAACATGTTCGCTATATGAATTTGTACTTGTAAACTAAATTTTACCTTTTCTAGAAATTTGTACTATCTTTTTAGATGGATAGAAAATCACTTTTTTGGATGGTTCAGAATTTTCAGATTAAGTGATTTTCTATCCATCTAAAAACATAGTAAAAAAATTCTAAAAATGTAAAATTTAGTTTACAATTAAGGACATATGGAGATCATGTTGAACCGTTCGGATCGGCCTTTAAGACTTTAAAACTGAATATTTGAGTTCATAGCGCAGGCTAATATGTGCTATGCATAGTACCATAGCCTTACTCCAGAAACATATATCATTTGTCATTTTATGAAATGTATAGAAGTGATTATAATTATACTCACATGAGTTCTTTCTTCCTCAAAGAGTTTGTCGACAACATCATAGTTAGGCGGAGCACCATACTTCCATAATGTGTTTGCCTCCCCTTCTCCATATATATGATCCCTATATTTATCTCCTTTCATCTCACCCATTATCTTCCTCCGCTTCCCTTTTCTCTATCAGTTCTGGATAGAACTACTCCCACTTGATATCTCTTATATAGTTATATAGATTTCGTGTATTGTAAACCGTAGTGCGTAAGAAAAGAAATGTTACTGGAAGGAAGTCAAAAACCAATTATCTAAATTATCTAGCACTTTGAATGGTCACTGCGACTATTCCGGCTCACTTTGGCGGCTGGAAATTTGATTACTCATTTCTTAGGACACTACCAACTTATGGTAGAGACTCCGCATGTTATTTATTTATTTATTATTATTATTATTTTGTTTGAAGTAGCAGCCTAGCAGGCACATGCTATGAATTGTTCCGGGTGCCACTGTCACATTTAGATTTATCTTTTCCTTTAATTCTTTAGATGAGTACTAATGTTTTTTGTTGTATTGATATCAGATTCTTTATTATCATAATGCAGACTATACTTCTGCCACTATTATGTTATTGTTCCTGAATTATGAATTATTGTTGAATATCAGTGAAAGCCGAAGAAATTAATATCAGTTCATACTTTACTGGTATTTCATATTTGAATGTAAATTGAGACAGTATTTTGAATATGTATTTTCTGTATTGATTTTAGAAGAAAGAGATTACATCCTTGTATAGGCTCCAGTATTACATGATTCCTTGTATCTATTCAATTGATTTTCAGAATAGTTGTATCATCAAAACCTAATTTCATTAATTTCCAACTTGGGCTTGCACATATTACATAGAGGTCCCTAAACTATTCTCTAATTACCCCTTTACCAAAATACCCCTGATACATATAACTTTGTTTCTCAACACTCCCCCTCAAAATGGGCGAAAGATGTCCACTAAGCCCATCTTGTCACATAATCTAGAGAGACCTAAAGAGCTAAGACCCAATCCGCCACTTGATCCTCAGTTGGATCATGACTTAGCTTCAGTAGTCACTATTTAGTTTTTCCTTGATAAAAAACCTATCAATCTCAATGTGCTTGGTTCTGTCATGTTGCACCGGGTTATTGGCGATGCTGATTGCCGATTGTTATCGCACCATAGCTTCATGTGGGCCTCTTGATCCATCTTCAACTCCACCAGGAGAGCCTTCAACCACAACAACTCAGAAACTCCCAAAGCCATTGCCCTATACTCAGCCTCAGCGGTAGATCGTGCCACTACCGATTGCTTTTTGCTCTTCCAAGAGACTAAGTTACCTCCTACAAAGATGCAATATCCTGATGTAGACCTCCTATTATCGGCGCAACTAGCCTAATCAGAATCACAGTAACCCTCAATGCCTAGATGACCATTATTCTTGAATAACAATCCCTTTCCTGGAGCACTCTTCAGGTATTCTTGAATAAACTGCGTCATATGACCTTTCCTTGGATAATGCATGTAGCGACTCATCACGCTTACTGCAAACGAGATATCATGACGAGTGTGACTCAGATAAATCAACCGACCTACTAATCTCTGATATCTCTCCCGATCAACTGGCTCTAGCATCTGCACTTAACTTGTGCCTTTGATCAATTGGAGTAACGGTAGGCCTACATCCTAGCATGCATGTTTCTGTGAGCAAGTCTAGTACATACTTCCTCTGTGATAGCACAATCCCCTGTGCTCCACAAGCCACCTCAATCCCAAGGAAGTATCTGAGCAAACCAAGGTACTTCACCGCAAATTCTTTGCCCAATCTCACCTTCAGCTGAGCAATCTCTCCCTCATCATCACAAGTGACAATCATATCATCAACATACATAACAAGCATAGTAATATGACCACCATATTGTCAAAAAAATACCGTGTGGTTGACATTGACCTGCTGATATCCCATGCCTACCATAGCTCTCCTAAACCTATCAAACCAAGCTCGAGGAGACTGTTTCAATCCATACAGGGACTTCCTTAGTGTACAAACCTTGCCCACTGTTTGGTTTGTGCTGAAGTCTGGGGGTATCTCCATATGCACCTCTTCCAGCAGATCCCCATGAAGAAACACATTCTTTACATCGAGCTAGTGTAATTTTTATCCACCACTCACAGCAAACAAGTGTCCTGACTGTGCTCATCTTCACCGCTGGTACAAATGTCTCATCATAGTCAATGCCATAGGTCTGACTGTACCCTTTCACCACCAATCGTGCCTTGTAGCGATCAACTTTCCTTTCTGGGGTCTGCTTTACTATGAAGACCCATTTGCACCAGACTGCCTTTTTGTCTGCTAGTAGCGGCACTATCTGCCATGTCCTATTCTTATCGAGGGCACCAAGTTCCTCCCGCATGGCAGCCTTTCACTTTGGATCCTCCTTAGTTTCCTGCCAACACTTGGGTATAGAAACCGTATCCAACGATGCAATGAATGCTCCATGCACAGGTGATATGTTAGAAAATGAGACAAATTGAGCAATATCATGTGGGAAACCATATCGATCAGGGGGATATGCAATGAAACCTTCTTTCTACTGGACTCCAGCAAACATATCCTTTATGAGTGAAAGAATAGCCCACAAAGACACACTTCACAGCTCTGGGATCCAGCTTCCCCTCTGTGGGTCTGTTGTCTTTCACAAAACACACACATCCAAAGACCTTCAAGGGAAGAACGCCCTCGTTATCTCCCTTCAACATCTCATATGGAGTCTGCCACTCCAACACTCTAGAGGGCATTATGTTGATCAATTGTGCGGCTATCAAGATCGTTTGTCTCCACAAATGCTTCAGAACATGCATCGAAATCATTATGCATCGGGCTACCTCAAATAGGTGTCTATTCTTCCTCTCTGCCACTCCATTTTGTGCTGGTGTATAAGGACATGTGGTCTGATGTTGTATCCCACGAGCTGACAAATACTCTTCAAATGTCTTGTTTGTATACTCGCCCATTATCAGACCTCAGTGCCTTCACCACAACACCATACTGAGTCTGAACTGCCTTATGAAAATCCTTGAAACAAGTAAGCACATCACTCTTGTTTTTCATCAAATACAACCAAGTAACACGAGTATAACAGTCAATGATAGTCACAAAAAATCTATAACCATTCATCATAGTTGTTGAGCAAGGCCCCATACATCCGAGTGTATCAAATCAAAGGTACTGAGCTCCTACTACCTGAGCAAGGCCCCGATATAATCAATGAAAGTCACAAAAAATAGTCTGAACTCCTACTACCTGAGCTTACATAAGAAATTCATGTATGCTTTTCAAACTCACACACATCACACACAAGTTTCTGCTTGTCAGCTTTCTCATACATTGATGGGTACAAACGATTCCATAAACTGAAGGAAGGGTGCCCCATGCGCTGGTGATACAGAAGCAACTCATCCTCCACACTTCTACCTGGTCCTCTTGCCTCTACTCTACCCATTATCGATGCTAACACTGTGTCCATCCCCTTTCTATCCAAGTACCACAACCCATTATGCCATGTGTCAGTCCCAAGTCTCCGGCCTGTTCCTTTCTCTTGAAAAATCATCTTAGGAATATTAAAATAAACAATGCATTTGAGTTATAGAATAATGACACTAATGGATAACAGGTTCACGGAAAAAGAAGGAACATGCAACACATTAGAAAGGGTCATGGATTTGGTACACTTAACGGTACCCTTGCCTACAACGGGCTGTGGGGTACCATCGGCAGTCTGAATGCTTTCTGGAGCTACAAGGTGAGTGTAGGTGAGAAACTCATAGTGAGCTCTCGTGACATATCGAGATGCACCAGAATCTACTATCCATTTTGATGCTCTTATGGTAGGTATGGAAGCAAGTGCATGTGCAAGAGTATCTGTACTCGAGTGGGCATAAGTGGTAATGTTACCCTTGGATGAAATATGAGTGAAGGCTACCTCAGCGGTGGCCTTCTTGCAGTCATTGCAAGCCAGTTTCTTCCTCCTTAACAACTCTAAGAGCTCATGATCCTCCTCCGTGAAAGTCAAGCCAGTCTCTTCCTCCTCCTCAGCCACTGTCAGATTTTCCCGATACCCTCCAAGCGGGCCACCTTTATCTCCTTTTCGGCCACCACGACCAAGCTGTCCTCGTCCACCAGCACCTCTCTCTAACTAGGATGCTTTGGACATACCCTGCTCAAATGACCCATCACATCACAGTTGTAACATTTGCGAGTCTCACTGTGACTCGGGTTCGATGTTGCCAAGGCCAATCGCATCAGCGGTGGCTGTTGTGATTGTGTTCCTAACATCGACACTAACGCTGAATCCTCTGCCTGCTTCATGAACCTCACTAACACCTTCATATCCTCCTCATCCAACTTCTTGAAAACTTTATCCATCTCTCAACTCGTACTTACCTCTACAATGGTAGCACAAGTCCTAATCCTTATCATTACCCATAAAAGTACATTAAACAACACAAACAAAAAGACCCATTACTGAAATCACTATTCACGGGTTACTATAACAAGACGTGTATTATAACGCGACCCATTATTGTAGCAAATCCTCTTTTGGGCGAGACCTAGACCACTCCATCGATTATAGCCATGACTCTCTTCTTCTCTAACCCCACTACGGGTCTGTGGGGAAAAGTCCCCCACATGGGCGGCAAAACTAGAGAGAGAACGAGGTGTGGCGGCTTAAGGTTTTAGCGGATGGGGGTACTGTAGCGACGGTGTTACTGTAGCAATAAAGTACTGCAGCGGCGGAGAGGGTTTGGCTCTAATACCAAATTAATTTTCATAATAGTTGTTTTATCAAAACCTAATTTCATTAATTTCTAACTTGGGCCATATAGAGTGCACATATTACATAGAGGTCCCTAAACGATTATCTAATCACCCTTTTATCAAAATACCCCTGATACATATAACTTTGTTTTTCAACATATTCTATACTACTTAACAAAATAGATGAGCTGTAAACTATGTTGCACGGATACGCCAGTTTAGGCGCCGTATCGGTATCGGACACGTATCAGATACCGATACGCGCCTGATACGGCACCGGTACGTATCCGATACGCCAACTGGTGTATCCGCCTACGTGGCGTATCCTTACTCGGCCGATACGGTCGCCAATACTCTGTTGAAGCAGCTGGATACGGCTTGAAATAGCTGGATACGGTGGGATATGGCGAGATACGCGGGTTTTTCAGAACCAGATAATTTTATAGTGCATGCACCGTGAACCGCACATGGACCGGCCCAGAACTGTGCACCGTGCACCTCGCATGAACCATGCCAAAAACCTTTTTCTATAGCGCCAAGGGAGAATCGAACCTGGGTACTGAGCCAACAGACACATAACCCTTTACCACTAGACCACTTCATTTTTCTTGCTTGAAACTAGTATCCCTTTACCACTAGACACATAATATACTTAATATATACTTAGATTATCCTCAATTTTTATATTTAATTTTTATAATACAAGTGTTGAAGAAAAATATAATTAATATAATTAAAAATAATATATATAATATACGTATCATATCCTCAATTTTTAAAAATTACCGTATCGTCGTATCCATATCGTATCTGATACGATATCCGTACCCGTATCCATGCAACATAGGCTGTAAATAAAACAGAAATGCAAAACAGAATGAAAAACGGAATGCTGCTGTTCTCCTGGAGAGATCTTCATTGAGTAAAGTGTCTCAGGCTGGTGCATAACTGGAGATGTCCATTTCTTGGTTAATAGAAATGGACCAAAACCCATTTGCATTTGACGGTCGCCGAAATGATTTCCGATTAAAAAGGAAATGGAGAGAGTGGTGTTTTGGGCAACCAGGAGTTCCTTATTTTGAGCTTCTTTTTGAAGTCATTTTCCTAGTATTTGTTCTCTTATTTCAATCTCAACAAAATACACTAGGTTATCTCAAATTAGTATATGACATTTTAAAAAAGTGTTGAGTGTTTTTAATTTGTCATTTTTCTTGTATTGTAAAGATTCTAAGTATAATGATTATGCATCATGTTTTTATGATTTTCTCCTCTAATAAGGGTTTCCACATAAAATTATTGTGCTTATCAGTTATTTTTTTGTGTTTGATTGCTTGTTGTGGTTATTTCTTGTGTCTTTTATATTTCTCTAATATATGCCCGTCAGCTTGTAACGTATTTGACGAAATTACTAACACTTTTGTGGCCCCTCCAAACAATTATGTGACATGATTTTATAATTATTTTGTATTTATTAGTATTAGAATGACTTTTATTGATTTTGCACTTATGAGAAATTATATACACGTGACGTATTATGTTAACGTTGTGCCCTAAAAGTCGAACTTTAGTTTCAGATATGACAACAAATCTGTTGAAAAAACATTAGTCCGTAGTTGGTCATGCATTAGGTTTACAAAATAAACCTAATGTTTGAATGCAATTAGTCCGTATAGTTGACTCCTATCATCACTCATGTTTGAATGGAATTAGTCCGTAGTTGGTCATGCATTCGGTTTACAAAAGGTAATAATTAAAGAAAAAAAATATAATATAAGATTCGCCAAAGATTGGAATGGATGTTTAAAAATTCAATACCACTCAAGCACGCTATTAATCTTACTAGAGAAAGATCTTTTTTTCTTTTTTTATCACAAATTAGTCATTAGCGGGATCTGGGAACACGATTTTCCCAGATGTCAATCTTGCCCAAATTTTAATTTAATCTGGCAACACGATTTTCCCGACATTTTTATTAATATCCAAAGTTAATTACAAATTAATAAATTTATTCATGATTCTCGAGTTTTTCTAAAAATATCCAAACCGGCTATTTTATGGCCGGCTTCCTCTCTCTCCCAGAAACTGGCCATTTTTATGGCCGGTTTCATCTTTTTTTCTTTTTTTTTAGAGACACTATGAAGAGCAAAATAATGAAATCTAACATTGAAAAAATTCGAATTGTTTGTTTAAATTATTTGTTAGGTTACTTCTTTTGATTTATAATTAGCATATTTATACTAAAATACACTAGATTACTTGAAATTATGTTGAATTACTATATACAACAAATTATGTTAAATTACACTAAATTACGTTAAATTACGCTAAATTATAATAACTTCGCTAATTATGTTGAAATACAGTAAATTACGCTAAATACGCAAAATTACGCTAAAGTAGACCTATTTTGTGCCATCTTTCATGAATCATAAAAAATAGTAAAAAAAATTCGAAAATAGTAAAAATTGGTATTCTACAAGTTCATTATGTAACTAATATTTTACTGAGCTACTTAGATTGAATAATAGAAATGAAAATCTTAATCAGAAACTTCAATTCAAGTTTTGAGGCTCCTTAGTTTTTTGGCAATTCTGAATTTTAAAATCCGGCATCGCCGGCACTGACGCATGCGTATTTTCCAAGCTTTCCGAAAAGTGGTATGCTGAAATCGGACGCTCGAGCGTTGTTTTATGACTGTTTGAAGTTTCGTCGTCGTTTTTCGTCTTTTCAGTGAAGATATCGTCCCTATTCATATGTAATTTAGCGTAATTTACCGTATTTTAGCGTAATGTAATGTAATTTAGCGTAATTTAACGTAATATAGTGTAATTCAACAAATTTCAAGTAATTTAGTGTATTTTAGTATAGATATGCTAATTTACATCAAAATAAGTAATCCAACAAATAATTTAAACAAAAAATTCAAATTTTTAGTGTTAGATTTTATAATGTCTTGCTCTTCAAAGTGTCTCTTAAAAAAAAATATAGTTTCTAATTATAAATCACTATGAAAATAAAAGAGAAACAAAAAATAGTTTCTAATTATACATCACTATGAAGACACACAGTAATTTACCTGAATTTACCGTATTTTAGAGTAATTTAACATAATTTAGCGTAATTTAATGTAATATAGTGTAATTCAACATAATTTCAAGTAATCTAGTGTATTTTAGTATAAATATGTTAATTATAAATCAAAAGAAGTAATCTAACAAATAATTTAAATAAAAAATTCGAACTTTCAGTGTTAGATTTTATTATCTTGCTCTTCATAGTGTCTCTAAAAAAAAAAGAAAAAAAATGACTGATTTGGACATTTTTGATAAAACTCGGGAATCATGAGTAAATTTATTAATTTATAATTAACTTTGGATATTAATAAAAATGTCGGATTTATTGGTTTTAGAATGACTTTTATTTATTTTGCACTTGTGTGAAATTATATACACGTGACGTATTATGTTAACGTTGTGCCCTAAAAGTTGAACTTTAGTTTCAGATGTGACAGGACCGAATCATCCTTCTATTAACGGTTCAGGAATCGGGATGTCTTTTTATGAGTTAAATATGGGATGTAATTTAAAAACAAAATTCTTCGTGAACGAAATTTCTTAGAAGTTCTTTGGATTTCCAAAATTTTTATTTCTAACATTCAAAAAAAAAAAAACTAAATAACCATCGTTTGATGGGATTTCGAATTCTAGCACGGCCGCACCGGCATTCTGCGGATCCATTTCAGCAGACCGCAGAATACCGATGCAGACCCCTGACTGGGTCCGCAGAAAGATTTTTTTTTTTTTTTAATCACAAATTAGTCATTTTGCGGGATCTGGGAAGCAACCTAGTAAAAACAGATGTCAATCTTGCCCAAATTTTAATTTAATCTGGCAACACGATTTTTCCCGACTCCGAAAAAACATTTTGCAGATCCGGTTCTCCAGCCAAAGTTTGGTTTGGAGATGGGAGCGAGAATATCCCACATGCATCATCAAATTCGATTTAATGTTGAATCTGTGTCATTCGATCTGTGCCAAAAATTGTACAGAAAATTAAATTATTAATCGTCATGTGAATCTAAATTAGATGTTCAAATCTCAGATCGAACGGTCCAGACGTAATTTGGTTTGATGCTCATCAAACCCTCTTCGCTCCTCTATAATACCATTAAAACATTATAATGGCAATTTTCATCTCAAAAAAAATGAATGGCAATTGGGCCTTGCATTAGATTAGCTGAATTTATATAGACAAGGCCAAGCCCGTTAAATGCTTCATTTGAGGGAGATGTCTCGAAGCTGGCTAATTTGAGGTGCTAAGTTTCAGTCTTTCAGATGTCTTGGACTCTAGGTCGTCAATATCAACTTTTTTACGAACTTATAAGATATTTTGTCCATGAACTTCTGTATAAACTCTACTTTCGTAAAAATAAAAAATAAAGAACGATTTCCACCGCTACTCAGAGTGAGAAAAATAAGCACGGCCGAGCCGACTCTTTTACGGAACGACACAGATAAGACACGGCATGCGTGTCGGTTACGTGTCATGACTCGCTTGTCTCATACTATGACTATTCCAGTTCCGTGACCATCTTTAAAAAAATTGGCACGGCACGGCACATGGTCACGTGAGTCACGTGTAATTAGACCCATTAGATCTTGACCAAATAGTGAATCTTGAATAAATTAACCTAAATTATAATTAAATAGTCACGCGAGTCACGGGAGTCACGTTTGGTCACGACACGATTGGGCACGGCGTGACTCACGTGGCGTAACTATTCGCGTGTCGTGACCACTCCTTGACATTTTAGCCACGGCACGGCACGACACGTGAAAAATTAAATTAGTCGCAGCACGACACAAAATGAGACCAAAGTCACTGCGTGTTAGTCACGGCACGACAGACACATTTTTTCCACTCTGTGCTCCACGCTACAACGGTACAATCTACAGGCAACAGCTCGCATTTACATATAGCATCGTATTTAATTTGCATCGCATTAATTTACATGAGACATACATCTTGTATCTGCGAGAGTAAAAAGTGACTATCCGCGAGTATATACTGACAGAAAAGTGTTTTTTCTATTAGCACGAGAGTATCCGTGAGAATATACTAACAATATCGCTCGCGGATACTGTTCCATTCTTATAGTATGTCAGTGTGTCTCGATACTGCGAACTTATTCGTAGTATTTTTTTCAAGTAAATACGTATTTTACTTGAAAAAATACGTGCATATTGTATGCCAGTGTCTCGAGACACATAAACAAAATACGTATATCTTTGTATGCCATTGTGCCGACATTTTTATTAATATCAAAGTTAATTACAAATTAATAAATTTACCCACGATTTCCGGATTTTTCCATAAATGTCTAAACCGGCCATTTTGTGGCCGGTTTCCTCTCAAAATGGCTGGTTTCCTCTTCCCCAGAAGCAGGCCACAAAATAGCCGATTTAAATTGTAACTGCCACTTTATTAAAAAGAATTTCTATGAAGATAAAAGAGAAACAAAAAATAGTTTATGTTTATACATCACTATGAAGATACACAGTAATTTACCGTATTTTAGCGTAATTTAACATAATTTAGCGTAATTTAATGTAGTATAGTGTAATTCAACATAATTTGAAGTAATATAGTGTATTTTAGTATAAGTATGCTAATTATAAATTAAAAGAAGTAATCTAACAAATAATTTAAACAAAAAATTCAAATTTTTAGTGTTAGATTTCATTATCTTGCTCTTCATAGTGTCTCTAAAAAAATGAGGAAACCGGCCACAAAATAGCCGGTCTGGACATTTTTGAAAAAACCCGGGAATCGTGGGTAAATTTATTAATTTGTAATTAACTTTGGATATTAATAAAAATGCCGGGCCATTGTGTCTCGAGACACACATGCATAGCACTCACGGACTGCTCTGAATAAAATTATAAGTAAATTTATAAGATATTGACATTAAAACTTTATTTTAAATATTATGTTGTTAACACCGTACGTAGTTTTATTTGAGACTAAAGAAAAGCTGTCGATATGAATATTTGATGCTTACAGACCAAGCTGTCGATACGTAGTTTTATTTTTTTTTCAGATCCAAGTGATCCAACTACGCCACAGTTGTTGTGTGGAGTTGGCCACATGAGATCTAAAAAATTCAAAAACTTTGGATATGTGAAAAATTTAAGGCTCCAAACTTTATTAAAGGTTCCGTGAAAAATTTAATGCTCTAAAATTTATTATACAAGGCTGCGTGGAAAATTTAAGGCTCCGAACTTTATTATTTAAGCATTTGTGTATAATTTTTATTTTTCAAAATTAATATAAAATAATATAGAAAAATGGAATAATTAGGTTGGATTTTCGATTTGGTAGAATGATCCAGATTTTTTTCTCGGGTATAAAGTTTGGAGCCGGGTTTTTTTTCCAGATCCAACTGCACCACATTTGTTGGAGTTGGCCACATGAGATATAAAAAAATAAAAATTTGGTTCGTAAAAAATTTAAGACTCCAACTATATTATTAAAGGCCCGTAAAAAAATTTAAAGCTCTAAACTTTATTATTCAAAGTCCATGAAAAATTTAAACTTCAGACTTTATTATTTAAGGCTCCGTGAAAAATTTAAAACTCCACTTTTTTCACCCATCCTTCCCCTCCCCAATTTTGTATTGATATAATTTTTGTTATGATTTTTTCTTATGGTTGTTGTAGCATGATCCTCATTGGATTCGATAGCATGTGGAGGGTCCGAACTAAAATTAGACTTCAAATTTTGGAGTTTTTCCGGATCCAATGTATTCCATTTTTCCAGTGTGGTCTTTTATGTTGCTGTGGTGCAGTGGTGATCATAAAAAAGAAAAAAAAAAGAAATCGGCCAAATTTTCGTTCAGATCCGTGTATGTTTCGAACTCCACCGCTCGTTTTATTTTGTTATATTATTTAATAATAATTTTTGTGAATAAAAAATTCTGCCCACGGTGACCTCGAAAGCGAAGCAAGGGGGCCGCAAAAGTTACTGCAAATTAAATGATAGGAATAATTAAATGAACCCACGCATGAAGACAAAGCACAGCGCATTCCCAGCTAGGTTTACATAACCTGACATGTCCATTGGTGCCAAGAGCTCAAGGATCATGAGCGGTTGATCTCTAATAACACGAATCTGAAAGGTGATCGATTAGAGGATATCAAGAGTTAAAACATCCTACTACCTGTTCGTCCAAGTGAGCGGATCCGGGCCTACCATTAGCCTTGCAGTTCATCATTACTGCAACGCTATGCACGTCCCCACGCACCTAGAGCCACCCCCAAATCCCAATTCTAATATAGATCTTCTGTTGACAAACTTTGCTGTTTTAGGTCCGGTGACTTGACAAAGTTCTCATGCCTCAGAGACAGAGCCTCAGATGTGAAAGGAACTTACGAAATAATTCTAACTATAGATTAAAGTGTGTGAAATTTGTTATCTCGAGTAGTCTTAACAAGATAACTACAAGAATAAAATAGTTTTTACAACCATCGACTACATACACATACAATTTTAAGACACAAGAAATCTGATAGACCTCATCTCCCTGCGTGTTCCCTTCCAAGATCCGAACGGTTGAGATTTTCCATAAAAAACACTCAAAGTTTGAGATTTCTCAGAGATGTGAATTCCAAGATCCCGATCCCTTGCCACGTGCAGTTCATATTCTCTGAAGTAACACAAATTTTGAGTTTAGATTCGGACCATCGGATCAGCAGTCGGACTAATCTGGTTCAAGATGAGTGCACGTGTCCCTATAATAATCTTGTCAAAGCAGATCAGACGGTCTTTCGAAACTCAAAATTTAAGTTACTTCAAGAGATATGATTTCTGCCACGTGGCGAGCAGTCATAATCCGGTAATCTCGTCTCTGATGTAAGTCTACTCTCAACAACAACGGCTATTTCATCTCCGCTTCCTCTTTTACGGCCTTACCTTCCTCCATTTTAACTCGCGCTCAGCACGCACTCCCAATTAGCACCAGGGAGAAATCGCCTAACAAAAACAAAATTAAAACAATTTTGAATCGGTTCTTCCCAAATTTAGTAACCGCCGCATATCATCATAGGTTTGCCCCTTTTAGTGCCTTCCCTTTATCCATTTAACTCACCAATTCCTTGAACCAAAGTTACCAAACCAAATTAAATCAATTTTAAATCGTCTCCTTCCAAATTTATAATCCGAATGTTATCGTCATACCGCCAGCTTACATCACGCATCCCATGCCATTCTCTAACTGAATTAGCTTTTGTTTTAAACTCTCTGTTCTCCCCAATTTCACCATTAAAATAGTAGAGCGAGAGGATACTTCGGCTTCTGTGAAACGAAAGATGTGTGGGTTGAAATGGCGTGTGTTAATGATATGTGCGCTGATGATATTAGGAGAGAGAGGTAATGTAGAGGGTTTCCCTGAAGAGGATCTGGTGATTGGTCTACCGGGGCAGCCAAAGACCGAGTTCAGGCAGTTCGCAGGGTATGTAGATGTGGATGTGAAATCTGGGAGGAGTCTCTTTTACTATTTTACTGAGGCCGATGGAGAGCCTGAGAAGAAGCCTCTCACTCTCTGGCTCAATGGAGGTACATTTTTGCACTTTTGTCCCTCTTTAATTTGTTTTTCTTCTCTTGGTCAGAATTCTGTGTTTTATTGTATGCAAGGAATTCTCAACGAATTCTTGTATTTTTTTTTTTTTTTTACTTAACGATATTCTTTGTGTTAATGCTTTATTGTTAAATTGAAGATGCAAGTAATGTGGTCGTTTATTTCAGAATGATGGGGTTTTGAGTGTTCTAACATTGCACAGGGGCCAATTAGCTAGGTCACTCGACTCTGTTTATTCTTCGTCCTTTTTCTCGATTTTTCCAACTTTGAGCATCGTATCATGGATTCCTGAATCGCTTAAATTAGTTAATAAAAAGAGACATATGAACACATTTGCAACTTACATAAAATTTATATTATTTTTATACATGCATGACTATTTAATGTTTTGGTTTTGTAAAGGTTTCCTGTCTTGTTTGAATCTGTAAAGTTTAATTAATGAGTAGGCTTTACTTGTTGCAGTTCCCAGGTTGTCTATACCTTTGTTTTTTCTTGTGAGATATGTTTGGCTAGACTTACGGCCTTTGTATAGCTATGTGGGTGAGGTTCTATTTGCGAGATATGAATATAGGGAGATGATAACTGGGGAGTATACTATTTGAATATGTGGGTGAGGTTCTATGTGGGTGAGGTTCTATTACCGATCTTGTAACTGCAACAGGAGCATATCTATGCATATTCGTTTTTCATTAAAAAAGGAATGCCTATAAGACGGAAATACTGCTGTTATTCCGATCCCAACCGTTTAAATTTTTCCATACTCGAATCTCAATGAAGAAACTTTTACATGCACGAATCTCAATGAAAATCAAAGATTAGGATCGGAGTAACAGGTTCCTTTTATTCCATTGGAATAACAGCAGATTTATTTCCCTATAAGACCCCTCAACATTTTTGTTTTTTTTTTTCCAAAAAAGAAAAGAACCTTTTTGTTTGCTTTGTTATTTGTTAGGTTGCATATTTTACATTTCTCTCTTGTTAAAGGGTCGACAATTTTTCCAGTTTCTCAAGTCTACAGATAAAAGAGCAATGTAAATTTGAGAAAATGTCTTATTTTTTTAGAAAGAGCAAAGACATAAAGTTAGTTTCCAATGAACAGTTTCTCGGCTTTATCAGTACAGTACTACAGTATACCATGTTCTATCACCATACTACTTATCTTTTTTCCTTGAGGAAGAAGCTTTAGTTGGGTGTCGTGTAGGGAACAGACGAACACAATTGTCTCTGTCATTTAGTAGTTTTTTGGTCTTTTGCAAGTCGTGTAAGCCAGCCTGGTCTTTTGCAACTATTGAAAATACCTAACTTTTTGTAAGGTAACACATATCCTAATTATTGACATAGACTATTTTAAAAGGAAAAAAAAAAAAAGCTAGACTATTTTTGACAAAAATATTTGAAATTTTATTTTGGGCTTGCCCAATTATCAGAGGAACTCTGCTTAGTAGCTTCCTGCTAGGTAAAAAGCCTGGTCTTTTGCAACTATAGAAAATTAGAAATTTTGTGTAAAGCAATGTGCATCCTAAATCCTAATTATCGACATAGACAATTTGAAAAGAAAAAAAAAGCTAGTATCGGGATTCGATATTGTGTATGATACTGTATTATGTGAGTACAACTAGGGTGAGCTTAACTCCAAAACATATCGAGTTTGAACATATCGAATTAGCTTCAAACGGCCAATCTAAACTTTTAAAACTTAAATATTATACAAGTGATGTGTTTACATGTAAAATAACAGCTTTTTAATTCATTTAGCATATAGTCAAGCAATCAAAGAATGATGAAAATGAAGCATTAAAATTAACTTATAAATCTTATTCTTTTTTACCACTTGACTTTATACTAATAATTCAAAAAATTATAAATTTTGCATGTAAACACACAACTCGTGCAATAGATCGGTTTCAACCGCTTGGATTAGTCGTCTGAAGCTAATCCGATAGGTTTTGGAGTTAAGCTTACCAAGAGGCTTGGTGAGCTTAAGAACACTCTAGTTCTACTCCTGTTATGTCAAATTCGGTTGTCAGAAGTGTCTTTTCTTCCTTCATTAGATTAGCCTAGTTAACGAGGCTATGGTTCAAATTAACACAGCTATTGCAATTTGATCAATGGTCAGGACCCGGTTGCTCCTCAATTGGAGGAGGTGCTTTCACTGAGTTGGGCCCATTTTACCCAAGAGGAGATGGAAGAGGCCTTAGGCGAAACAAGAAGTCATGGAACAAAGGTAAATAGTTCTTTTAAACTCCAAAGTAGTTGGGCCCATATTGCTGTTCCTTTTCTTTGACTTGAATAGTTTTGTCATATCCTTGTAGTATCAAATCTTCTCTTCATTGAGTCTCCTGTTGGTGTTGGTTGGTCTTATTCCAACAATACTGAGGACTACAACAGTGGAGACATGGCTGCGGGTACGTTTCAAATGTTTTCTATGTTTTTCCAGGAGTCTGTTTAGAACTGTAAGTGGTGGTTTTGTATTTTGCAATATTTTGCCGGTAACAAATATGTTACGGTCTTTCTTAATAATAATATGGCAGTTCTCTTGCAAAATTCTTCTTCTTCTATACTCATGTTATATATTTTCTTGCTGATTGATATCCTCTTTTCTCAGCTAATGACTTGCATATTTTCCTCCTGAGATGGTTTGAGAAGTTTCCAGAGCTTAAAACAAGAGATTTGTTCTTAACAGGAGAAAGCTATGCAGGTTACGCAATTAATACATCGTACCTTTTCTAGAAGTTGTTATTTTCGTTGGCTAATTTGCTAAATGGGAACTTTCTATTGTAGGGCACTACATACCACAGCTTGCTGATGTTCTTCTCACTCATAACAAGAACTCAAGAGATTTTAAGTTTAATATAAAAGGAATTGCTGTAAGGAGACCCATTCTTGCCTCATTTCTACCTTCTCAATAAACCCGTTCATCGTCCTTTGGCCTGCAGAAACCTTCCCAAAAAAAAAAAATTATAATAAACCTGCTCAATAGGGCTTATACTGATGGTTTGAACAAGTTCTCAGATCACCATATGTTACACTGGTTCAAAAGGGTACAAAATTACAAAAAGATGAACTTAAAAGAAGATAACGCTAGATAAAATAATTATTATGTGAAAAAATGCCATCCATGTAGCATATTGTGGATGATTTTTTTGGCATCAAAAAAACATCTCTCCACTTGTATATCTTCCTTTTTACTGATTCATCTACTAATATTTAAACAGATTGGAAATCCACTATTGAAGTTGGATCGTGACATACCAGCGACGTATGAGTATTTCTGGTCACACGGCATGATTTCTGATGAGATTGGCCTTGCCATCATGGGTGATTGTGATTTTGAAGACTATGTTTTTAATGCTCCGCACAATGTTTCTGGAAGATGCAATGATGCCATTGCAGAGGCCAACCTTGTGGTTGGGAACTATGTGAACAATTATGACGTCATTTTAGATGTGTGCTATCCATCCATTGTAGAGCAGGAGCTGAGACTAAGGAAATATGTAAGTAATGTATCCATCGTTTTTTATGGGTTAAATACTTTTGTTTGATTTTCAGTTTTCAAATTGAAATATTTTTCATGGGCATTTTCATTGAATTGCTGTTATATGAAGTTTTGCTTGATCTTCAATATGATAGTTAATTGGAAGGTCAGCCTATGTGTCCCAGTTTGTGGTTGTTTGTGGGTGGGGGTAAGCATCAATTTACCTGAAAAGCAAGCATGCTAAATTTGAATTGCAAAATTATGAAATGTGTTTGGAGTGCTCGATAAGACTTCTTTAATTTTAGATTTTTGTTAGATTTCATGCAAACACGAAACTATTTTATACTTTTAGTTAAATTGCCCAATGTATACCAAGTCCTTGTTACCTTTCTATTTTTTGGCTTTATTTCCACATTGATTTAAGCATCAACAGATTCCTGATTTTGTCACAATGGAGCATTTCAATGAGAGCTAATGTATAATTTATTGTCTAATATAGGTTGTGTCATTGGTTTTGTTTGAGTATGAATTATAGTTTTTTAACTTAATTAAAATGACTATGTGATCACCATATGGTATTCCCTGGGCTTACAAGTAACTAATATGTCCATGATCAATGTGCCCTTGATTAGCTTGACTTAACTCCTTATCTTTTTTTTTTCTATTTCCAATGTGATTAGGCCACAAAAATCAGTGTTGGTGTAGATGTGTGCATGACATATGAAAGACGTTTCTACTTCAACCTTCCAGAGGTTCAACGTGCACTGCATGCCAACAGGACAAAATTGCCATATAGCTGGAGCATGTGCAGTCAGTAAGCATTTTGTTTCAACACTGCCTCAAATGTTCCTTTCACTATCTTTCTTTTGTTTTTATGGTTCAAAAGTCCAAACTAAAGAAGGTGAGTATTGGGAAACTGTGCCTTGTAATAGGTTTTAATACGGGTACGGACAGTCTGGTTGCAGTTTCAGGTCTAGTTCATTTTCACAGCCTTAATTGATTCTAATTAATAGAGTGGTCTAATTACTAGAGATGCCACTTGGGAATCACGACCAGATAGCATCAAGCATTAATAAATTTTCCAAAAATCCCATGACCCACAACCCACTCTCTAATCTCTATGACTCTATCCCTCCCCTTTCCCCTCCACCCCTCAATGCACACAAGAAAAAGGTGCAGTATGGAGTTTGGTACTGCTTATGCAGACAGGATTGCCAGTGTTGTACTCCTTCCAATTTGAACTTTGGGGCAGCCAATTTTTTATTCCAGTGCCACTCAATATCGGTCTGTGCTGGGGGTATATGTCTGAATCTAACCAGTACTAGCTATCCATGCTTTCTGTTCTCCAGTTCATGTCTTCACCTAGCAAAATATGAAATTTATTGTGGCATTGTTCACATTTAGTTAACACTATCTGTTCTATAAACATTTTTTCAGGGTTTTAAATTACAGTAATACAGATGGCAACATCAACATTTTGCCTACACTTGGGAGAATTATCAACAATAAAATTCCAGTGTTGGTTTTCAGGTATAATTTTTGCATCCATGCCGTGCCAATACTTGTTCTTTTCTTCTCACTTATATGGTGTTTCTAATTCTTTTTCCTAAATGCAGTGGTGACCAAGATTCTGTCGTGCCATTGTTGGGCTCTAGAACACTAGTGAGAGAACTTGCACATGACATGAAACTAAAAACAACAGTGCCTTATGGGGCTTGGTTTCACAAAGGCCAGGTACATATCATATTTTTTTTCAACTTTGCCAGATCCTTAATGCCTCTGCATTAGCATACATGAAGTTCCTCAATATTCATGTCATTCCACCTTGAGTGAAACTTTCCTAGAATGCCAGTTCATTCAATTAATCAACATTCATGCAATCCACCTTATGGTGTTGGTAACTTTACAATTGGTTATTGTGAAGATACTATTAAATCTAATTGCACAAGTAACAGTGGAAAAACCTACCCTGCTGTCCTGCATCCATCATAGATATATAAATCAGCTGATACTGGATATTGTTTTATTCAGGTTTGTGTATATAAAAGATATTGACATTTTCATTTTTTTTCAATTTTGCCGCAAGGTTGGTGGCTGGTATACCGAATACGGTAGTATGCTGACATTTGTGACTGTACGAGGTGCCGCTCACATGGTACCATTTGCCCAACCTGACAGATCCCTTCGTCTCTTTCGATCTTTTGTAAATGGCAAAAGATTACCAAATACAACGCACCTTTCTGACTGAGGTTGTCAGATGTTTTTATGAATTGAAAAAGAGAAAGGAAGTTCAAAAAGAAAGAAAGATAATTAACTGATAATAAATAGTTTCCTTTCTGGTTCTCATTTCAATCTTAAGTGTTCTTGTCTTGAAATGAAAAGATTAGGCATAAATTTTCACAAAGAAAAACGGGGAGCTGGATTAAATGATTGGCTAGAAAATGGTTTTTGGCCGTTAAATGCCTGTCTAAAGAATTTGCATAAACCATCACCGAAAATATATAATTGACATCGGACACAGCTACCAACTGAATGAAATGCATAACTTTTGGCCTTCATTAAAAATTATAAATAATAAACTTTATTTAATGGTTTTTCATATGCAATGAGTTTTGACGAAATGAAGAGCATCTTAACATGCGCAAGACGGGAACCACAACTGCATGCTTTCTATTTTCCTCAAAATATATCGATAATTTTTTATCATAAAAATTGCGTAAACACAAAAAAAAAAAAGTTACTGAATTTTATTCATGCAATTTGTCACCACTATGATTGCTTGCTCACATGAATCAATATTTAGTCTAGTAGTAAAAAGTAATGTCCTTTGAGTGAGAAGCCGTGAGTTCAGATTCGGATGAAGAAAATTCTTTATTATAATTATAGGAATATAAAATTTGAAACTCTGACCTCTCTTTCTTTCAAAAAGAAAAAAATTTGCTTGCTTATTGCTAGAGGTGAAAATCGTGTAATATTGCAATTTGACTTCCTCTAGTACTAGGTTTTCTATATTGGCAAGGTTGTCACAGGAAACTTATGATCTGCATTAAAAAAGATAGATTTATCCATGCCGGGGATGAACTATTCCTAAATTGTTTCCAGCTCCCTTCCATTATTATTTAGGTATGGGTTAACGGCCTAACGGGGTACAGTGGTCTGGTGCAATTTTTCTGTATCTAATCCTCACTGGAAATTTACGCTTTGTATTATATTTTTCAAACTATTTATAGAAAGGTTGAGGTTGAGATAGATATTTATATATAGTTACCGAAATATTTTTTTAGATAAAAATGAAGAGCAAGAGCAACCTATTTATTTTTAAATATTTATAAAAGATTTTTTATTCACATTTTAAATTTAGTGACTGAGATCAAAGATTAGTTCTTACACTTTGATTAAATAAAATCCCAAATTTTAAAAAGGAGGAGATTTGTTTTGATGTTTTTTTAGATTAACATCAACTGCGAAAGAAAAATATCCAACTAGTGGACCGCAAACAAAATATTGAGAGATGTTTGAAACTAAGATTATATTATTTTTTAAAAATTGTGTCAAGAAAAACATGATGAGATAAAAGGTGCTCAATCAGGAGCAGATATAAAGTCAAGAGATATAATTTTTTTAATTATGTATTAATTTAATTTTTTTTATATAGTTTAGTCTTTTTTGTAAATTATTGTGTATGCTTGTAGTTTAGTAGTTAGAAGTTAGAACTCCAATTTATTGTTATAGAGACTTAAATTTAAATGCTGTTTATATATTATGCATTTTAAATTTCAACTTTCTCTATCTAAATTATGTCCGCTTTGGAAGTCGGCTATTAAATATCACTATAATTTAATTAACTAATTGTATGCATAAATAAAAAAATTTCAATAATGAGGTAGGTTCATAATCTCAAGTCCGCGTCCACCTCCAATCTCCATTTCTGATCACAACTTCCGTATCAACCGACTTCATCACCGCATTATCTATTTGGGCCGCCACCACAACTTTTATCATTTCCATTAACATGGAGGTAAAAAGTTAATCCGATAGATTCCAGACCTATTTGATTATCGTGTAAATTAATAAATTTGATAAAAAAGTTGATGAGGTTAGGGTCCTGGCACGGAACAGTGTATGCTATGGATCAAAATCTCTGTTTATAAAATTTAGACAATCAATCCAAACCCAACATAATAGTCATATAAAAATATATTTAAATATCAAATTTTACATTTTAAAATAAAATTTACTATTTCTTTAGATAAGATAGAAAATCATAATTTTGAACCATCTAAAATTAATGATTTCTCTCTATGTAAAAAAATTCTAAAAAAATAAAAACTTTAATTTAATTATATTTTAAATCATGTTGTGTAATTCGGTTAATTAAATCTATAGTATGCACGAAGCGATATCCATTTTACATTAAGGGTCTGTTCGGCGCAAAAAGGGGAATGGACGTGGGCACAAGAATTGAACTAAATTTTACTGTGCGCGTGGGGAAAAAAAATTCAACCAGAGTGAATTTTTTTTTTTCCACGAGTACAGTAATGTGCCGAACAGGCCCTAAGTGTCGTAGCCTCCTCCGGAAGCGTACTTACAATGCTTCAAAATTCAGATGATTTAACAATTCGATTAAAAACTCAACCACTATAGCTTTCTTGACAATCCTCCAATACATTCTTAACATCAATTTTATGTTTATGTTTTGTTTCAAATTTTATTATTTGGAGGTGGCGGGACAATATTTTTTTTCTCTCCCGGTTTTCTAAATAGAAAAGGACAATATTTTCATTTTAAAAATTTTAACAACTTGTATATATATTTTTATGAACATATGATGCACAACAATATTTAGAGACGTGTTCGCATCCTATTGTAAATTAATATTTTAATTTTTGCTTAAATTTGAAAGTGAAAGTTTCTGAGCCGAAATTTTTATTACTATCCTCCATTAAAAAATTCCAGAAAATGTCCTCAAGTTTTTTTCTTAAAATATCCCAATTGTCATGACCCCTTCGCCGGATCAGAATTGCGACAAGAGAGACATCCTCGCATCCATTTATCGTCCCGTCAACCTACGTCGCAAACAAAAACAACAAACACAAACAATACGGAGTGAGCTTTGTTACGGAGTTAGCTACAAAGCTCAGTAACCGGTATTTAATGACGTGTTTCTTTATAATTGGCTTAATTAATCAACCAATTAAAACAGACTGAATTAATCCACACAAATTCACATCAAATTATGCCTGCATATTTAACAGTGATAACACCTAGGTTTAGGTTATCAATAAAACAAATTACACATCATTCACACATTTGGAATGTCTTCCATAGACAATTATCACATTCTCAAAATACACAATCTCATCATTTCAAAATCAAATTCGAACCTCAGACCCATTATCCCGTTAAATATGCTCTCATAATCCAATACTCAATTCAAGCATTCAATTTAACCTCACAAATCGAAAACACAGATTATAGAGAAGTCCGATTACCTGATAGCGATTAATTCAAAAAATCTAAATCGAATTGCAACGACTGACAAAATCAACGCAACATAGTCAGAACTCCAATCGGACATATATTCGAACAATAATCAAATCAAAATCTTTTATCAAAAAGTTTCTTTTATTTTCTCCAATTTCCCTCTTTTTTCTCATTTTCAGATTCCAATGGTTTTTTTTCCTACATGAACCGATCGAATACGGAGAGGGAGAAATAGACTTTTATTAACGGGTCATAAGATTTAGAAGGGGTAATACATGGAAGCCGCGTGGCACAAAATTGCCACGTTGTTTTTCTATATTTATTATTCTTTTAAGGATAAGATTGAATCTTTTAACATTGTAAACCTTTAGTATTGCAAACAATTTCAAAATAATTTCAGAAAAATAATTAAATTACCGGATGTTATAAATTTTTTCTCCAAAAAAAAATTGTTTTTCAAATTCAAACAGATGATATTCAAATCAAACGAGATAGATTAAACAAAAATTAAATCGAATTATCGAATACACAAATCTAACAAACTAAATAATAATCTTGAATCAAATCACTTTCAACTAATTTTCGTAACTTTCTATTTCAATAAAATTCAATGATAATAAAGTCATATCAGATGGATGAATCCAATAAATAATAAAAAATACCACCAATAACAAAATTTTTGAAATTGATATTCAAACGATAATACTCAAAATTTTCTATTTAATCTCATAAATCATATAGATCAAAATTCAGATGAAATATAGATAACAAATGAAACATGGATCCAAACACAAACACAGTCTGAGGAACGAATGCTTATACCAAAATTGGCCCAGGGCACGCGACAAAAGAGACACCCTCGCATCCATTCTTCATCCCGTCAATCTATAATTGGCTTATTTAAACAAGCATTCAAACAGACTGGATTAATCCATACAAATTCAAATCAAATTATGCCTGCATATTTAACAGTGATAATACATGTATCGAGGTTATCAATAAAATAAGACACAAAATATTCACACATTTGAAATGTCTGCCACAGACAATTCTCACATTCTCAAAACACACAATCTCATCATTTCACAATCAAATTCGAACCTCAAACCCGTTATCCCGTTAAATATGCCCTCATAATTCAAAACCCAATTCAAACATCCAATTCAACAATACAAATTGAAAACACAGATTATAGAGAAGTCAGATTATCTCATAACGATCAATTCAGAAATCCAATTCGAGTTGCAACAACCATTCATAATTAACACAACGTAATTGAAATTCCAATCGGACTTGAAATCAAATAATAATCAATATAAACAAAACTATCAAAATAATTCTTTTATTTTCTCCGAGTTTCTCTCTTTTCTTTTCTTTTTCATTTTCGGGTTCTTTTAGTTTTTGTCTCCCCAATCGGATCAGGAGACAGAGAAGTCCTATTTTGGGGAGGGGTTTTTTTAGGGGTTTAATTCACGCATGGGTGCCGCGTGGCATATGTGCCACGTTGGCATTTATTTTTTCAAGTTTGCAAATATTACAATTTATACCTTCAAATTATTCAATATTGTAGATAAGTCCCAAGTAATTAAAAAGTAAACTATAAAATTTACCGGGTGTTACAATTATTCTCTCCATTAAAAAAATTTTGTCCTCAAAATTCAAACGAATGATAATCAAATCAAACAAAATGTAATAGATGACAATCAAATCAAATTTATCATATACAAATCAAACAAAGAAGATAATTATTTTGAACCAAATTAACTAATTTTTCATACACACATTTACATTTAACTTCAATACTTATATAAGTTTACATCAGATAGATAATTATATCAGATGATAAGCAAACGGTACCAGGAATAACATATTTTAGAAAAATTGATAACTGAATCACATTTACAGTAGACCATATAGTTAAAAATTCAGAAATAAATATTTTAAAATATCAAATATCAATTTGGTCAGAAATAAATATTCCAGAATGTCAAATATCAATCTGGAACACCATATATGACTCATGGATACTTTTCAAACTAAAATCAAATCGATTAGAATCAATTCAAACAAAACACTAATAGAGAAACAAAACTTGAACTCAAACACAGTCCGAAAAACGAATGCTCTAATACCAAAATTGTCACGCCTCTGTCGTCGAGCAGGGAACGCAACAAGAGAGGCACCCTCGCATCCATCCTTCGTCCCGTCAACTTACGTCGTAACAATAATAATAAACAAAAACAATACGGAATCAGTTACAAAGCTCAGTAATCGATTATTTAACGATGCGCTTCTCTATAATTGGCTAATTTAAACAACCATTCAACCATTCAAATTAAATTATGCCTGCATATTTAACAGTGATAACACCTGTGTTGAAGATTATCAGTAAAACAAGTCATACAATATTCACATATTTAGAATGTCTGCCACGGACAATTCCCACATTCTCAAAACACACAATTTCATCATTTCACAATCAAATTCGAACCTCAAACCCGTTATCCCGTTAAATATGTCCTCATAATCCAAGAGTCAATTCAAACATTCAATTCAACCACACAAATTATAAAGAAATTCGGTTACCTAATAGCGCTCAATTCAGAAATCTAATTCGGTTGCAACAATTGTTCATAGTCAACACAACGTAATCAGAATTCCAATCAAACTTGAAATCAAATAATAATCAATATAAACAAAATTATCAAAATAATTCTTTTATGTTCTCCGTGTTTCCCTCTTTTCTTCTCATTTTTTCATTTTCGGGTTCTTCTGTCTCCCCAATCGGATCAGGAGAAGTCCTTTTATTTTGGAAGGATTTTTATTTTAGGGGTTTAATTCACGCATGGGTGCCGCGTGGCATATGTGCCACGTTGGCATTTTTCTTTTTCAAGTTTTGCAAATTTTACAATTTACAAATTATTCAATATTGTAAATAAGTCCAAAGTTATTAACAGAAAATTATAAAAATTACCGGGTGTTATACCAACCGTCAGAATTCTTGACGTTTGCCACAATGTTTTTTATTTTAAAGATATGTCTTTCTCTCCAAAAGAAAACAGAGGTATAAATAGGCTGTTTAAAATACTACGTACGTAGAAATATAATTGAAGTAAAGAGCTTCAGAATTGGACCCAAATTATTTTGAAGGAGGTCATTCATAAAAATATTGAAACTACCTTTAATCTCAAGTTATTTTGCTCACACTATTATTTAGTTGTGTTACTATGCTGACAATATTTATTTTTCCACCAATAATATGTAAATTTATTTGTATTTGGTAGAAAATTTGACTACCTACCTTATGGACAGCAAATAAGAGATATGTACTTCCATAATTTTCTCTCTTCTAATATGCTCTTGGCAACATAAAGATCCTGGTGTTTTCATGTGAATCACCCCCTTCTGTTTCTTTTTTTTTAATTAATTTTTATATTAAACCAACATTTGAACTTTCCTACTTTCAAACTTAATAAAAAAAAATGAAAATAATTGACAGATGAAAAAATAGAGATACATGTATTACTAACGGATACATTTTTTTTTTCCATTCTGCCTATAGGATTTAGACATAAAACTTTCAAATAAAATATTGTTCTCCTTAATTTAAAAAATCAGCGCAGACAATTTTTTTTTGCGGGATTTCCTGAAATTGGCAGCAAGTGTAAAACCCTTTTCGGTCTTTGCGGCTAGGGTTTCTCAAGTCAAATAGTTTGTATCCGGCATATCAGAAGCGTGAGTGCCCAGTGTCTTAGTCCCACAAAGAAAGCGCACAGCAACAGGAGAAACAGCGGTGCTATAAGTAGGCCCCGGAGGCCAACCGAAAGATTCATGATCCTTCAGGCAGAAACGGGATATGATGAGTGGTAATAATCTCGCTACATTGCGAGAGGGGCGCCCGCCCAAAGCCTGTTACGACAATATTGGGCGCTCTCTTCTTACCGATCTGATCCCAACCCATAAATCAAATTATAAACTTTTTTTTTTATATTTTAAAGTTGTTAGGGTTGCTTCGAAACGGGCCCCTGTAAAGCTATTTTTATTTGGGTTTTTGTTAAAATCTAATTCTAGCGATTAGGGTTTTAAAAATCTCGTAGGTCCTTCGTTATTTTTTAAATTATGGGCCTGATTAGAATTGCGTCCGATCTGCTTTTCAGGTTATGATTTTGATATTAATGTAATGTATTATTAGTATTGTGCCCGGAGGACATTGCAAAAAATTTCATACAAAATAATATATTTTTATAAAATAATTTAGACTAAATAACAAATAATATTTATATATAAATAATATTTTTTAAATAAAATATTAAATAACATATATATATTTTTTATTTTTTTAACATATTTTTATAAAAAAAATCTTGTACAGAATGATATATTAAATGATAAATAACATAACTTAAATAATATAAAAAATAGAAAGAAATTGAGACATGACCAATCAATTATCAATTAATTTAAAATTTCTTAAATAACATTTAAAATATCGAAAAAAAATCAAAACTAATAAGAAATATTAAACAATTTACATGTTTCGAATACGTGCGGCAAGTACGTGCCTTTTTAAATTTAGTCTTCAACAAGTAAACAAACATTAAAAAGACACAGAGAATCAAAATATTTGATCGGAGGACTGATGTTCAATTCGATATTCTTCTTTTAATCAAAACCGTTGGCAAACCAAGACATCGACATGCTTAATATAAGAATGGAGATATTGGGAGTAGGGTTAAACTTATCTTGTTTTCGTGTTCGATCACGCCTTACATTATTATCCCCAATTTCAAAGTCCAAAAAATCGATCTGAATCACTAACAAGATCTCCATATACTAAAATGTACTTGAAAATCAAAATTGTTCGGATTAGTTCACGCATATGACACATATTAGGTTCAAATGTTCAAAACTATTTCAATATCAGAATTTTGTAAGGATTCATGCAAATTAATCGAGTATATGTGCGCCATTAAAAATGTTTGTATGCAATTTATAAATGGACAATATAATTAGGTGGGATCCGACTCTGTTGTTCTTTAAATGGAATAACAGGACTGTTATTCTACATGAAAAAAATCCAACGGTTAGATTTTGAATAACAGGGTCCTGTTATTTCATTTGAAGAACAGCAGAGTCAGATCCAATTAGGTCCCACAAGAATTATTTTAATCCATTGACTGATAGATTTTTAAAGGCCTCGCTTTTAGATAATTCGAATTCAAAGCAATTTAAAAAAGAAATGGATTTTGTTTGTCATGAGAAAAATCTTCGAAATTTTGTTCAGTGGATTTATTCTGTTTTGCTTAAAGAAAGAACATTATACAAATATAAAATGACAAATAGATAAAGAGTAGAACTAGGGTGTTCTTAAGCTCATCAAGCTACTTTATGAGCTTTACTCAAAAACCTATCGAGTTGGTTTCAAATGACAAATTCAAACTGTTACAATCGATCTACTTCATGAGTAATGTGTTTACATGTGAAATTTATAAAATTTCGAACTCCTTTAGTATATAGTCTAGTGGTAAAAAAAATGATTTATAAGTTTATTTTAATGCGTTCTGATAGAGCCATGTTCCACAGGCCCTTTAACTTATCCTTTCCGGGCCATGAAAGATCCGAAATTCGGACCTCCTTAAGAGGCCAACCCGGAGTCATATGAAAAGCCAAAACTCTATTTAGACAGGGCCCAATAAACGGCCTCATAAGGCTGAGCCTAAAGTTGGCTTGAACCGCCTCCGTGCGGGATAATCACTGATATGGTTTTCATAACTGCCCACGTCCCCTATAACTGCCCGGGATGGCGGTTATAGGCAGACTATATAAGGCAGGAAGTCTCATTAAACATGGATCAAACTTTTTGGTAAGAGAGATATCATACAGGTTAGAGTTCGAATATCTCCAAACCACCCCAAGTTCCCAACTCGGCCCACACTTCAGCCTGTAATTTCTTGGCAGGATGAACTCAGCCCAATCCATTTCTCATACGGCCTACTCTCCTCGAGATAGGACGTATCAACCACCATTCCGGACGTATGGGCCTACTCTCCTTGAGATAGGACGTATCACGTTCATTTTTCATCTTTTTTTTACCGCTTGACTTTATACTAAAGTAATTCGAAAATTTATAAATTTGACATGTAACGCATCACTCGTAAAATAAATCAGTTTTAACGGTTTGAATTCGTCATTTGAAATTAACCATATAGGTTTTTGAATTAAGCTCACAAAAAACTTTGTGTGAGCTTAAGAACATCCTAGTTCTAAAAAGATAAATTATGTGTTGGAACTAGAGAACTTTCGATAGGACTATTTCAGAAAATTGTTATTGTCGAAACTGAAAGATATTTATGGCGTTTTGCAATCGTAAATTAATTATATATATACATAGACTCATATACAAAAATACTATTACAGAGAGCATATAACAAATATATTATTATTTTAAATAATAGTTAATTCATTTGATTTGATATAATTATATCGGAGTACACATAATATTATATATCGTTTCAAATTTTGAAAACTTCGGTTTGTATCGAAAGTTGACAATAAAAATATCAAACTAAAATTTGTTCATATCTATCAAATTGTCAAATTTTTACAAATTTTTGTATGCACATAATTATGATGATATTAATATTTATCAACAAATCTTTGAGATGATACCAACATGTGTTAAATAAATTTATTAATTCAAGTACGAATAGATAGTTGATAGTATATTTGATATCCTGTGAATATGTATTTTTTCTCTATAAAAAAGCTATTGACCGTGATCGACAAAAAAGAAAAATGACGAATTGACTATTTGATGTAAAAATTTACGGAATATTTTTAAGATTCGTGCTAATATATAACGAACAAGTTAGATTCAAACTCAAACAGTGAGGTAACAGGTGAAAGTGCAATAAAAATAAAATGAAAGTCATAATAAAAATAATTGATTGATTGATCTATCTTATTTCTTTTCTAAATGTATAATATTTAAATCTAATGGCGATCAAAGTATAAAATAAAATAACACATATTTCATATTAGTATATTTTAATGAAGTTACGATGCCTATTAATAAAAAAATGACATGTCAAAATTTCTACACGTGCGTAAAACAAACGATAAATATCAGATAATCTGTGGTTTAATATATTTTAAGTATTTGAAGTTAGTAATCTTTTAGAAAAAAAAACATAAAAGACTCAACTTTTTTTTTAAGATGCCATACTATATAGTTTTAAGAAAAATATTATGTTTTTTCAATGAAATTAAGTTCTCTTTTGTGAAACAAGCCCAGGGGTATATGTCGTGTAGAATTTTTTTTGCGAAAATTCCGTTAGTATATTTAAAATCAATGCTAATTTAATTTAAAAAGGCCTGTTAGTAACAACTTACGAGTCCGAATTAAGGGTGGCAACGAGCTGGGTCCAGCTTGAACTCATCACAAGCTGGCTCGTCCGAGTCACAAGCAAGCTGACTTTAGGGGTCCGAGCTGAAATCAAAATTTGAAATCATCACGAGATGGACCGAGCTAGCTTGCGAGTTGCCTCGCTGGCTCGCGGAATTTGGTTGGATCTTGTTTTAAGAAGAAAATAAAATTTACAAACTTTTTGGACCGAGCTTAATTAAGCTGTTTTTACAAATTTTACAAATAAGTTTTAAAAAGAATTATTAAGTTTCAATATACAGTATAAAATGCACAAAAATCATACAAATTTACAAATTGATGCTTAGCCGAGCTAGCTCGTGAACTGGCGAGCGAGCTAAACTCCAACCTGAACACGTTAATTCTGGACCAAGTGAGCTAGACTCTATCTCAATCTAATAACAAGCAAACTGTTAGCAAACGAGTCACGATTTTTTTTTTGCCAGCCCTAGTCCGAATGGTCACAAACTCGCAATCTTTGTTTATTTTGGAAATGAAAGCATGCTATAAATTAATGTTATTAATAACGGTTTCATGTTTGTCAGCTACGAGTTTTCCAGTAATTATTGGGTAATAAATGAGTTAATATATCATTCTTGCAGAGCAAGTCTTAATTTTGCTCGAGTAGCATTGTTCTTGCACAGTAAGCCATATCTTGCGTGATATATAATCATAAATATTATTTTTTAGATTTCCCACTAAATTGGGCAAAAATTCTTGTTCAAGGGGGTAATAAAAAGAATTTTTTTTTTTAAAGAAATGTGTTAAATGGGCTCCATATTTCATAATCATTTCTATTGAGGACTAATTCCGAGTAATTTAACTCCCTGTTTGTGTCAGATAACGAAAATTCTTTTATTGATACTGTAAAATGAGAAAGTAAAAAGAATATTAAAAGAAAAGGGGATCACTAAAAACAGTTTTTTATTTTATTTTATTTTATCAATCTTTAAAAGAATGTGCAAAACTTTGCAATTATTGTTTGTAAAGAACTATTTTAATTTGTATTCATTATCTGAGAAATTAGTTACGGTATATTATTAGCGAATCGTGATTAGTTCACACATAACCATCAACTTTTTAATTTTAATTTGTCAAATATGATAAAGTACTTTGACCACATAATTATGCATGAAATTTTTAAAACCATGGGCTAAGTGATCAACAGTATGTCATGTCGGTACACACTGACCCCTCACTGTCTAGTTAATACTACACAACAGGAAATAAGTCAAATCTGACAATTGACATGCAAAATTTAGAATAGATCTTTGCATCTATTCTAGTATGTTGATTGTCTGTATATCGCTTGATGTGACTACATGCAAAACTCTGACTATAGGAAGCTTTTAAATGTGCATAAACGCCGAAGATTTTGTTATTTGAACTATATAACCATCCGACAAAAACCATAAAATTGTTAGATAATTTATGCTCTTTGATAAATTACTCTATTAGTAATATTTCTTAAATTATGAAAAATATTTCTCTGTCAAAAAAAAACTTGAATTATGAAAAATATATTTACAGTTTCCAAATTGTACCAAAATTTATCATTTACATTGTCTTTCATTCACTGTGCAACCTTTCAAACTGTGAACATTACAATAGTACATATCTGAACTTACCACTTTTTAATGCTAGGACTGTAGAACAACAACATGGTTACAAATATGGAAACAGCCACAGAAGACCAGAGAAATGAAACCAGGTGCATGCGAAACCAAGACGGGTATTGGGTTCCTTACCGCCGTGCAGTTTAAGATTCCCACGTGTCGTAGTCTCGAATCAAAACCATCTCTGGTTTTGAAACACTTACAGCTTGTTTCGCTCCCACCTTTTCTCTTTATTTTTATTTTTATTACACTTGCTCGGTAGTCGGTACTATTTTTGGTACATTATCTTTATCTTTCTGCCTTCTGGCTTTATATATTCGGCGTCTTTTGATCCACCTCTCCTCATTACTCATTTGAGAGAGACAGAGAGACTCGAGTAAAGCTGTTAACATTTCTGAGAATTGTTTACTGAGAGAGACTAGTTAGAAATGGCAAGCACTGCTGGGAAAGTTATCAAATGCAAAGGTTTGTTTTCCAATAAACTTTTGATTTAGTTTGCTAGCTCGGCTAACTCAATTTTAAGTAGGTTTTTTTGCCCTTATTTTGCCCCGTGCGAAAGCACCGCAATCCCGTGGATCGAACTTACAGTAAACTTGATCGGCGAGAAGCTTTGATTTCTTAAAATGATTTAAAAAACTGTATCCAAGGAATTATTTATGTACTGTTGAGATCTCTTTTGTTTATCAGATAAACTGAATTATTGACATTTTTCACATTAACTTACTCGTCGACTCTGCACAATTGCACATTACTACAACATACTATTTCTTGACAAAATTTGGAACCTCTTCAATTTATATTCGAAATCAATGCGCTAATTGTTGAAATTGTTCTCCTATTCTTGCAAATTGACCTAGCAATTTTGGGAAATTTTGAGTTACAGCCGCTGTGGCATGGGAGGCAGGGAAGCCGCTAGTAATAGAGGAGGTAGAGGTGGCCCCTCCACAAGCAATGGAGGTGCGCATCAAGATTCTCTATACAGCACTGTGTCACACTGATGTCTACTTCTGGGAAGCTAAGGTTACTATTGCAACAAACTTTTTTTTTTGTTTTGACTTTATATCTGTTTCTTTTTTATTTTGTATGTATGGAAGTGATATTTGACTAATTCAAGATGTTTATTAATTATTTCAGGGCCAGAATCCCGTCTTTCCTCGGATCTTTGGTCATGAAGCTGGAGGGTCTGTTGAAATTTCTTTGATATTTGTTTTTACTCTCTTTACTGTATACCTTTGTCTTATGAAATTAGTATTTATAGCATATGGTTTTAGTTAATTAAGCACTAAGTTCAGAAATTCAAACATTGTTTATTGAGTACTAGTCAACAATCTACTATTATCGTTTAAAATTGGAAGAATGAATGACATATTTTCCCCTTAAACAAGCTATTCTAGTTGTTAAGTATCGTTGCATTAGATCCAGCATGCTCTTAAATTACTATACCCTTTGCTCTTCCAATATACAATTATTTGACTTGGGACACAAGTCCTGCAACAGACTGAATCTATTGCAGTTCCAATATACCCTTTGGTAGTCATTTCATTGTTTTTTGTTTTTTTGCCCGTGTACTTTCCAGTTCCAGACAGTAGACCTTAAACTATTCTTTCATATAATTTTTTTTTTCCATTGTTTTCATTGATCCAATTGCTTGATGGCAGGATTGTCGAGAGTGTGGGGGAGGGTGTCACAGAGCTGGCACCAGGGGATCATGTGCTCCCAGTATTCACAGGAGAATGCAAGGAATGTGCACACTGCAAGTCAGAGGAGAGCAACATGTGTGACCTCCTGCGTATCAACACCGACCGTGGCGTCATGATCGGCGATGGCCAGTCCCGCTTCTCCATCAATGGCAAGCCCATCTTCCATTTTGTTGGCACCTCCACCTTCAGCGAGTACACCGTCATCCATGTCGGCTGTGTTGCGAAGATCAACCCTGAAGCCCCACTCGACAAAGTCTGCATTCTCAGCTGTGGCATTTCGACTGGCAAGTATCTTCTGATTTTTCTCCAAACTATTTTAATTTCTTGATGCCATTAGTAAATAGTAAGGTGTTATTATTATTCTTTATGATATTGTAGATTAAGATGATCTGATTTCTATTTTTTTTTCTCATTTTTTAGGTCTTGGTGCTACTCTTAATGTTGCAAAACCACCAAAGGGTTCTAGTGTGGCAATTTTTGGTCTGGGAGCTGTTGGCTTGGCGGTATGTCCATTCTTCTTCACTTTCTTTTTTTCAATGGGTTATTAATTTGAGCTGCAGTATGGAGTGATTTATTTGAGTAATTAGGCTGCTGAGGGAGCCAGACTGTCAGGAGCATCGCGTATCATTGGTGTTGATTTGAATCCAAACAGATTTGAACTAGGTAAGAAAAAAATATATTGTCTTCTGGAATCTAGTATAAGATCTTCAGTTCACCTGGTTTAATTATTGATTTGCACAATATTCCTTTCACAGCTAGGAAATTTGGCTGCACGGAGTTTGTAAACCCGAAGGAACATACCAAGCCAGTGCAGGAGGTTATATATTAACGCATACGTTACAATTTTTTTTGTATTTGGTAAGATCAAATTTTGATGCTCTTTTCTTTTTCCATGTTCCAGGTTCTTGCTGAGATGACTAATGGCGGTGTTGATCGGTCTGTTGAATGCACTGGAAACATCAATGCCATGATACAAGCTTTTGAATGTGTTCATGATGTAATATGCCACTTCACTACCCTTATAATTGAGACCAACTAATATACCTATATTTCTGACAACATTTTTGTATTTTAGGGATGGGGTGTGGCAGTTTTGGTCGGGGTGCCAAACAAGGATGCCGAGTTTAAGACTCATCCAATGAACTTCCTAAATGAGAGAACACTGAAGGGAACCTTCTTTGGCAACTACAAGCCCCGCACCGACCTTCCTTCTGTTGTTGAGAAATACATGACTGGGGTAAGCTCCTATCTGGTTTCATAAGATAATTTCTTTCTTTTAGGAGTTAACAGTTTGGGTCAGCTTGTGTCTCCTTCCATAAAATGTTCATAATCTACATCTTGACTTGGCAATTCTTGTGTAGGAGCTGGAATTGGAGAAGTTCATCACACACACTGTGTCGTTCTCAGAGATCAACACAGCATTTGACCTCATGCTCAAAGGAGAAAGCCTTCGCTGCATCATTCGCATGGATGGTTAAGAGAGTAATTTTGTAAACTGGTCTTTTGGAGTATGGATTAGTCCACGTCACTTGAGATATCTTGAGATATCTTGCCAATGTGTTTAAATAAAATTGGGCTTGATAAATTTGAGTGGTTTTTTTGCCTCTATTTGTGGTAGTGTATCTTCTGGTTTATGGTGGTGTTTCATGCGGCATTAGACTGCTTAAATTGTAGTTTATGTTCTAGGTACTGAGAATATATGTTGTTACATGGTTCTCTGGGATATAATTCTACCAAATAAAAGAGTAAAGCCTCTTTCACGATATTTTGACAAGGAATAATTAGCTGCTGTTTGGCCATCTTTTGTAAAAGACCTCTTAAGGCTTATATTATTTACTTCCATTGAGCGAGTGTTATTCACAAATTGTAGGGAAATACACAAATTGATGATCTGAATTTTCTAGTTTTGATTGGGCAGCTCAACATGGTCCCGACTAAATAGCTGTTTTCACTTAGAAAAGAAAATAATGGTTGTGATATAAATTTTAATTTGACCAATTTTCCTACGCTAATGCCCTTTTCGGCCTTCACTATACCTTTATTTTTTATTTTTTAATAATTTAAAACTTAAAACTTAATTTAATCTATGTACATTTAAAAAATTATAATATTTTAATTTTGTTTTATATATCTATGTATATTAGAAAATTATAATATTTTAATTTTATTTTAGTTGTCGTACTAGATAAATTTTTATCTATATACATTTAAAAATTATGATATTTTAATTTTATATTAATTGTTAAAAGTTATAAAAATATATTAATGTAAATAATTTTTAGACGTTATTTTTCAACTTATTGATTTACATAAAAATAAAATTAAAATGTAATAATTTGTTATGAGACAGATTACATCTAATGGTTTTATTTTGACATTTATAATTTTAAATTTTAAATTATTAACATTTTAAAAATAGAGGCACAAAAAATAAAAATATTTGAACCCTCCTTATTAATAATTGCAATTAAACTAAAAAAAGTAATGGTAAAAATAATGAAAACACTAACACAAATTTCAAGGGCATACCATAGCCAAACTCAGGGGCGGATCTACTGTAGCACAGGGTAGGGCAGTTGCCCTACCCTGAAAATCTAAAACTAATTTATAAAGACTGAATTTTGGACTTTTGCCCTACCCTGAAAATTGATATTGCCCTACCCTGTAGCCCAATTAAAATAACTGGCCCATTATCTAATGGATTTGAACCCGATTATCTATTTAAACCCGATTCAATAATATGTTGCCCTACCCTGATCAAAATCCTACATCCGCCCCTGGCCAAACTCAACGAAACTTCACAGCATAAGTAACTTCACCCTTTCTAAACGAAGTGCGCATGTCGTATGAGGTCGAGGGGCATAAAAGAAAAGATAACATTATTTAAGAAGGGCATTTTATTTGAAGATAAAGTGCGGGAGAAACTATTATCTAGATAGTGACGATGCTTATCCTTATCCGAGTCAAGACAAACCAATCTTTTAATAATTCATGTGCGTTTACGTTGACTTTAAAAGTTTGCTTAGATAAATTTAATAAGAAGCGAACAAACTATTAACGGAAAGTATAAAAAACCATCAAGAAGCGAACAAAAATATGTTTAAATATATTTAGTATTGGACTCATTTTACATGTATAATTTAGAAAAATATTATGAAAAAAAGATTAACGGAATCATATGTGTAGCAGAAAACATAAGCATTCAAATATCCAAATTATAACTTACGAAATAAAAATTTCTAGAGTAGAACTAGGGTATTCCTAAGTTCACCAAACCCCTTTGTGAACTCAACTCTAAAACCTATCGGATTGACTTCAAACGACGAATCCAAACTGTTGAAATCCTTCTATCTTACGAGTGATGCATCTACATGTGAAAATTTTAAAATTTTAAATTAGTTTTGCATAGAGTCAAGTGGTCAAAAGGCGTCCAAAAAATAAATGCATTAAAATTAATTTATAAACCTTCTAATTTTGACCACTTGACTTTATACTAAATTAATTCGAAAGTTTAAAATTTTCACATGTAGATGCATCACCCGTAAGGTAGAAGGATTTCAACGGTTTGTAAACCTTCCAAAAAATGAATGCATTAAAATTAATTTATAAACCTTCTAATTTTGATTACTTGACTTTATACTAAATTAATTCAAAAGTTCAAAATTTTCACATGTAGACACATCACCCATAAGGTAGAAGGATTTCAACGGTTTGAATTTGTTGTTTGAAGCCAATTCAATAGATTTTAGAGTTGAGTTTAAATTTCTATTTTGGAACGTTTCAGGGTCATTTAAAAATTACGCTTTAAAAAAAAGGATATTTTTTCCATCAGTTCAGAGGAGGTTGTGGTTGTGAGACTTTGCGTGCTGTTAGAAAAAAAGTAACAATTGTAGCCTTCTACATGCAATCCATGCACATATCGGCCACAGGAGATTAGGAGTAATTATGCGTTCGTGGTAATCTACAATTAGTTACTCCGTATGTTGCATGGATACGTGTACGGGTATCGTATCGGATACGGTGATACGATAATTTTCAAAAATCTAAGATACGATACGTTTATTATATATATTATTTTTTATTATTTTATATATTATATTTAGATAATTATAACTTAAATCAAATTTGTATAAAAAATTAAAGGCATAACATAAGAATATATTAAATATTATAGTAACTATAATATAACACAAAGAAACTTTGGTGGAGTGATTAAAGCTTTTGAACCATTCCACAGAGACGCTAGTTCGAGTCACGCGAGCAGTAGAAAAAAAGGGATTTTTGCTGGTTCATGGCGCGGCTCACGGCGCGGGAGCGGTTCATTGTATCCACATGTATCCCGCCGTATCCGTGAGTTTCAACGGAGTATCGGCAACCGTATCTGTCAAGTAAGGATACGCCACGTAGGCGGATACCAGCTGGCGTATCAGATACGTATCGGTGCCATATCGGACACGTATCGGATACCGATACGTGTCCGATACCGATACGCGGCCTAAACCGGCGTATCCGTGCAACTTAGGTTACTCCTAATCCATGCACATATAGGCCACAGCAGACACACCCATGCGCATTTCTGAGCTTGTCAGTTCCGCTGCATTTACGTGATTGTTTTCAACCATGTAACTAGTCGATTTTCTACTCGTCTGTATTATTATTTTTAACTCATTACCTTTATCTGCAAAGTTTGCAATACAGAAGTCATGTATGCTTCCGTAACCCTGTTTTTATATTTCCGTTTCTTTTGCCTTATGATCTTTAATTGAATGGTCTATGCACCTTTGTTTCTGAAAATATTAGCTACGAAAGTTTGAATGGAGCTCTTCGATGTTAGTTTTACTGCCAGAAAAATAAAATATAAATAATATATAATATGGTTGGTGAAATTTGAATCCAAGCTCTTTTTATAATAACAATTAGAATTCTAATCACTAGACTATAAACTCACATTTGTCATTTTATAAGAAAGACTGAAATATATAAAAACTTAAAAAAATTCAATTAAATTTTAATATACATAATTAAAAAAAATGAGAACTATGAAAGTGGTTGAGCACACTTTCACTTACATTAAGATTCACCACTGATTTGTAAGATGCAATGTGCTATGTAGTTATATATAGTTAACCAATAATGTAATATTATATATAGTATGAACTCATGAGAGAAAAAAAAATTCTTGAAATTTTTATTGTAATAATTTTAAATTTCACATGCATAGAGAGACGTATTCTGCGCATTTTAAGTTTTCAAAATATACAGTGCTTTCTTTTTAATATTGATCGTATGACATTACATAATGCTCCATTAATCGCCTTTTGTTTTGTTCGAAGGATTCAGACTAAATGTTGTAATTTTATGACTGTTTATTAGTTCTACCTTAAAATAAAACATAAATTTTAAAGATGCTCAGATTTATTTTTTTCTAATAAATATGACCATTAAGAGACACCAGCTGTTTGCATCAATCACGGGCCGACGACTGAACTAGAAGGATCGATAACAAATTAGAATTAATGAGAACAAAAAAAATTTCAAGAGTCAATCACTTGCTTTACAATATTGATGTCTTGGCCGAGTGTGACAGAGAAAATACGAACAAAACCGGGTAGGAAAATTGAATCCGAACTGCTGCATGTGGATTCGACAGTTTTATCGCCTCTGACCTCTGTAATCTGGTGGCGCCAGGGGATCATGTGCTCCCGGTGTTCACAGGAGAATGCAAGGAGTGTGCGCACTGTAAGTCAGAGGAGAGCAATATGTGTGAACTCTTGCGCATCAATCCCGACCGCAAGGTCATGATAGGTGATGGCCAGGCCTGCTTCTCCATCGACGGCCAGCCCATCTACCATTTTCTTGGCACATCCACCTTCAGCGAGTACACTGTCGACATTCTGGTTGTGTAGCAAAGATCAACCCACAGGCCCCCCTCGACAAAGTCTGTGTTCTCAGCTGTGGGTTCTGCACCGGTTAGTAGGCATCTAATTTGGTTTCAACCATCTTTTTTTTTTTTGCATTTTGTTTTTGAATAATAAAAAATTCCAAATACTTTGTCTTCCATTGATAATTAAGGTTTTGGTGCGACTGTTAATGTTGCAAAGTCAAAGAAGAATTCCACATTTTGCAATCTTTGGCTTAGGAGCTGTTGGACTTTCCGTAAGTCTTTTTTCTTTAATTAATTTCATAATATATTGGATAATTTGGAATTTCATATTTAATTGCTAATTTCTCTAATTTTGTGAGTAGGTTGCTGAAGGAGCCAGGGTTTCAGGAGCTTTCAGGATCATTGGTGTTGATTTGAATTCCAATAGATTTGAAACAGGTACAAAACATTGTCATTGGACATCATTTAAGAACTTATAGTTAGTTAACATATTTTTAATTACCGAATTGTACTTTTGATTCTTCAGCTAAACAGTTTGGCTGCACCGAGTTTATCAATCCCCTTGAACACACAAAACATGTGCAAGAGGTTAGCAACTATATGGAACAATAATGTTCATATTAAAGATTTAAAGTACAATGAAAACTAATTATATTATAAATTTAACTTGAATTCAAAATCTAGTTTTGATTTCTGCTTTCTGGTTCTTGCCGAGATGACTAGTGGTGGTGTTGAGGGCCGTTGAGTGCACTGGAAACATCAATGCTATGATTCAAGCGTTTGGAATGTGTTCATGATGTAGGTTCTGTACAATTGCGCCATCTATAGTAATTACATCACTGCTTTCAATTATATATTGCATCCTTATTTCTAACATGCATTTTGCACTCTAGGGATCGAACGTGGCTATGCTTGTCGGTGTGCCGCACAAAGATGCCGTGTTCAAGACTAATCCAATACAATTCCTTACTGAAAAAACACTCAAGGGAACCTTCTATGGCCATTACAAGCCCCAGACTGACCTCCCTATTGTTGTTGAGCAATACCTTAATGGGGTATACAATTTATACTTTCTTTTCTAAAATATAAATTTATTTCACTTTCTTTTCGTAAGATTTACTAATTTACATGCTTGAATTTTATTTGTTTTGTTTTGTTTTTAGGAGTTGGAATTAGAGAAGTTCATTACACACATTGTGCCTTTCTCTGAAATAAACAAGGCATTTGAACTCATGCTTGCTGGAGAGGACCTTCGTTGTATAATTCGCATGGATGGTTGATCAATCTGAACATGCTACTTTTTGTATGAAAATTACTTAAAAAGAAATGATTATCCAAGTCAGTAAAATCCTGCTATGTGGTTCTAAAGAATTGCTCTAGAATTGGTTGACTTATTGTTTGCTCTCAGTTCTTAGGTTTGTTATATGAGAACGGCGTAGGTCCAATGCCCATCGGACCTATTTTTAGGTTCAATGAGCAGATGACCGACCGATTTAATTAAAGATTTGTGCGCACGCAAATTGAAACAGGCACGCACGAATTTTAAAGCATTCTGCACGAATCTTAAAGCAAATAGACGGTGATTAAACCCATCGGACCTACTTTGACTTCTTGTTATATATGGTGTCTGATGTGTTTTTGGTTGTGATTTTTTCATTATTATTTTTGTTGAATTATATAGGTCAACCGTTTTGAAAGTAATGCGAAATATTATGTGCAGTCTCTTGTTCACATTGGAGATTAATTTCGTGTGTTGCCATGGTATGGTTCGTGCAAAACCTTTTTTTTTTTTTTTTGCTTGATCATTTTTGCTTCTAGCTAATCATAATAAAAAGTAGTGGCAGAACTATGTACAATTGAAAGGAGCGGCTAAGCCACCTCTATGATTTTTAATTTTAATTTTTATAAAAGTTATTACTATTAGTCTCGTCATATAAAAGTTATTACTATTAGTCTCGTCATATAATAAAATTACATGACTCCAATTCATCTAGCCGTCTCTATCTTAATGTTTTAGTTCCGGCTCTAATAAAAAAAATAATTCAATTTGTTATATCTCATATATGTGGACAATATTTTTTTTAGTATTAACAAATATGACATTTTAAGTAACACATAACTATTACCTATAAATATATATTTATTTGCTGTGAATAACACAATATTCTTAGTTTGTATTATTATAAGTTATAAATTCTCAGCTGCCATATTATTGAAAAAAAATTAATTCATTTAATAATTATTAATTTTAATTATCATTTAACCAAGGTTCTAAATAGCGTTATTTTTCTTTTCAAAATTTATATATTCTATATTTCTACTAATCATCAACATGATCAATATTGGAGAATTGGAGTAACAACTAAATGACAACTAATCTAAATCTATATTTTTTTCAATCATGCAAATAAGAAGGAAAAAAAAAAATCTACAAAGTAACATTATTTAATAGTTCATACTTCATAGTATTACAAATTATAATTGTCGAATAGCAACTACTTTTACAAGGGAAATGAAGTCAGTATAACCTATTTGAACATTTATATATATTAATAATTAAAATCAGCATTTCAATTGAAACGAACGACAATAATTTTACAAGTGAATACTATACGAAGAGCAAGTAAAAAGAAGAATTAATATTTGAATATTTCTCAATATTAAATGAGAGACTCTGTATTGTCTTCTTAACTTGAGTCGACTCGCTCGTTAAACTAATGAAACCGAACACAAGCATACCCCAACTCGCTCATTAATCACTGCTACTTGTTCTGATTGTGTGGCATTGCCAATTGTCCTAAAGGAACAGTAGATAATGATTCAGTTAAATTGCCTTTGGGGGTTGTTTCGGCCCATACTTAGAAATTTGGGCGAACTTATAACTAGGTCTCCAAGTAAATAAGTAATGTATCGGCCATTCTGCCATGCGCCAGGCTATGTTAACTTTTAAGCCCGTTGGTGATGTTTGTTGTGGAATAAAACTAATAAGGTCTAACTGATTACTTCTGACTTAGGCTGATCTAACTATTCATGTTTGGTTGATGTCTAAAGTTATATTTTGACTTAAGTTATTTTTTGTTTGATAAAAATTTGGTGGCTTAAGGCATGATTTGATATTACAATTTTTTTGTCTTATAAACTTTGTAATATCAATAATAAAACTATTCTTCGTATTTTTTACTCATTTTGATTGAAAGAAATTGTACAAGAAAATGAATTATGTACAATTAATTCTATATTTTAGAGATGCACGTTGCATTTAGTAAATCTTGTTTAATTAACTTATATGTATACCAATTTTTTGTCAAAATATGTTGAGTTGCTAAATAAAAATTTATTATTTGTAGTACAATTCCAAAAATATTTCATTTAATAATTTTCTAAATTGCATATTTTTTTAATTTAGAAAGTTATGTCATTGAAAAAAAAATTGTTGATTCTATAATTGATAAAGTTATAAGTTTCTTTATATTTAAATGGAAACAAAATTAATTGCTTATTTACATTCCTTAAAAGTGATTGAAAAAAAAAATAATGAAAAGTTAGGCTTCATATCTAACTAAAATTAAACCACCTGAAGAGGTGGGTTAGTTTAGGCTAATTTAGACTAGCCTAAAAGTCAGCTTATTCCATTTGTTTTTGAGGAAAAATTTATTTCATTTTAGTCCAGCTCAATTAAATCACGTTTGACAAAATAAGTGAGACCTAAAACCCTTATCCACTGTTTAGTCCACAACCAAACATAACCAACGGGTTTATTCAACTTTTTTTTATTATTATTATTAAAGTTGTGCTGTTTATGTTTATGTCATTGTCTGATTGGCATCAAGGTGATGCAAGACCAAGCCAACTATTTTGAAATTAGATGAAGAAACAGAGAGCACGTGGGAATTGAATATTTCCTCCGAAACCACCTTGTATCAGATATGAGATATCGCATAATTCTATACATAGGCATAATAATATGCATATTACGGATCAATCTAGGCTATAGATTCATGTCTTTATTTTTATAATTGAAATAGTCAATCTCAATCATTAAGCATAATTTTAAAATTATGAAAATATACGTGGAGATTATTTTTTAACTATTGCAAAAATCACTACTTTCGGATTATCCAGAATTTTTAAATCAAGTGATACAACTGAAGAGGACCCTCCAATGATTGATACAACTGGAGAGGACCATTACCTGCAGCTTTCACTACAAGGAACTTCGCTGCCAAGGAACCCTGGTCTAAGTGGTCTTTGTTGCACAAGTAGACTTTCAAGTCAAATTTGTCTTCACTAGTCCTCCTTTCATAGGAAGCCACTCGTTGCCTCGCGCCTATAAAAAGCAATCTAATACCAAGCATCAATTAATAACACCACACAATTAATTAAGTATCAACGAACAGAGAGAGAAGAAGAAGAAGAAAGAAGAAAATGGGTCTGAGTTACTCGTGTTTTGCTGGCTTGAGAGTAAAGTTGTTCCTATGAAATCTAAATCACCAAAGAGGAAATGAGAAGGTTAGTGAAGTATTGGAATCGTTTAATGGAGAACGCAAAGAGAAAGAGAGCGCACCGTTGGAGTGTATCATTTTCCCATGCAATCTCGGCCTGGCCTTCTTTGAGATTTTCTTTTATCACTGAGTTGTGTTAGAAGATTTGACAATTTTGTTAATTGTGCATTGTGTACTAATTAAGATCAGGTGGTTTTCATGTAAGTTCATTTAATTAAGCAAGTCGGAGGAATGTAGATACAAGCAACTTGGCAATTGTTCTATTTCCTTTCGGGCCTTCTTAAAATTATTGAAAGATCTTTGCTGAAAGTGTTCCTTCTGAACCCAAAAAAAAAGAAAAGAAGAAGAAACATAATACTGTCCTTTGTTGTATCAATTTTGTTCCAATTGGACCGAAATGCCCTTTGTTGGTTTCTCCTTTGTACAATTGGGAAATATTTGCTATGTTTAACTGCGATTCTATTTTATTATTCTTACCTCTTTGGGCTTTAAATGTTGTGCCAGAGAAGTTGTAGTGGACAATTTGGAATGTGATTGTTTTGCTGGTAAAAACAGTTCTATAATTAAATAGACCAAAATAAAAATGCTAATTTTATCAGAATTTATTTGAGTAAATTTTTTTAGAAATTCATATAATAATAAATTAAATCAAAATAAATTAAACTAAAATTGAGTTTCCAGCTAGCTTTTGATGTCATTTTTT
>JAJGRW010001368.1:222623-484454 GCA_025461045.1 Carex parvula
TTTAAATCACACTTGAAAGAAAAAAAATCCTCGTTTCCTGCAATAAAAAAAATAACAGAAAGAAATAAAAGGACTTCTAAACTTAATTTTACATTCGCAGATAATTACTAAGAAAAAACCCATTGAATATAGTCATATATTTTTTTTAAAATCGTAGCATCAAATTTCTTTCGTCAAGACAAAAATCACTCCTCCATAATATAGCAAACTAGCAACACATACATATCCATAATTAGACTCAGACACAAACTAACACACTTATCAATTTATGCAACACCAACAGCAAAGAAAAGAAAAAAAGAGAATAAGCGCACTGCGCACCAGCTCCGCAAAAACAAAAAATCACTAACAACCATTTTTTTTAAAAACTGTTTGCAAGGGATTAAAAACTACACAGCTCGCACCCCTCCTGCAAACACAACAAACGACCCAATACTAAATTATCCCATGTAACACAATACCCTAATACATGTAAACTATAACTTATGTATAAATTTATGTTTTATCCAAAAAAAAATGTATAAATTTATGTGAGAAAGGGGAGGTAGCACAGTTGGCTAGGAAAAAGTCATATGACTGTTGATTACTCAAATGTCGAGAGCTCAATTTCCTCTCACGACTTCGCAGCCTCTGCATGTTTTAAAAAAGAATATATAAATTTATGTACATATTTTGTTCTACTTTCCTCTTATATGTTTTTGCAATATACAACTCTTAGGGGCGGAACTAGAAAACTTAAATAGGGGCTAAAATATAAAATAGTTGATTCTATATTTGTTCTTATATGATATTTATTCTTAAAATAAAAATTAAAGTCTTATATTTTATTACTCTGAATAATTCATTTATTCTTGAAACAAATTAATAGTTCGATTTTTAAACATATGGAATAATTTTTTTTATATGAACCTACAATATAGAATAAGTGATCAAAATTCAAAATGTATACTCTACTTTCTTGCTGTAAGAATAACAGTGCCGATTACTTTATTAATAGGAAAAATAAAAAAGTATCAACAATTAATGGAATACATTTTGTGAAATTTTGAAAAATAAGAAGAACAAGGCACTGTAGCTGAACGTTATAAATTATAACGTTCAGTTGATCCAATCGCTATTGATCGTTTAAAACAAAAAACATTGTAGCTGGACGTTATAAATCATAACATCCAGCTAGAATGTTTTTTTTTTTGTTTTGCTTTAGTTTTAATTGCTGCTGTTATGAGATTTTTTTTTAAGAAAAAAAAAATATTGTAACTGGACGTTATAAACCATAACGTTTTCCTATATTTCAAAAGTTCACAAAACCGTACCCATTATCAATATTTTGTTTCTTCCTATTAATACAAAAATCGGAATAAGAGTGGGAACGAAGTTCATATCATACCTGGAACAAGTATCCTCCCAAGTACTGTAAAAGATTCTCCTCACTTTACGGCTTGAGACTTACTCCCAACCACTTTGAGATTCGGGCTAGCGCAGGGACAGTATTATTGGGCTTTGATATTCGTGACAAGTTAAAAAGAATGTCCCAGATCTACTAATTGTAAAAGAGTCCCTATTACAGTACCGGGGAGGATCTGAATTCTCATACCTGATACCACACTAGTCATTTGAGGTACCTACTTTGTGAAATGTTTGTCCCTCCAATTGTTGCAGAAAGCCGAAGATGTGTGCACAATTACACCTTGATCGCATAGTTGAAGACGAGTTGTGTCGATATCAAAGCAAGGTAATAGTTTCGTTGAGCCGAAATTTTTATTAATATTCAAAAAATCATCAAAATTTAACAATCTGTACACAAAATCGGTATTCTCCGGAAAGGCACCTGTATCTGGAGAATTATTCTCCGAATCGGGGGTTTCTCTGCCGAATTTTTTTAGCTTTAGTTTTAGTTTTTGTTTATTATTAAATCTTATCAATTATTAATATTTCATATTTAATATTGTTAATTTTAAAAATTGTTTAAAATTTATGTATTTAAATATATAATTATTAGTTTTAATTTAATTCGTTATTAAATTGTTGAATGTAATTGTTTGTAAGTTCTAATTAATTAATAGTTTTAATGTAATCGTTTGATAGTTCAAAATAAGACGTAGAATTTCGAATAAAATGAAGTCACATGCTAGACTAACATGTAAAAGAAAATATCCAAAATAAAATATAGCAAAACACACGAAATAAAATAGATGAACCCTAAAGATAGTACTGTCTGTTAAATGTAACAAAACATGCCAAATAAAAATAAAAGAGTCCTAATGATCATGATAGTCTTAATGTGTGAATCAGTCCGGAAAATTATTCTAAACAATTTTGGAATTATTATAAACTATTTTGGAATTTTCTAAACCATTTAGGAATTATTCTAAACCATTTTGAAATTTTCTAAATTATTCGGTAATTATTCTAAACTATTTTGGAATTTTCTAAATTATTTGGTAATTATTCTAAACCATTGTGGAATTTTTTAAATTATTCGGTAATTATTCTAAATCATTTTGGAATTTTCTAAAGCATTTGGAATTCTCTAAGTTATTCGGTCATTATTCTAAACTATTTTGGACAATATTCTAATTAATTTATAAATTATTCGCTCTTTATTCTATATCATTTTGGAATAATTTATAAACTATTTTGGACAACATTCTAAAAAGTTTCTAAACTATTTAATTATTTCTAAACCTATTTCTAAACTATTTTATTAATCTGAACTAATTTATTTAATAAAATATTAAATTTCAAAAAATAAAAAAATACCTGGATCGAAGAGCCGCTCGATTAGACAGTTAGATAAAGAAGAGAGAAAAGTTGAGAAATGGATTTGTGAATTGTGAGAGACTCGGCTGCGGAGTTTTTATTTACTATATAAAATTACGAATACAAAATAGTTTTTATTTACTCTTACTCTAATGTAGGAGTGTCAATGAAACTCCATTATTGGTTTACTCGACTTGTATTGTATTTAATAATATGAGTATGAATAAGATTTTTTTGTTAACTTATTGAATATTGAATATGAGTATAAATACAGAAAAAATAAATCGTGCTTCTACCTAACCCGTTAACATCCCTAGAGTCTTCTATAATAATCTGTTTTTAATTGACAACAAAAAAAATCACGATAAGGACAGAATATTAGGGCTGTAAACGGATGCGGATATCCGCTCCGAATGCATATTATCTGTATCCGGATCTAAACAGATACGGATATTGCAGATACGGATACGGATACGGATAATTATCAATTATCAATTATCAATTATCAACAGAGATGTGGATACGGATACGGATAGTAAAACCTAAACGGAGCGGATATCCGGATTATCCGGAACCCAATAAATTTTTTCGGACCCACTAATTAAAAGAAGGGTCCGCCTAGCTCTCCCCCGTGAACAATCCCCCGTTTCATCCCCCGACTTCGGATAAGGCATAAAATAGAGAGGGGACCACAACTGTCTCCGCTAAAAACAAAAGAAAACGCGTTAAAAACAAAGAAAACTCGTTATTAAGTGGGGGGACCGCATAACCGTCAGCTCATTTTATGAATTGGCGGTAAAGTATTCATCTGTGACACAACAAGTATTCATCCAGCTATACGCAGGTATTCACCTTTGCAATAGAAGCATATTATGATACATTACAACATTCATTACGCGTTATTAAGTGGGAGACCACACAACCGACAAAAGAAAACGCGTTATTAAGTGGGGGACCGCATAACCGTCGGCGCATTAATTAAGTGGGGGGACCACATAACCTTCAGCTCATTTTAGAAATTTGCAAAAAAAGTATTCATCTGTAACACAACTAGCATTCATCCATCTATATAAATGTATTCATATTTGCAATAGAAGCATATTTGGACACATCAATCACTCATCTTTTACACGTTTTTAGAGATGGGTTTTTTTTTCTTTGTTCAATCTAACCAATATTTCTGACGATCTGTGAGGAATTTTGCAAATCTAAAACCACGAATGTCTTCTACACAATTTTCTCTTTCAAATGAGATCCATGATGACATACTTTCGAGTTGTCACAAGTATTCATACCTCGTCACAAGTATTCATCTCTCATCGAGCAAGTATTCATCATCGTCATGTAAGTGTAAATAGGTAATGTACCAAGAGTATTACAAACACAAGTATTTATACCTAAGATATTAAGTATTCATCCATAAACGTTAAAGTATTCATCTCTAAAACATCAAGTATTCATTCATACACCTCTAATTTTTTCAAAATTTGTTTTTCTGTCATTTCTTAGTACTTAGTACGCACTTCACTAATTCACCATTAATGAAGCTTTGTTTTTTGCAAATAACTTGCTACTGCATGAGGAGAACATAGAGACGATAGATCTGATCCGGCGGTCGACAGTGATGGATCTAACCCGGTGGAGGCGGAGGTGGGAGGCGGAGAGGGAGAGGTGGGAGAGGCGGGCGGAGGCGGAGAGGGAGAGGTGGGAGAGACAGGTGGGGTGGAGGTGGGAGAGAGAGGGAGAGAGAGGAAAGAAATAAAGGGAGAAAATTGGGTAATTAATTTGTAGGTCCCACTAGGTAGTTAGAATTTGAATTATAGTTAGAAAAAGAAGTTAGTTAGTTAGGGGATGAAATGGAGGATGGATTGATGGGGGAAAGTATAATTACCCTTAAAAGAAATTATTTTGCTTTTAAGGAGATTTGAACTCATGTCATGTGAGGTAAGAGTCTAAGCAACCAAGCTACAAACCACTACACCACACTATCTTTTTTACTATTTCTTTATTTTGTTTATATTATATCAATGGAATGAATATCTTATATCTCCCATCTTTCTAATATTAACATCTCCATCACTTACAATTATTCATTTATTTTCATATTTAAATTTTATTAATTATTAATTATATCTTAAAGTTCATATAACTCAATATCCGACAATTATCCGTTCTATATTCGTATTTGAATCCGTATCCGTATCCGTTTAAGGCGGATATAGTTTTAAATTTTGATATCCGTTTACTATCCGTATCCGTATCCGTATCCGTATCCGCTCATTGAAAGACAGATACAAATTTGGTATTAGCATTATCCGCTCTGAATCCGCTCCATTTACACCCCTACAGAATATGCATCGTCTCACGCAGTAATTCAAAATGGCACTTCGAATGCTGATCCTATTGAAACTGTTGGATTAAGCTTTTTTAAATTTAATCTGTTTTTTAACTTTCTTAACAACTTAATTCTACCGAACACTGAATTTTTAGCATAGATTAAGATCATCTTTTTTAGTATTATTATTTTGTCTAAATCTTAATTCTCTCTTCATATCATTTTAGTTTTTATTTACAAATTAAGACAATCAAACATGAGCCTTTAACGCTCCTTAAATTCTTAATCCATTACTCTTAATCTGATTGTTGACGACAACCCCAGTGTGTGGCGAGTCGCTTCAGTTACCCACTCGGCTACTTAACCCACCTTTATGTTTTTCTTCACTCACTCGATGACAAATCTGAACCGATGCCCGCTGGTGTAAGCCAGTGTTGTAAAAAACGTTCGTTTAGGCCGATTAATTGGCCGATTAGTCGTTGGCGGTGACCAAACTGTCATGGATTTTTCCAATTAATCGGTCGATTATTTCCAATTATGGCCGATTATTCCCGATTAATCACTTGGCGGTACCCTGTCCGTCCGACAACCGCATACTGTTATTTACAACACTGGTGTAAGCAAGGTTCCTTTCTTTTTCCTACTTCAGTTATAGTCCCGAAATTTTTATTTATAACATATTTTTCAAAAAAAATAAACAAAAACCCTTGTTTTTAGGTTTTTCAATTTCTACTTAGGTCACACCGGTGATCTGCAGCCTCAAATACTAGGGTCCTCCCAATGCCGATGCGGTCCCAATTTTTTTTTTATGACAAAGGTTTTTTATTTGTTTTGATTTTTGTTTTTAAAATTGTTTTATTTGTTTTGGTTTTTATTTAAATGTCGTTTAATTTGAAAATGTTTTTCATTTGTCAGATCAAATATAAAGAACCCATAAAAATAAATATAAATGAGCCATAATAATCTAAAAATAAATATAAAGAAGCCATAAATAGAACAATATAATGCTAATGTTCTCATGAGTACAATAAAAATACGTCTAATGAATCTAAAATAAACATGTTCTTACGAATACAATTAAAACATTGATTTAGCTCCTAGATAAACATCCAATCCATTGATTCTCAACCTGCAAATTTACAAACAAATAATGACTATTAAATCTAATTGTTTCAATAATTTTTTAAAAGTTGAAATTGAATAGTAAAAAAAATTAACTACCTCGTGCATTATGAGCAGCTCTATTATATCTTTCCTGCGTATCTCGGCCGGCTTAGTGTCCTCTTCTCCTATTATTTAGTACGTCCATCCATTGCGGAATCATGTTGTGCCGTCTTCTACTCAAAGTAACATTTTTTTGTTTCTGGAACAAGGACAGGGCCCTCGAGTTCAGACCATTTCGACTGATTTTCATACACATGCCATTCACTCCTCCATGTGTTGATCAGTATCTGAATGTGGTAGTAGTGACTTGCAAAGCTGTCAGGGTCGATGCCTCGGAGACGGCACACGGACAGAACATGAGAACACGATATTCTGTCTAATTGAGGCTTCTGGCAGATGAGTTAACCCGATTACGGCCCTGGATTAACCTTATAACTGGGTTGGTATGCCGGACTCAGGTAACCTCCACATATTAGTCAATTATCTTGTATGCACCTCTAGAAAAAACTCATGGTTTGGTTGTACGATACCTAGCAGACTCCATCATTCTAAACTAGAAAGAGTTGGAACTAGATTTGTGCTGAACTAGTGAGCATGCTAATTTGGCCTGAATATTAAGGTCATACTGATCCTGATCCAATTTCAAACTCTAACAAATAACCGATTTAATCCTCACATAATCAGTACCCGACAATACCAGAATCACAATAATAGTCCCGATACTATAATAAACCCCATTAGGGCTTGTTAAAATATCACCACCAGTATAAATGGATACCATAAGAGCCATTTTGAATCCAATACACAAAAAATCTAAAATTAAAAATTAACTAAATTAATTATTAACCTACTGAAAAAAAATTAAAAAATAAAGACAAAAAAACATATCAATTCTTGTCCAGGAGAGAGATTTGGTGATTTTGGAAAATAAATTTCTCTCTTCTGAACTAATATATAAAAAAACACACAGGGGCGCTAAACCATTATGCGGTCCTGGGCCGCATCAGCATTGTGCGGACTCCAGTATTGAAAGCTGCAGAACACCGGTGTGGCCCGAATAAATTTCGAAAAGACCCGAAACAAATGTTTTGGTGTATTTTTTTTGAATAAATGTTATATATAAAAATTTCGGGCTATAGTCAGATCAATTAGAAAACACTGATTTTAAGTGAGGAGGAGCCGAGGAGGCTTCTGTTTAATGATCAGATTGGGCGACTCCTCGTGAGAACTTTGGAGTAAACAGGTACTGTATGATAGGTAATGGGGATAAATCGAGGTTTTAGAGTTTTGAAAGTATAAGAAGAGTGGTGATTGGTTAGAGAAGGGAAAGGGATAACCAGAAGAATTTGTTGAGGGAGAGAGAGATAAAGAGAGATAGATTGAATTGATTTCCAGTTGATTTGATAGGTAGGTAGAGAGAGAGAGAGCTTGGCAGCCACTGTCGGTGATCACTTGAGTTGATTTGATATAGATACTCAACTCCTAGATTAGATTCATCCTAACTATGCGATCTAAGCATTGCATGTTTCTCCTTCTTTTGTAGTTACAGAGATAGCATGCCGAACTCCAAATCAGGCGCCACGTCAGAGGAATTGAGGGTTCTGCCCAACTCAACAGACCCAGGATGGCAGTATGGGGATAAGAAAGGGAAGAACACTGTTATTTGTCGTTTATGTGGGAAGAAAACCAATGGAGGCATCAGTCGCTTCAAGAAGCACATTGCACATATCAAAGGTGACATCATTCCATGCCCAAATTCAACTGAGGAGGCCAAAAGGGTCATCAGAGAGCATCTTGAAGCGTCTGCAAAGAAGAAATCAGAGAGGGCTGCGGGACATGGTACTTTCCTATTTTTTATCAATGAAAATTACCCAAATTGTTGTGCTGTTTTGAGTGCAGGTAACGCCTAATGTTTATAGTGTTTGAAATTGGTGCCTTCACAGTTTGAGATAGTTGCGTGTGAATCCATCTATCTTTTTATTTGCACCATTAAATAGGCTTGTTCAATCAAATATTAAAAATATTGCCCTTGTATTAGTAAATTATATTGACAGTAATGTTGGTATCGACAGTACTATTGGACGAGTTTATAAATTATGTGGACATTTATGTAGTTACTAAGAAAGATACAGGCAATGATTTTGCAATTAGTTGGATGATTCAATGAAATATGCAAGTAGATAGACAAATTTAAGTAGCTTGCTATTAAGTCATTAAGAATTGGGGTTAATTCTTGGTCACAGATTGTTAGTTTATCATCTGTTTGTTTATTTTGCTTTGAGTCATATTCAGTATTGAATAGGCATTGACCATTGAGGTTCAGCTTTAGCTTATTTCAGACACAGATTGTTTTTTTTTTTTATTTTCTGAGAAGTGGGGGATTTAAGAAAAGTTCTCCTGTTTTACAATGGCTTATTTTAGATCTTTGTCTGGTCAGATGTAGGGCTGTAAATGAGCCGAGTTTGAGCGAGTTACCCTCAACTCGTGCTCAGCTCAGTTAGTTAATGAGCGAGTCAACTCGAGTTCAGATGGCAATAACGAGCTGTAAACCTGTTGAGATTTATGTATGTTTATTGCATTAATAGAAGTTGTAGGGTTATATTGGTAAGAAATGAATTATAGAGAATCGTAGGGTTATGAATGAAAAATGTAACGCCTATATAGGCCCAAGAGAACAAAGGAATCAATACAATTCATTTTTCTGATTTTCCACTTGGTATCAGAGCTATACAAATTAGGGTTAGGATTTAGCCACTATTCCGTTACTGTAGACCGCCGCTACAGTACCCTCCGCCGCTACAGTACCCTCCGCCGCTGCTACAGTACCCGCCGCTGCTGCTACAGTAACCGAACCCTCTCATCTCTCCCTCTTCTCTTTAGGCCGGTTCTCTCTCTTCTAGGGCCGGCCACTACATAGGGTTCGGGTTTTGGTGTGATTAGGCCGGCGTGGGGGGCCTATACCCCACGATACCCGAGAAGCGGGTTTTGGATTGATTTGATCGGGTTCTTTAAGCTCGAATCTTGATGCGATAAATCAAGATTGGGTCAAGAAGAAGAGACGAAAGGGGGAGATGATGTGGATCTCGATCTTGAGAGTGTAAGATCGGGTCTAAGAAAGAAGTAGGAGGGATTCGAACTAAGATCGATACGTGAGGCGTGGATCTGAGTCGGATCAATGTCGGAGGAGGACATCGGGAATGCGTTTGCAAAGGCCTGTGTGAAACTGACCGCTGATGAGGTCGCTGTCATGGTGTGAGTGTTGGCTGTGGGCCAAGCTCCTGTTGAGAGCAAGCCGAAGGTGCAGAAGGTTGAGCTGCCATCTATTGACATGAGACTCGACGGGCCAGCTACGGATCTGGGTTGGTCGCGTCGGGTAAGGTACACTCTGAAAAAGAATGATCTGGAGGGGTACTTGACTGAGAAGGAGAGCCGGATTAGGCTACAGGCTGGGGCAGCAGGACTTCCAGGGGTGAAGTCAGCACTAGCGGTCTCCAACTCAGGTAACACAAGGTTCAGGGGCGAGCCTCGACAGTGTTACAACTGCGGTGAGGTAGGTCACTTGAAACAGAATTGTCCTAAGTCACCTAAGAAGCGAGATGCAGGTGAGAGGGGACAGTCTGGAGGCTGTGGTTGTGGCCAGGGTGGTAAGAGAGGTGGAAGAGGAGACTACCGGACAAATCTGATGGTAGCAGAGGATGAGAGTGAGGAGTTACTGAAGAGGAAGCAGAAAGCAACAGGTAATGGGAAGAGTGTGATAGATGGTGCATCTACCTCGTCTTCACCCAGGGGTAACTTTACTTGTTTTGCTCACTCGGCCACAGGTGTTTGTGATCCACTTGCTCTTGCCTCGATATCCACCACTAGATCACCAGAGTGGATAGTTGACTCTGGTGCATCTCGCCATGTGACTGGTGCTGCTAGGGAGTTTTCTTCCTATACTCACCTAACAGTCCCAGAGAGCATTCAAACAGCCGATGGTACGGCCCAGCTCGTGGTTGGTAAGGGTACTGTGAGATGTACCGATTCAGTAACTCTGACCAATGTGTTGCATGCTCCTTCCTTTCCCGTAAACCTGGTGTCCATTAGTGCTATTATTCGTGAGCAGAAATGCATCGTGACCTTTGATATTCCGAAGATGGTTTTTCAGGAGAAGAGGACAGGTCGGATACTTGAGACTGGCACATGGCGTGATGGGTTGTGGTACATGGATATAAAAGGGATGGACACAGCGCTGGCATCTGTGGTCGATAGAGTGGGGGCAGGAAGATCTGGGGTGAGTGTGGAGGATGAGTTGCTTCTGATTCATAGGCGGATGGGGCACTCTTCCTTCAGCCTACTGGAACGTTTGTATCCATCAAAGTATGAGAAAGCTGACAAACAAAAACTTGTGTGTGATGGATGTGAGTTTGGGAAGCATACAAGGAGTTCGTATGTAAGCTCAGGAAGTAGGAGTTCTCATGCCTTTGATCTGGTACACTCGGATGTGTGGGGGCCTTGCTCAACAACTGCGATGAATGGGCATAGGTTTTTTGTGACTTTCATCGATTGTTATTCTCGTGTCACATGGTTGTACTTGATGAAGAACAAGAATGATGTACTTGCTTGCTTCAAGGATTTTCATAAGGCGGCTCAGACTCAGTATGATGCTGTGGGGAAGGCACTGAGATCCGATAATGGGACCGAATATACAAACAAGGCATTCGAGGAGTATTTGTCAGTTCATGGGATACATCATCAGACCACGTGCCCTTACACACCAGCACAAAATGGAGTGGCAGAGAGGAAGAATAGACACTTGTTGGAGGTAGCCCGGTGCATGATGATCTCCATGAATGTTTCGAAACATTTGTGGGGACAAGCAGTCCTAACAGCCGCACAATTGATCAACAGATTGCCATCTAGAGTGTTGGAGTGGCAGACTCCATGTGTGATGTTGAAATGAGATAATGAGGGCATTCTTCCTCCAAAAGTATTTGGTTGTTTGTGCTTCGTGAAAGACAACAGACCAACAGTGGGAAAGTTGGATCCCAGAGCGGTGAAATGCATCTTTGTGGGTTACTCTGGTACTCAAAAGGGTTATGTGTGCTGGAGCCCGGTAGAGAGAAGATTGTTTGTGAGTATGGATGTTACATTCCGCGAGCTCGAACCTTACTACTCCTCAGAGACTACATCACCCTTTGGAGACTCGCTCGATACAGGAGGTATGAGGCGAGAGGGGGAGAGTAGCAGTGATGGTGAGAGGAGGATAGTGAGTGTGGGTGGTATTCCTTGCCCACTGGTAGATTCGGCTAGGGTTGAGCCGGAAAAGGAGAATTCAGCTAGGGTTGAGCCAGAAAAGGAGGATTCGGCTGTGGTTGAGCCGGAAGTTGAGAAGAATGGGCTCGAGGATTCGGCTGTGGTTGAGCCGGAAGTTGAGAAGAATGGGCCCAAAAGTGGGAGAACTCAGTCTCAGGGGGAGTCGAGATACCGTGAGGTGTATGTGAGAAGAAATAAGCAGAGTGAGGGAGCCGTGCCTTCAGTGCCACCTGTGCCAAGTCCATTGGCTCTGCCTACTCCGACTCGTGAGACACTTACACCATCCACCTCAGACTCAGAATACACAGGTGCTATGATTCCTCTTTCTACTCCTCCCACTCCCCTATCGGGGAGAAGGACTCCTCGTGAGAATGCGGGTATTCCTCCTGACAAATATGGTTTCCCACATGAGATTGCCCGGTTTGTCTCTTACTCACACATATCACCGGTGCATAGAGCGTTTATTGCATCATTGGATACTGTCTCTATCCCTGAGTGTTGGCAGGTTGCTAAAGGAGATCCGAAATGGAAAGCAGCCATGCTAGAAGAGCTCGAGGCCCTCTTAAAGAACAAAACGTGGGAGCTTGTGTCACTACCACCAGGCAAGAAGGCTGTTGGATGCAAGTGGGTCTTCACAGTGAAACAGAATCCAGAGGGTCTAGTTGAGCGCTACAAGGCGAGGTTGGTAGCGAAGGGGTACAGTCAGACCTATGGCATCGACTATGATGAGACCTTTGCACCCGTGGCGAAGATGAGCACAGTGAGGACACTGGTTTCCATGGCAGCGAATGGGGGATGGAAGTTACACCAACTCGACGTGAAGAATGCCTTTCTTCATGGTGATTTATTGGAGGTGTACATGGAGATTCCACCAGGGTTTGGCACAAACCAGACAGTGGGTAAGGTGTGCAGACTCAAGAAGTCGCTTTATGGGTTGAAACAGTCCCCCCGGGCCTGGTTTGATAGGTTCAGGAAGGCTATGGTAGGCATGGGCTATCAGCAGATCAATGCCGACCATACGGTGTTCGTTCGACAACATGGTGGTCACATTACTATGCTGGCTGTGTATGTCGATGATATGATCATTACCGGGGATGATGAGGGGGCAATTGCAAAGTTGAAGGCAAAATTGGGAAAGGAGTTCGACGTAAAGGATTTGGGACAGCTTAGATACTTCCTTGGAATTGAGGTGGCTCGTGGAGCAGAGGGGATTGTTCTGTCCCAAAGGAAGTATGTCCTAGATTTGCTCACAGAGACAGACATGTTGGGGTGCAGGTCTGCAGTTTCTCCAATTGATGTGAAGGCTAAGATAAGTGCAGAGGCAGGAGAACAGGTTGATCGTGAGAGGTACCAAAGACTGGTAGGCAGATTGATCTATTTGACACATACACGTCCCGATATCTCATTTGCAGTGAGCGTGGTGAGCCGCTACATGCATGACCCTAGGAAGGGTCATATGGACGCAGTGTATCACATTCTGAGGTATCTGAAGAGTGCACCGGGGAAGGGCTTGATTTTCAAGCAGAATGGACACATGAACATTGAGGGCTATTGTGACTCTGACTAGGCCAGTTGCCAAGATGACAGGAAGTCCACAGCTGGCTATTGCATGTTCGTAGGGGGCAACTTGGTCTCTTGGAAGAGCAAGAAGCAGCCAGTTGTTGCGAGATCGACAGCAGAAGCCGAGTACAGGGCTATGGCATTGGGAGTTGCTGAGATGGTGTGGCTGAAGAGGTTGTTGGAAGAGCTCAAGGTGAATCACGGAGCTAAAATGAAATTGTGGTGCGATAGCAAGTCAGCGATCAGCATTGCCAACAATCCTGTGCAACATAACAGAACCAAGCATGTGGAGATCGATAGGTTCTTCATAAAGGAAAAGCTAGAAAGTGGACTATTAGAGCTGAGTCATGTAGCTACTGGAGATCAAGTAGCTGACTGCCTCACCAAAGGACTTAGCTCAATAGATTTAGATAGGTTTTGTGACAAGATGGGCTTGATGGATATCTTTTGCCCATCTTGAGGGGGAGTGTTGAGATTTATGTATGTTTATTGCATTAATAGAAGTTGTAGGGTTATATTGGTAAGAAATGAGTTATAGAGAATTGTAGGGTTATGAATGAAAAATGTAACGCCTATATAGGCCCAAGAGAACAAAGGAATCAATATAATTCATTTTTCTGATTTTCCACTAAACCTAACTCGAGTTCAGCTCATTACCAACTCGAGTTGGCTCACAACTCGTTTATAACTCGTTTGACCAGTCAATTTCCTTAGTTATAGTTATATACTAGTAAGAGTTTATCTAAACACAAACAATTCAAATAGCTTAGTAAGAGTTTATATAAACACAAACAAATTCAAACATAATTAACAAGACAACTAACAAAACAAACAATCCAAACATCAGCTTAGGAGTCATTTAGAAGGGCATAGGATTTTATTGTGACGAATTTTGTGTAACTCGAGTTGTTAATGAGCGAGTTGGGGTATGCTCAAACTCAGCTCATTAATTAAACGAGTTAGCCAACTCGAGTTGGAACTGACTCGAGTTGTAAATGAGTGAGTTAAAGCGAGCAGTTAGCGAGCGAGTTACGAGTTTGAGCGATTTTGTACAGCCCTAGTTAGATGTGGGTTTCAGGTCATGTCGTTTCTAGTTGTGATATTAGTCAAGTTCCGGTCAGTCAGTTTCAGGTTGGGTCATGTTTGGGATGTACTCATGGGTTAATTGGTTTTAGGATGCCAAATGAATCGATTAGTTAGTTTAGGTTTTGGGTTATACTTATCAGTTAGGGTTAATTGGTTTTAGGATGCCAAATGAATCAATTAGTTAGTTTAGGTTTTGGGTTATACTTATCGGTTAATGGGTTAATTGAGCTTTTGGGCTGATCATTACAATCCGTTTTCTGGAATTTGATTTAACCATTTCTATATTAATAATTGGGTCTCTAGTGAAAGTATTATCTGTGTAGCATGATACTGGGCCTAATTTGCAGGATCTTTTCCTTTGGTTTTTGTAAATATAATTATGTAGTTGTTATGTACTCTGATTGAATATTGCCCAAAGCCAAGCGTATGGTCTTCTGTTTCTGATGTTTTGACATAGAGTTTATGTTTTTATGTTAGAGTTTTAAAGACCTTATTGGGCATTGCATAAATTTCTTGATGTGATCTAAGAAAACTGAAATGCTTAACTGCCTCACTCATAAGAGATGTATAGTCTCTTTCAATGATCTTATAAATATAATTGAATCATTGTTGTGTACGTTGTTTACAGTGCGGGTTTTAGATCTAACTTCAACACATTTGTAAGTTCTCTTCTTTTTCCTGCTATTTTCTTGATATGTGAATCCTTAATTATTCTTATATAAATGGAGGGAACATTTTTAATAAAATGAAGAAGGCTTGATATCCTGTTTCCTTGAAAATAACTTCCATTTTATACAGTAGAAAATATGTATATGCATGTCAGTTTTGACTTTGGTGTAATGGTGCTAGATTTGATTGTAACGGACCTGTTTAATTTCTTTGTTGTAGTATCCACTAAAAGATGCAAGAATAGGAGCAGTGACGATGCTTCTTCATCTTCTGATGATACCGAGTTTGACTCACTTCCCCAAATTAAACACACAAGGCAGTTTAGAAATACAAGAAGATCCAAGGACAACAAGAAGCTTGACACTGATATCTTTGAGTCTTTCTTAGAGTGAGTTACTCACAATATGCTTCATTAAAGCTATATGCATTTTTAAAGAATCAAGTGAGTGTCAAAGGTTTGATGTGGATTCCGTCCATTATTTTTGCTATCCACAAAACACCTTGACGAAAGCTGTGTAATAAGAAAGACACGTCATCTTCTTTTAGGGACGATCTGATGTAGAGTTTGGATGGTCAGATTCAAATTAAAGAGGCACTCTTGCAGCAGAAAACAAGGGTCACATGGACTAAAAGGAAGCTTGGATCTTTAATAGTCTCAAAAAACCACTACTCTTATCTATTTTGTTCTGAACTTTTTTAGTTAGAAACTATAATATTCAAAACAGGAACTCAGGTTTCAATTCGTAGGAAGATGGAAAGGCCATGTAGATGCACCCTATGCAGTCCCTATTGAGAGGGCTGCAATAGATTTATTTGGCCCCAAGCTAGAGAGGGCCAAGTTCCTTTTCTGTTGAACCCTCTCCTGAGCCATATTTTTCTTCAATTTAGTTCAATCCAGAGGGCATAATATTTTGGTACGACCTCTAACAAACCATATATGTCTTCAATTAAGTTCAAAATCTCTGCTACCATTTCTCCTCTTGTCTCTGCATACTCAGTATTCATCAAAAGGTGTGAATGTGCGAAGTGAGTCAGCAACGAAAAGTCTGTTAAATCAAGGAAGGATTCAGATCCAGTGCCAATACCTGACTGAGTAGAATGAGATCTGAGCCGTCAGTTTTAATCTGGCACAGATCTCATAACGGACCCCCTATTTCTGAATAGGCACCGAATACCAATCGCTCGGCTAGGAGCTCATTCTACTGAGTTCGGTACCTGGGAGGCTACGGATTCTATCTCAAGATAGTTTGTAATTTGATTGATAAATAAAACAGATATATGGAGAAATCTCCAGTTAAAGTTTTAGCAGTACTCTTGTATGCTCTCAGCAAAGGAAAGTGTTTTCAGTAAAGGAAACCACATGTACGGTCACATAGTAACATAAGTTTGTAGTGGTTTATTAAAGGAAAATCAGACAGTTTCTTGTTTGGTTCCTTGAGTTATGATTGGAGTTTTTTGTAACAGAATACTGGATATAGACTAACTTTGCAAGTTTACTTTTTAATCTCTTATGGTCGCATAGTTACCATAAGTTTACTTTTTAATCCTTGCACATCGGTTGTAAGTAGTCATATTATGTTGTATTAATTTTTTTTTTTTAAGTAGAGATGTTTGGAGCAAGATTTCAGAAGAAAAGAGGAAGTCATGTGCATACTTCGACTCATTGTGGTTCTCCCTATACAAAGAGGATAACACAAAAGTTCTTCAATGGATAAAGAATAAAGAGATTTTCTCAAAGAATTACATTTTTGTTCCTATGGTTTGTTGGTAAGTCTTAAACCTGTTTGTAGCATTTTTGCTCAACTTATGTGTACCTTTGCTTTGTTTTCTATTCATTAACAATCCTCTTGTAACTAAATTTATAGAGTTAGGCTATTATACAAGGCTTAAACACAAATGGTCCAAATTACACTTTCATGTTTGGATGGTTGATTTAAGCCGCTTAATATGATTAACCTATCAGAAAGCTTGTAAAATACCAAATTTATTATTTTGTAATCCTTATAGATATTCGAAAAAAAATATAAATTTATATAGTAGCCTAACTCAAACTTATATTTAAGTAGTATATATGCTGTTTATTAAATTACTTCCACTGGTGTTATGCACTAACAGGGGTCACTGGAATTTGCTTATATTGTGCCACTTTGGAGAGATGGATCGGTTAAGAACAAGAAGACCGTGCATGTTATTGCTTGATTCACTGTTGGGTCTTGAACCAAAGAGATTGGAGCCTGACATTAGAAGGTTTATTTATTTTTTTATCCATTCATTTATTTTGTTCGGGAATACTGAAGTATGTTGCCACGTTGTCAAAATCAGGTTCGTTTTTGATATTTTTGAATCTGAAGGGAGGAATGAGAGCAGAAAGTGCATATCAGATATCCCTCTCCTAATTCCAAAGGTGTCTATTTTGAATCAGCATTTATTTCTAACATATGTTTTTATTTTAGAAATTCATGAAACCAATATTGTCATATTAATTACTTTTGTAGGTGCCGCAGCAAAGAAGTGGAGATGAATGTGGTTCATATGTTCTCTATTTCATTTACCGTTTTATAGAAAGCGCACCAGATAATTTCACCCAACAAGGATACCCCTACTTTGTAAGTATATCTTATGCTAACTTGGTGAAATGACTATTACTCCTTATATAGTTCTTAGCACTAACAGTGTTAGGAATTTCAATAACTTTTCATTTTTATTATAAATTATTATTTAGACTAAAATCTTCTTTTTGAATATCAAATAAAAATTCAGTTGTACAAACATTGGTTTACCAAAAAAACTTTTTTGGAAGAAAGATGATTAAGTACTACTCTTGTACTAGCCTGACTGGTATTAACTGAAGCCTGGCTACTAGACTAGCATCATTAGACCACTGAAGTAACTTTCCCCACTGGCAGACGGGTAGCATTCTGAATTTCTGATACTAGCCTGACTGAACCTATTGAGATTTGGAATCGATATGGCATAATCCAGTCTTCAAACTCAGAAGAGGTCATCAGAGCTGCATTATAATTATTTTGTGGTTTGTTTGCTTTCCAATTTTATCCAGCTTACGGAAGAGTGGTTTACTGAGGATGACTTTGACAACTTCAGCCTGGAAATCGAGTCATTTTCAAAGTCAGATACTTCCTTCACATCTGATTGCTATTTAGTTCTTGCTTTTTACCAAAAAAATTAGCATTGACTCCTTTCTCTCTCTAGGAACAAGAAATTATCAGAAGTTGAGTCGCAAGGAATGGATACAGCAGAATATTCTAGCCCAAGTCCTGTAGAATGCAAAATTCAAACTGGCAGCAATATCATAGACATAGACTAGAATAACATCTTTTTGTGCAGCCCGTTGTTTCTTGTTAAAATATATTATGTACACATTATATTTTTCCAGGTTGTTGTTGACGGAAGCACTGTTAGATGCCTACAACTTTTTGCCTAAATAGATCCTTGTAGGTTGAGAAGTTACTGTGCCTTGGTTTATATCTAAAATCTTGCATATTGCTAACATCTAGAATTGATTTTAAACCCTTGGGATTTATGGGTGAGAAGTAGAGATATAAGAGCAACAATCTGGTTCATTGGTATTTGGCCTGCTAACTTAAAAAAAAGAAGAAAAAAGATCCAGTCGGCAACCTATTTCATGTGTATCAGAGAACGCAGTAGGTAACGTTTCTCATCATTTCTTATGCTTACCAATAATACAGAGTTCATTAGATGGTTCCGGCAATCTTGGGCCGTTTATTTTAGATCACATGGTGCAGGTCTAACCTGATGATATTACTGTTCTCTACCTGTTTATTATACTTGATTTTACCCAATGTAAATCTTCTGATCACATGATGCAGAACTACGTGATCATTATATCTGTACTACTGGATTGGAGCTGAATTTAAATGTTCGAGGAAAACTTTGACAAAAGTGTAATTGCATGTTCAAGCCTTGGAAATGGGTTGACAGGCAAGTTGTTCAAGTTTCATACAAGTCTGGTTGAGCAAATGTATACGATCTCTCTTTTTTATCACACAAGCACGCATATAACGGATCATTCGAATAATATTGTATAGAAGTTTCAAGACACTTTAGGATATAGATGTTTGACCCTATTTAAAACGCATCTGCTTGAATCATTTATTAGGTTTTCTTAGACAAGCGCACGAACTCCATACAAACTAAAACACTAGACTTCTCTTACAGCATTCAATGATCCTATAATACATAAGAAATTATACCTTCCATTAGAATTGACGTACTTATAAATGTCTAATGCATAATTATTGAACCATCTTATTTGCTTATTATCCTGACACAAACCACATGAGCGTGCACAAGCTAAGAACCATTGCTTCAATATTATTGTCTCTGTTAACAATGATGCATTGTTAACTATATATCTGCTTCATCATGGGGCAACCCACAGAAGAGAAAGCTGCTTCTATCTTTGATCCCTCCAACAACGGGCCCTCAACAAGCCCGGAGAGGAGATCGCCACGGTCGAAGAAGAATTCGACTTTCTTTACTTTCCAGGTGTCATCAACCTATCATATTAATGATGCCAAAAGTAAATTATACTAAGGGAAGAAAAATTTAGGCATTGCTTGTACTTCAGTTCTGTTTTGTTCTTTGTTATTATATTTAATTTAGTATCTTCATGTTTAGTTTTGCCTAATGCCCATTTTCTTCGCAGATTAATTAGTAACCACAAATACCAATTGTATATACATAAAAGACAAGGTACGTATAAATATTATAAAGAAACAATTAAACATTATTCTATTTTCACCTCAAAGTGTGCCATGCCATAGAACTCAACTTTCTTCCCGGTGGGGGCATGGCCTAGGAAAGGTCCCTCCATATAAGACCAATGCCGAAACTTGTACACTATATTTGGTGGCCCGCTATACACGTGGAGAATTTCAATTGCAAAGCCACGTGGAAACGTAGTCTTAAATGTGTTCATTGATGAATCCTCAGTCTCTTTCTTCGGGTCATAAATTTTGAGTTCATCTGGCAGTGATGTTTGCAGGAAGAAGTTGTAGCTACCACCTATTTCACCTACTTGTTTCATGTTCAATGGGGCTCTCCCTATGTAATAAAACCATGCCAGATAAGCAAAAGATGCATACCAAATTGCATAGACTGTGTATCAGATTTCTAAAGCCTGAATTGGTACTGGTAATGCTAGGGTTGATGTAGTACAAAGCTAAATTCAGTCAGTACAGTGGCTGAAAATGCTGGTTTTAGTAAGCATACTGATTGGAAACTTTTGCTTGGTACATCGGCAGCCATGATAAACATTTGAAGTCTTCAATTTTACTCTTCTGCAACAAACTTAACTGAATGCGTCTACTTTGGAAAAAGCAGATCTAATAAAAGACCTGCTACTCCATAGTAGTAATGTTTCGTATGAAAAGGTGCTAAGAAGTACCATTGAGGCTGGCCGTGAAACCGTCGGTGTCAACAGTCTTGAGGTCCTGAATACGAGCTTTATGCATCATTTCCATCTCGTAGGTCTTCAACATGCGTTGTACTCGCTCCTCCAATGATCCTTTCTCCCATACCTACTCTCTTAATTGAATTAGTTCCTTATCAAATCATCATATTTAAGTTTTGTACAAGATAAATTTCCTTATTAACATGAGCTCAATTCAGAAACATAGAGTAAGGCTATGGTATTATGCACAACGCGGATTGGTCCGTACTACGAATTAAAAAAGTAAAACATATTTTATAGTCTCTCTTCTCTCTTTACTCTTTTTTTCTTTCTTATTTCTTTTATTTTCTTTATTTTTATCTTTTTTACTTCCTCTTTTTTAAAGGCCCTTATTCTTATCTTTTTAATCTTATTTCCTTTTTTACTTATTTTTTCTCTTTTTCTCTTTATCTATTCATTTACCCTTTTTTCTTTATTATTTTATTACTATATAGACTCTTTTTTATATCTTATGCTAGTTAGTTCATTTTGGAATGCTTTATATGAGGATTTTTTTATAATACTTAATTATACTAATTCTATATTACATTCTTATTTATATTAGTATCTATTTAAACCCTCTTTTCTTTATTAATTTATTACTACATTTTACTATTTTTATACGTATGTCATCCTGTACTCTTTACACTTAGAGCTTTTTATTTATATGATATTAAATCTTTCATAAGGTCCAATAAAAAACTAGATAAAATACGACTTCTAACTGATAGGATATATGTTATATGTATACTACTTAGAAATGAGATCCTATCATTTATAACTATAAGACTTAAACTTATAATGGATAGAATAGCAGTATTATAGCATATCATATACTAGCCTCGACATTTGGTATTCCAGATCCAGCCTCGACACTTGATATTTCATTTCAACCCATACACTATCAATCTCATACACTTAGTATACCTCACCTACACACTATCAATCCCATACACTTAGTATACCCCACCTACACACTACTCATCATCGATCCAAGACCAGATACCACCTGGTACTTAAAATCCTAATGGTCGATCCGAACCGTTCAACATGTTTGCCATATGAATTTGTACTTGTAAACTAAATTTTACCTTTTCTAGAAATTTTTACTATCTTTTTAGATGGATAGAAAATCACTGTTTTTGGATGGTCCAGAATTTTCAGATCAAGTGATTTTCTATCCATCTAAAAACATAGTAAAAAAATTCTAAAAATGTAAAATTTAGTTTACAATTAAGGATATATGGAGATCATGTTGAACTGTTCGGATCGGTCTTTAAGACTTTAAAACTGAAGATTTGAGTTCATAGTGCAGGCTAATATGCGCTATGCATAGTACCATAGCCTTACTCCAGAAACATATATCATTTGTCATTTTATGAAAGAGTCCGGCTACTATACCACTAGTGTCATTCCAAACTAAATAACACCACATCTTAAACCATTAGATCTACTTTAATATTCTTGTACAAGATAGCGCTGGAATGACACTAGTGTCTTGTACGAATATTGAAGTAGATCCAATGGTTTAAGATGTTGTGTTATTTAGTTTTGAATGACACTAGTGGTATAGTAGCCGGACTCTTTATGAAATGTATAGAAGTGATTATGATTATACTCACATGAGTTCTTTCTTCCTCAAAGAGTTTGTCGACAACATCATAGTTAGGCGGAGCACCATACTTCCATACTGTGTTTGCCTCCCCTTCTCCATATATATGATCCCTGTATTTATCTCCTTTTATCTCACCCATTATCTTCCTCCGCTTTCCCTTTTCTCTGTCAGTTCTGGATAGAACTACTCCCACTTGATATCTCTTATATAGTTATATAGATTTCGTGTATTGTAAACCGTAGTGCATAAGAAAAGAAATGTTACTGGAAGGAAGTCAAAAACCAATTATCTAAATTATCTAGCACTTTGAATGGTCACTGCGACTATTCCGGCTCACTTTGGCGGCTGGAAATTTGATTACTCATTTCTTAGGACACTACCAACTTATGGTAGAGACTCCGCATGTTATTTATTTATTTATTATTATTATTATTTTGTTTGAAGTAGCAGCCTAGCAGGCACATGCTATGAATTGTTCCGGGTGCCACTGTCACATTTAGATTTATCTTTTCCTTTAATTCTTTAGATGAGTACTAATGTTTTTTTGTGTATTGATATCAGATTCTTTATTATCATAATGCAGACTATACTTCTGCCACTATTATGTTATTGTTCCTGAATTATGAATTATTGTTGAATATCAGTGAAAGCCGAAGAAATTAATATCAGTTCATACTTTACTGGTATTTCATATTTGAATGTAAATTGAGACAGTATTTTGAATATGTATTTTCTGTATTGATTTTAGAAGAAAGAGATTACATCCTTGTATAGGCTCCAGTATATTCCTTGTATCTATTCAATTGATTTTCAGAATAGTTGTATCATCAAAACCTAATTTCATTAATTTCCAACTTGGGCTTGCACATATTACATAGAGGTCCCTAAACTATTCTCTAATTACCCCTTTACCAAAATACCCCTGATACATATAACTTTGTTTCTCAACACTCCCCCTCAAGATGGGCGAAAGATGTCCACTAAGCCCATCTTGTCACATAATCTAGAGAGACCTAAAGAGCTAAGACCCAATCCGCCACTTGATCCTCAGTTGGATCATGACTTAGCTTCAGTAGTCACTATTTAGTTTTTCCTTGATAAAAAACCTATCAATCTCAATGTGCTTGGTTCTGTCATGTTGCACCGGGTTATTGGAGATGCTGATTGCCGATTGTTATCGCACCATAGCTTCATGTGAGCCTTTTGATCCATCTTCAACTCCACCAGGAGAGCCTTCAACCACAACAACTCAGAAACTCCCAAGGCCATTGCCCTATACTCAGCCTCAACGGTAGATCGTGCCACTACCGATTGCTTTTTGCTCTTCCAAGAGACTAAGTTACCTCCTACAAAGATGCAATATCCTGATGTAGACCTCCTATTATCGGCGCAACTAGCCTAATCAGAATCACAGTACCCCTCAATGCCTAGATGACCATTATTCTTGAATAACAATCCCTTTCCTGGAGCACTCTTCAGGTATTCTTGAATAAACTGCGTCATATGACCTTTCCTTGGATAATGCATGTAGCGACTCATCACGCTTACTGCAAACGAGATATCATGACGAGTGTGACTCAGATAAATCAACCGACCTACTAATCTCTGATATCTCTCCCGATCAACTGGCTCTCTAGCATCTGCACTTAACTTGTGCCTTTGATCAATTGGAGTAACGGTAGGCCTACATCCCAGCATGCATGTTTCTGTGAGCAAGTCTAGTACATACTTCCTCTAGGATAGCACAATCTCCTGTGCTCCACAAGCCACCTCAATTCCAAGGAAGTATCTGAGCAAACCAAGGTACTTCACCGCAAATTCTTTGCCCAATCTCACCTTCAGCTGAGCAATCTCTCCCTCATCATCACAAGTGACAATCATATCATCAACATACACAACAAGCATAGTAAATATGACCACCATATTGTCAAAAAAATACCGTGTGGTTGACATTGACTTGCTGATAGCCCATGCCTACCATAGCCCTCTTTAATCTATCAAATCAAGCTCAAGGAGACTGTTTCAATCCATACAGGGACTTCCTTAGTGTACATACCTTGCCCACTGTTTGGTTTGTGCTGAAGTCTGGGGGTATCTCCATATGCACCTCTTCCAGCAGATCCCCATGAAGAAACATATTCTTCACATCGAGCTAGTGTAATTTTTATCCACCACTCACAGCAAACAAGTGTCCTGACTGTGCTCATCTTCACCACTTGTACAAATGTCTCATCATAGTCAATGACATAGGTCTGACTATACCCTTTTGCCACCAATCGTGCCTTGTAGCGATCAACTTTCCCTTCTGGGGTATGCTTTACTGTGAAGACCCATTTGCACCCGACTGCCTTTTTGCCTGCTGGTAGCGGCACTATCTGCCATGTCATATTTTTATCGAGGGCACCAAGTTCCTCCAGTATGGCAGCCTTTCACTTTGGATCCTCCTTAGCTTTCTACCAACACTTGGGTATAGAAACCGTATCCAGAGATGCAATGAATGCTCCATACACAAGTGATATATTAGAATATGAGACAAATTGAGCAAGATAATGTGAGAAACCATATCGATCAGGGGGATATGCAATGAAACCTTCTTTCTACTGGACTTCAGCAAACATATCCTTTATGAGTGAAAGAATAGCCCACAAAGACACACTTCACAGCTCTGAGATCCAGCTTCCCCTCTGTGGGTCTGTTGTCTTTCACAAAACACACACATCCAAAGACCTTCAAGGGAAGAACGCACTCGTTATCTCCCTTCAACATCTCATATGGAGTCTACCACTCCAACACTCTAGAGGGCATTATGTTGATCAATTGTGCCGCTATCAAGATCGTTTGTCTCCACAAATGCTTCAGAACATGCATCGAAATCATTATGCATCGGGCTACCTCAAATAGGTGTCTATTCTTCCTCTCTGCCACTCCATTTTGTGCTGGTGTATAAGGACATGTGGTCTGATGTTGTATCCCACGAGCTGACAAATACTCCTCAAATGTCTTGTTTGTATACTCGCCCATTATCAGACCTCAGTGCCTTCACCACAACACCATACTGAGTCTGAACTGCCTTATGGAAATCCTTGAAACAAGTAAGCACATCACTCTTGTTTTTCATCAAATACAACCAAGTAACACGAGTATAACAGTCAATGATAGTCACAAAAAATCTATAACCATTCATCGTAGTTGTTGAGCAAGGCCACATACATCCGAGTGTATCAAATCAAAGGTACTGAGCTCCTACTACCTGAGCAAGGCCCCGATACAATCAATGAAAGTCACAAAAAATAGTCTGAACTCCTACTACCTGAGCTTACATAAGAAATTCATGTATGCTTTCCAAACTCACACACATCACACACAAGTTTCTGCTTGTCAGCTTTCTCATACATTGATATGTACAAACGATTCAATAAACTGAAGGAAGGGTGCCCCATGCGCTGGTGATACAGAAGCAACTCATCCTCCACACTTCTACTTGGTCCTCTTGCCTCTACTCTACCCATTATCGATGCTAACACTGTGTCCATCCCCTTTCTATCCAAGTACCACATCCCATTACGCCATGTGTCAGTCCCAAGTCTCAAGCCTGTCCCTTTCTCTTGAAAAATCATCTTAGGAATATTAAAATAAACAATGCATTTGAGTTATAGAATAATGACACTAATGGATAACAGGTTCACGAGAAAAGAAGGAACATGCAACACATTATAAAGGGTCATGGATTTGGTACACTTAACGGTACCCTTGCCTACAACGGGCTGTGGGGTACCATCGGCAGTCTGAATGCTTTCTGGAGCTACAAGGTGAGTGTAGGTGAGAAACTCATAGTGAGCTCTCGTGACATATCGAGATGCACCAGAATCTACTATCCATTTTGATGCTCTTATGGTAGGTATGGAAGCAAGTGCATGTGCAAGAGTATCTGTACTCGAGTGGGCATAAGTGGTAATGTTACCCTTGGATGAAATATGAGTGAAGGCTACCTCAGCGGTGGCCTTCTTGCTGTCATCCCAAGCCAGTTTCTTCCTCCTTAACAACTTTAAGAGCTCATGATCCTCCTCCGTGAAAGTCAAGCCAGTCTCTTCCTCCTCCTCAGCCACTGTCAGATTTTCCCGATACCCTCCAAGCGGGCCACCTTTATCTCCTTTTCGGCCACCACGACCAAGTTCATGATCACCAAGCTGTTCTCGTCCACCAGCACCTCTCTCTCTATGATGCTTTGGACATACCCTGCGCAAATGACCCATCACACCACAGTTGTAACATTTGCGAGTCTCACTTTGACTCGGGTTCGATGTTGCCAAGGCCAATCGCATCAGCGGTGGCTGTTGTGATTGTGTTCCTAACATCGACACTAACGCTGAATCCTCTGTCTGCCTCATGAACCTCACTAAAACCTTCATATCCTCCTCATCCAACTTTTTGAAAACTTTATCCATCTCTCAACTCGTACTTACCTCTACAATGGTAGCACAAGTCCTAATCCTTCTCACTACCCATAAAAGTACATTAAACAACACAAACAAAAAGACCCATTACTGAAATCACTATTCACGGGTTACTATAACAAGACGGGTATTGTAACGCGACCCATTATTGTAGCAAATCCTCTTTTGGGCGAGACCTAGACTACTCCATCGATTATAGCCATGACTCTCTTCTTCTCTAACCCCACTATGGGTCTGTGGGGAAAAGTCCCCCATATGGGCGGCAAAACTAGAGAGAGAACGAGGTGTGGCGGCTTAAGGTTTTAGCGGATGGGGGTACTGTAGCGACGGTGTTACTGTAGCAATAAAGTACTGCAGCGGCGGAGAGGGTTTGGCTCTAATACCAAATTAATTTTCATAATAGTTGTTTTATCAAAACCTAATTTCATTAATTCCTAACTTGGGCCATATAGAGTGCACATATTACATAGAGGTCCCTAAACGATTTTCTAATTACCCTTTTATCAAAATACCCCTGATACATATAACTTTGTTCTTCAACATATTCTATACTACTTAACAAAATAGATGAGCTGTAAACTATGTTGCACGGATACGCCAGTTTAGGCGCCGTATCGGTATCGGACACGTATCAGATACTGATACGCGCCTGATACGGCACCGGTACGTATCCGATACGCCAACTGGTGTATCCGCCTACGTGGCGTATCCTTACTCGGCCGATACGGTCGCCAATACTCTGTTGAAGCAGCTGGATACGGCTTGAAATAGCTGGATACGGCGGGATATGGCGGGATACGCGGGTTTTGCAGAACCAGATAATTTTATAGTGCATGCACCGTGAACCGCACATGGACCGGCCCAGAACTGTGCACCGTGCACCGCGCACCGCGCATGAACCATGCCAAAAACCTTTTTCTATAGCGCCAAGGGAGAATCGAACCTGGATACTGAGCCAACAGACACATAACCCTTTACCACTAGACCACTTCATTTTTCTTGCTTGAAACTAGTATCCCTTTACCACTAGACACATAATATACTTAATATATACTTAGATTATCCTCAATTTTTTATATTTAATTTTTATAATACAAGTGTTGAAGAAAAATACAATTAATATAATTAAAAATAATATATATAATATACGTATCATATCCTCAATTTTTAAAACTTACCGTATCGCCGTATCCATATCGTATCTGATACGATATCCGTACCCGTATCCATGCAACATAGGCTGTAAATAAAACAGAAATGCAAAACAGAATGAAAAACGGAATGCTGCTGTTCTCCTGGAGAGATCTTCATTGAGTAAAGTGTCTCAGGTTCGTGCATAACTGGAGATGTCCATTTCTTGGTCAATAGAAATGGACCAAAACCCATTTGCATTTGACGGTCGCCGAAATGATTTCCGATTAAAAAGGAAATGGAGAGAGTGGTGTTTTGGGCAAACCAGGAGTTCCTTATTTTGAGCTTCTTTTTGAAGTCATTTTCCTAGTATTTGTTCTCTTATTTCAATCTCAACAAAATACACTAGGTTATCTCAAATTAGTATAGGACATTTTAAAAAAGTGTTGAGTGTTTTTAATTTGTCATTTTTCTTGTATTGTAAAGATTCTAAGTATAATGATTATGCGTCATGTTTTTATGATTTTCTCCTCTAATAAGGGTTTCCACATAAAATTATTGTGCTTATCAGTTAATTTTTTTGTGTTTGATTGCTTGTTGTGGTTATTTCTTGTGTCTTTTATATTTCTCTAACAAATGAGTATTGGTATATGCCCGTCAGCTTGTAACGTATTTGACGAAATTACTAACACTTTTGTGGCCCCTCCAAACAATTATGTGACATGATTTTATAATTATTTTGTATTTATTGGTATTAGAATGACTTTTATTTATTTTGCACTTATGAGAAATTATATACACGTGACGTATTATGTTAACGTTGTGCCCTAAAAGTCGAACTTTAGTTTCAGATGTGACAACAAATCTGTTGAAAAAACAGTAGTCCGTAGTTGGTCATGCATTAGGTTTACAAAATAAACCTAATGTTTGAATGCAATTAGTCCGTAGTTGACTCCTATCATCACTCATGTTTGAATGGAGTTAGTCCGTAGTTGGTCATGCATTCGGTTTACAAAAGGTAATAATTAAAGAAAAAAAATATAATATAAGATTCGCCAAAGATTGGAATGGATGTTTAAAAATTCAATACCACTCAAGCACGCTATTAATCTTACTAGAGAAAGATCTTTTTTTCTTTTTTTATCACAAATTAGTCATTAGCGGGATCTGGGAACACGATTTTCCCAGATGTCAATCTTGCCCAAATTTTAATTTAACCTAGCAACACGATTTTCCCGACATTTTTATTAATATCCAAAGTTAATTACAAAATAATAAATTTACCCATGATTCTCGAGTTTTTCCAAAAATGTCCAAACCGGCAATTTTATGGCCGGTTTTCCTCTTTTTTTTTTTTTAGAGACACTATGAAGAGCAAAATAATGAAATCTAACACTGAAAAAAGTTCGAATTGTTTGTTTAAATTATTTGTTAGGTTACTTCTTTTGATTTATAATTAGCATATTTATACTAAAATACACTAGATTATTTGAAATTATGTTGAATTACACTATATTACAACAAATTATATTGAATTACACTAAATTACGTTAAATTACACTAAATTATAATAACTTCGCTAATTATGCTGAAATACGGTAAATTACGCTAAATACGCAAATTACGCTAAAGTAGACCGATTTTGTGCCATCTTTCATGAATCATAAAAAATAGTAAAAAAAATTCGAAAATAGTAAAAATTGGTATTCTACAAGTTCATCATGTAACTAATATTTTACTGAGCTACTTAGATTGAATAACAGAAATGAAATCTTAATCGGAAACTTCAACTCAAGTTTTGAGGCTCCTTAGTTTTTTTGGTAATTCTGAATTTTGAAATCCGGCATCACCGGCACTGACGCATGCGTATTTTCACAAGCTTTCCGAAAAGTGGTCTGCTGAAATCGGACACTCGAGCGTCGTTTATGACTGTTTGAAGTTTCGTCATCGTTTTTCGCCTTTTCAGTGAAGATATCGTCCCTATTCATATGTAATTTAGCGTAATTTACCGTATTTTAGCATAATGTAATGTAATTTAGCGTAATTTAATGTAATATAGTGTAATTCAACATAATTTCAAGTAATTTAGCGTATTTTAGTATAACTATGTTAATTTACATCAAAAGAAGTAATCTAACAAATAATTTAAACAAAAAATTTTAATTTTTAGTGTTAGATTTCATAGTGTCTTGCTCTTCAAAGTAGTCTCTTAAAAAAAAATAGTTTCTAATTATAAATCACTATGAAGATAAAAGAGAAACAAAAAATAGTTTCTAATTATACATCACTATGAAGACACAGTAATTTATCGGAATTTACCGTATTTTAGCGTAATTTAACATAATTTAGCGTAATTTAATGTAATATAGTGTAATTCAACATAATTTCAAGTAATCTAGTGTATTTTAGTATAAATATGCTAATTATAAATCAAAAGAAGTAATCTAACAAATAATTTAAACAAAAAATTTGAATTTTCAGTGTTAGATTTTATTATCTTGCTCTTCATAGTGTCTCTGAAAAAAAAAAAGAGGAAAAAATAGTCGGTTTGGACATTTTTAAAAAAACTCGAGAATCATGAGTAAATTTATTAATTTGTAATTAACTTTGGATATTAATAAAAATGTCGGATTTATCGGTTTTAGAATGACTTTTATTTTTTTTGCACTTGTGTGAAATTATATACACGTGACGTATTATGTTAACGTTGTGCCCTAAAAGTTGAACTTTAGTTTCAGATGTGACAACAAATCTGGAGGGGACCGAATCATCCTTCTTAGAGGGCTGTCAACGAGCTGGTTCGGGTCGAGCTAGGTCGCTCAGCTCGTTAATTATGGATCAAGCTCTTACCGAGCGAGTTGGACCTTTGGCGCCCGAGCTAAAAGTCTAGCTTGAACTCATGACGAGCCAGCCCGAGCTGGCTCGCTGGGTTTGGTTTGATCTTGTTTTAAGAAACTACACACTTTTTGGATCGAACTGAACCGAGCTGGACTGAGCTAGATAGTTTAAAATGTACACAAAATTAGACAAATTCACAAATTGATGCTAGCCGAGCTAGCTCGCGAGCTAACGAGCAAGCTAGGTCCTAGCTTGAACTCGTTAATTCTGGACCGAGCTAGTGGCGAGCTGGCTCGTTAACAGCTCGGTCCAGTAACAAACGAGCTGTTAGCGAGCGAGTCACGATCGAACCACGAGCTACGAGCTTTTTTGGCACCCCTATCCTTCTATTAACGGTTCAGGAATCGGGATGTCTTTTTATGAGTTAAATATGGGATGTAATTTAAAAAACAAAATTCTTCGTGAACGAAATTTTTAGAAGTTCTTTGGATTCCCAAATTTTTTATTTCTAACATTTAAAAAAAAAAAAAAACCAAATAACTATCGTTTGGTGGTTTTTCGAATTCTAGCACGGCCGCACCGGCATTCTGCAGATCCATTTCAGCGGGGCCGCAGAATACCGATGCGGACCCCTTGCTGGGTCCGCAGAACCATTCTGCAAACCCACTTTTTTTTTTTGTTTCACCGAGGCACCAGTAACATATATCAAACTTTTTTGTTTTCTTGGAATGTGTGGCAAACTTTGAAAACGGGATGAAAGTCAAAGTTTGGAAAGAGGATGAAAAAAAAAAAATGGGTCCGCAGAACCGACCTATTTAAGGGTCCGCATCGGCATTCTGCGGCTCTGCTGAAATGGGTTCGCAGAATGCCGGTGCAGCCGTGCTAGAATTCGAAATTCCACTAAATGATGGTTATTTGATTTTTTTTTTAAATGTTATAAATAAAAATTTCGGTTGGATTCCTCCTTGGTATTTTTTTGAACATCTAATTTAGATTGGATTAGATTAGATTCCTTGCATTTAAAACATGAGGGTTCAAATACCTTCATTTTTTGTGCCTCCACCATGCCTCCATTTTTAAAAACTTTAATAACTCAAAATTTAAAACTTAAAAGTCAAAATAAAACAACATTAGCTGAAAACATGAGGAGGGTTCAAATGCCTCCATTTTTAAAAACTTTAATAACTCAAAATTTAAAACTTAAAAGTCAAAATAAAACCGTTGGATATAATCTACATTATTTTATCTATGTGCTCATAAAAAATTATCACATTTCGATTTTGTTTTTATGTGAATCAATAAGTTAAAAAATCAACGGCTAGAAATCATCCACGTTAGTACGTTTTTTATAAGCTCTTGATGACAACCAAAACAAAATTAAAACGTCATAATTTTTTACACGTGCATAGATAAAATGATGTAGATCATATCCAACGGTTTTATTTTGACTTTTAATTTTTAAATTTTGAGTTATTAAAGTTTTTAAAAATAGAGATATGATGGAGGCATGAACAATAGAGGCATTTGAACCCTCCTCTTAAAACATTATAATGGCAATTTTCATCCCAAAAAAATGAATGGCAATTGGGCCTTGCATTAGATTAGCTGAATTTATATAGACAAGGCCAAGCCCGTTAAATGCTTCATTTGAGGGAGATGTCTCGAAGCTGGTTAATTTGAGGTGTTAAGTTTCAGTCTTTCAGATGTCTAAGGTCGTCAATATCAACTTTTATACGAACTTATAAGATATTTTGTCTATGAACTTTTGTATAAACTCTACTTTCGTAAAAAAGAAAACAAAAGAACGATTTCCACCGCTCAGTGGGACAAATAGCACTGCGGAGCCGACTTCGTTACGGAACAATACAGTTAAGGTACGGCACGTGTGTCGGTTACGTATCGTAACTCGCGTGTTCCGTGCTGTGACTATTTCCGTTCCGTGACCATCTTTAAAAAAATTAGTACGGCACGACACGTGGTCACACGAGTCATGTATAATTTGACTCTTTAGATCGTGATCAAATGGTGAATCTTGAATAAACTAACATAAATTATAATTAAATGGTCACGCGAGTCACATAATCACGTTTGGGCACGGGGTGATATTCGCGTGTCGTGACCACTCCTTGACATTTTAGTCACGACACGGCACGCCACGTGAAAAATTAAATTGGTCGTAGCACAACACATAATGAGACCAAAGTCACTGCATGTTAGTAACAGCACGGCATGGCACGTTTTTTCCACTCTACGCTCAACGCTACAACGGTACAGCCTACAGGCAACAACTCACATTTACATTTGCATTTAATAGCATCGTATTTAATTTGCATGTATTTAATTTGCGTCACATTAATTTACATGAGATATACATCTTGTATCCGCGAGGATATACCGACATAAAAATGTTTTTTCTATTAACAACAGGAGTATCCGTAAGAATACTGTCCCATTCTTATAGAATACTAGTTTGTCTCGATACTGCGAACTTATTCATATTCATAGTATTTTTTCAAGTAAAATACTTATTTTAGTTGAAAAAAAGACGTGCATATTGTATGGCAGTGTGTCTTGAGACACATAAAAACAATACGTGTATCCTGTATGCCAGTGTGTCTCGAGACACACATGCATAGCACTCACTGACTGCTCTGAATAAAATTATAAGTAAATTTATAAGATATTTACATTAAATCTTTATTTTAAAATATTATGTTGTTAACCACCGTACGTAGTTTTATTTGAGACAAAAAAAAAGAAGTTGTCGATAAGAATATTTGATGCTTACAGACTTTTATAACCTATTCATGAGATAAGCGACATGAAACTGAATATAGACTACTCTGACCCTCCCTCAACTTTTTTCTACTTTGAATAAATCAAGCAATATTAATTTAGAAAAATTTCACTACTTTTATCAAATTTTGAATTTATAGCATAGGCCCACAGTGCAGAATTTTTTATTTTTCGAAATCAACGTAAAATAATATAGGAAAATAGAATAAGTTGCTTGGATTTTCGATTTGGTAGAATGATCCGTTTTTTTTTCTTGGGTATAAAGTTTAGAGTTTATTTTTTTTTTTCAGATCCAAGTGATCCAACTACGCCACAGTTGTTGTGTGGAGTTGGCCACATGAGATCTAAAAAATTCAAAAACTTAGGAAATGTGAAAAATTTAAGGATCCAAACTTATTAAAGGTTCCGTGAAAAATTTAATGCTCTAAAATTTATTATTAAGGCTCCGTGGAAAATTTAAGGCTCCCAAACTTTATTATTTAAGCAGTTGTGTATAATTTTATTTTTCAAAATTAATATAAAAATAATATAGAAGAATGGAAGAATTAGGTTGGATTTTCGATTTGGTAGAATGATCCAGATTTTTTCTCGGGTATAAAGTTTGGAGCCGGTTTTTTTTTCCAGATCCAACTGCACCACATTTGTTGGAGTTGCCACATGAGATATAAAAAAATAAAAAAATAAAAAAATTTGGTTCGTAAAAAATTAAGACTCCAACTATATTATTAAAGGCCCGTAAAAAATTTAAAGCTCTAAACTTTATTATTTAAAGTCTGTGAAAAATTTAACTTCAAACTTTATTATTTAAGGCTCCGTGAAAATTTAAAATTCCACTTTATATTTCACCCATCCTTCCCCTCCCCAATTTGTATTGATATAATTTTTGTTATGATTTTTTCTTATGGTTGTTGTAGCATGATCCTCATTGGATTCGATAGCATGTGGAGGGTCCGAACTAAAATTAGACTTCAAATTTTGGAGTTTCTCCGGATCCATGTAGTCCATTTTTCCAGTGTGGTCTTTATGTTGCTGTGGTGCAGTGTTGAACTGTGATCATAAAAAAAGAAAAAAGAAAAGAAATCGGCCCAATTTTCGTTCAGATCCGTGTATGTTTCGAATTCCACCGCCCGTTTTATTTTGTTATATTATTTAATAATAATTTTTATCAATAAAAAATTTTGCCCATGCCAGTAGGGTGGCAAAAAGCTCGTAGCTTGTGGCTCGATTGTGACTCGCTCGCTAACAGCTCGTTCGTTACTGTACCGAGCTGTTAACGAGCCAGCTCGCTACTAGCTCGGTCCAGAATTAACGAGTTCAAGCTAGGGCCTAGCTTGCTCGTCAGCTCGCGAGCTAGCATCAATTTGTAAATTTGTATGATGTGTGTGTGCATTTAGATACTATCTAGCTCGGTCCAGCTCGATTCAGCTCGATCCAAAAAATTGGATAATTTATTTTTTTCTTAAAACAAGATCCAACCAAACCCAGGCGAGCCAGCTCGTCAGCTCGCGAGCTCGCTCGGACTGACTCGTCACGATTTAAAACTGAACTTTTAACTCGGGTGCCAAAGATCTAGCTCGCTCGGTAAAGAGCACGATGTCAGAATTAACAAACGGAGTTAGAGCCTAGCTCGGCCCGAGCCGCGCGTTGACAGCCCTAGCCCATGGTGACCTCGAAAGCGAAGCAAGGGGGCCGCAAAAGTTACTGCAAATTAAATGATAGGAATAATTAAATGAACCCACGCATGAAGAACAAAGCACAGCGTATTCCAGCGAGGTTAAATAACCTCACATGTCCATTGGGTGCCAAGGCTCAAGGATCATGAGCGGTTGATCTCTAGTAACACAAATCTCAAAGTGATCGATCAGAGGATATCAAGAGTTAAAACATCCTACTACCTGTTCGTACCAGTGAGCGGATCTGGGCCTACCATTAGCATTGCAGTTCATCATTACTGCAACGCTATATGCACGTCCCCACGCACCTAGAGCCACCCCAAAATCCCAATTCTAAGATAGATCTTCTGTTGACAACTTTGCTGTTTTAGGTCCCGGTGACTTGACAAAGTTCTCATGCCTCAGAGACAGATCCTCAGATGTGAAGAAACTTTACGGTAATTCTAACTATAGATTAAAGTGTGTGGAAATTGCTTATCTCGAGTAGCCTTAACAAGATACTACAAGAATAAAATGTTTTTAACTACCATCGACTACATACACATACAATTTTAAGTCACAAGAAATCTGATAGACCTCATCTCCCTGCGTGTTCCCTTCCAAGATCCGAACGGTTGAGATTTTCCATAAAAAACACTCAAAGTTTAGAGTTTCTCAGAGAGGTGAATTCCGAGATCCCGATCCCTTGCCACGTGGAGTTCATATTCTCTGAAGTAACACAATTTTGAGTTTAGATTGGGACCATCCGATCAGCATTCGGACTAATCTGGTTCAAGATGAGTGCACGTGTCCCTATAATAATCTTGTCAAAGCAGATCAGACGGTCGATCGAAACTCAAAATTTAAGTTACTTCAAGAGATATGATTTCTGCCACGTGGCGAGCAGTCATAATCCGGTAATCTCGTCTCTGATGTAAGTCTACTCTCAACAACAACGGCTATTTCATCCCCGCTTCCTCTTTTACGGCCTTACCTTCCTCCATTTTAACTCGCGCTCAGCATGCACTCCCAATTAGCACCAGGGAGAAATCGCCTAACAAAAACAAAATTAAAACAATTTTGAATCGGTTCTTCCCAAATTTAGTAACCGCCGCATATCATCATAGGTTGCCCCTTTTAGTGCCTTCCCTTTATCCATTTAACTCACCAATTCCTTGAACCAAAGTTACCAAACCAAATTAAATCAATTTTAAATCGTCTCCTTCCAAATTATAATCCGAATGTTATCGTCCTACCGCCAGCTTACATCACGCATCCCATGCCATTCTCTAACTGAATTAGCTTTTGTTTTAAACTCTCTGTTCTCCCCAATTTCACCATTAAAATAGTAGAGCGAGAGGATACTTCGGCTTCTGTGAAACGAAAGATGTGTGGGTTGAAATGGCGTGTGTTAATGATATGTGCGCTGATGATATTAGGAGAGAGAGGTAATGTAGAGGGTTTCCCTGAAGAAGATCTGGTGATTGGTCTACCGGGGCAGCCAAAGACCGAGTTCAGGCAGTTCGCAGGGTATGTAGATGTGGATGTGAAATCTGGGAGGAGTCTCTTTTACTATTTTACTGAGGCCGATGGAGAGCCTGAGAAGAAGCCTCTCACTCTCTGGCTCAATGGAGGTACATTTTTGCACTTTTGTCCCTCTTTAATTTGTTTTTCTTCTCTTGGTCAGAATTCTGTGTTTTATTGTATGTAAGGAATTCTCAACGAATTCTTGTATTTTTCTTTTTTTTTTACTTAACGATGTTCTTTGTGTTAATGCTTTATTGTTAAATTGAAGATGCAAGTAATGTGGTCGTTTATTTCAGAATGATGGGGTTTTGAGTGTTCTAACATTGCACAGGGGGCAATTAGCTAGGTCACTCGACTCTGTTTATTCGTCGTCCTTTTTCTTGATTTTTCCAACTTTGAGCATCGTATCATGGATTCCTGAATCGCTTAAATTAGTTAATAAAAAAGAGACATATGAACACATTTGCAACTTACATAAATTTATATTATTTTATACATGCATGACTATTTAATGTTTTGGTTTGTAAAGGTTCCTGTCTTGTTTGAATCAGTGAAGTTTAATTAATGAGTAGGCTTTACTTGTTGCAGTTCCCAGGTTGTCTATACCTTTGTTTTTTCTTGTGAGATATGTTGGCTAGACTTACGGCCTTTGTATAGCTATGTGGGTGAGGTTCTATTTGCGAGATTTGAATATAGGGAGATGATAACTGGGGAGTATACTATTTATATTTAAAGTCTACTATTAATCTATTACCGATCTTGTAACTGCAACAGGAGCATATCTATGCATATTCGTTTTTCATTAAAAAAGGAATGCCTATAAGACGGAAATACTGCTGTTATTCCGATCCCAACCGTTTAAATTTTTCCATACGCGAATCTCAATGAAGAAACTTTTACATGAACGAATCTCAATGAAAATCAAAGATTAGGATCGGAGTAACAGGTTCCTTTTATTCCATTGGAATAACAGCAGATTTATTTCCCTATAAGACCCCTCAACATTTTTGTTTTTTTTTTCCAAAAAAGAAAAGAACCTTTTTGTTTGCTTTGTTATTTGTTAGGTTGCATATATATTTTACAATTCTCTCTTGTTAAAGGGTCGACAATTTTTCCAATTTCTCAAGTCTACAGATAAAAGAGCAATGTAAATTTGAGAAAATGTCTTATTTTTTTAGAAAGAGCAAAGACATAAAGTTAGTTTCCAATGAACAGTTTCTCGGCTTTATCAGTACAGTACTACAGTATACCATGTTCTATCACCATACTACTTATCTTTTTTCCTTGAGGAAGAAGCTTTAGTTGGGTGTCGTGTAGGGAACAGACGAACACAATTGTCTCTGTCATTTAGTAGTTTTTTGGTCTTTTGCAAGTCGTGTAAGCCACCTGGTCTTTTGCAACTATTGAAAATACCAAACTTTTTGTAAGGTAACACATATCCTGCTTATTGACATAGACTATTTTAAAAGGAAAAAAAAAAAAGCTTGACTATTGACAAAAATATTTGAAATTTTATTTTGGGCTTGCCCAATTATCAGAGGAACTCTGCTTAGTAGCTTCCTGCTAGGTAAAAGCCTGGTCTTTTGCAACTATAGAAAATTAGAAATTTTGTGTAAAGCAATGTGCATCCTAAATCCTAATTATCGACATAGACAATTTGAAAAGAAAAAAAAGCTAGTATCGGGATTCGATATTGTGTATGATACTGTATTATGTGAGTACACTAGGGTGAGCTTAACTCCAAAACATATCGAATTAGCTTCAAACGGCGGATCCAAACTTTTAAAACTTAAATATTATACAAGTGATGCGTTTACATGTAAAATAACAATTTTTTAATTCATTTAGCATATAGTCAAGCAATCAAAGAATTTGAAAATGAAGCATTAAAATTAACTTATAAATCTTATTCTTTTTTACCAGTTGACTTTATCCTAATAATTCAAAAAATTATAAATTTTGCATGTAAACACACAACTCGTGCAATAGATCGGTTTCAACTGCTTGGATTAGTCGTCTGAAGCTAATCCGATAGGTTTTGGAGTTGAGCTTACCAAGAGGCTTGGTGAGCTTAAGAACACTCTAGTTCTACTCCTGTTATGTCAAATTCGGCTGTCAGAAGTGTCTTTTCTTCCTTCATTAGATTAGCCTAGTTAATGAGGCTATGGTTCGAATTAACATAGCTATTGCAATTTGATCAATGGTCAGGACCCGGTTGCTCCTCAATTGGAGGAGGTGCTTTCACTGAGTTGGGCCCATTTTACCCAAGAGGAGATGGAAGAGGCCTTAGGCGAAACAAGAAGTCATGGAACAAAGGTAAATAGTTCTTTTAAACTCCAAAGTAATTGGGCCCATATTGCTGTTCCTTTTCTTTGACTTGAATAGTTTTGTCATATCCTTGTAGTATCAAATCTTCTCTTCATTGAGTCTCCTGTTGGTGTTGGTTGGTCTTATTCCAACAATACTGAGGACTACAACAGTGGAGACATGGCTGCGGGTACGTTTCAAATGTTTTCTATGTTTTTCCAGGAGTCTGTTTAGAACTGTAAGTGGTGGTTTTGTATTTTGCAATATTTTGCCGGTAACAAATATGTTACGGTCTTTCTTGATAATAATATGGCAGTTCTCTTGCAAAATTCTTCTTCTCCTATACTCATGTTATATATTTTCTTGCTGATTGATATCCTCTTTTCTCAGCTAATGACTTGCATATTTTCCTCCTGGGATGGTTTGAGAAGTTTCCAGAGCTTAAAACAAGAGATTTGTTCTTAACAGGAGAAAGCTATGCAGGTTAAGCAATTAATACATTGTACCTTTTCTAGAAGTTGTTATTTTCGTTGGCTAATTTGCTAAATGGGAACTTTCTATTGTAGGGCACTACATACCACAGCTTGCTGATGTTCTTCTCACTCATAACAAGAACTCAAGAGATTTTAAGTTTAATATAAAAGGAATTGCTGTAAGGAGACCCATTCTTGCCTCATTTCTACCTTCTCAATAAACCCGTTCATCGTCCTTTGGCCTGCAGAAACCTTCCCAAAAAAAACAAATTATAATAAACCTGCTCAATAGGGCTTATACTGATGGTTTGAACAAGTTCTCAGATCACCATATGTTACACTGGTTCAAAAGGGTACAAAATTACAAAAAGATGAACTTAAAAGAAGAGAACGCTAGATAAAATAATTATTATGTGAAAAAATGCCATCCATGTAGCATATTGTGGATGATTTTTTTGGCGTCAAAGAAAACATCTCTCCACTTGTATATCTTCCTTTTTACTGATTCATCTACTAATATTTAAACAGATTGGAAATCCACTATTGAAGTTGGATCGTGACATACCAGCGACGTATGAGTATTTCTGGTCACACGGCATGATTTCTGATGAGATTGGCCTTGCCATCATGGGTGATTGTGATTTTGAAGACTATGTTTTTAATGCTCCGCACAATGTTTCTGGAAGATGCAATGATGCCATTGCAGAGGCCAACCTTGTGGTTGGGAACTATGTGAACAATTATGACGTCATTTTAGATGTGTGCTATCCATCCATTGTAGAGCAGGAGCTGAGACTAAGGAAATATGTAAGTAATGTATCCATCGTTTTTTATGGGTTAAATACTTTTGTTTGATTTTCAGTTTTCAAATTGAAATATTTTTTCATGGGCATTTTCAATGAATTGCTGTTATATGAAGTTTTGCTTGATCTTCAATATGATAGTTAATTGTAAGGTCAGCCTATGTGTCCCAGTTTGTTGTTGTTTGTGGGTGGGGTTAAGCATCAATTTACCTGAAAAGCAAGCATGCTAAATTTGAATTGCAAAATTATGAAATGTGTTTGGAGTGCTCGATAAGACTTCTTTAATTTTAGATTTTTGTTAGATTTCATGCAAACACGAAACTATTTTATACTTTTAGTTAAATTGCCCAATGTATACCAAGTCCTTGTTACCTTTCTATTTTTTGGCTTTATTTCCACATTGATTTAAGCATCAACAGATTCCTGATTTTGTCACAATGGAGCATTTTCAATGAGAGCTAATGTATAATTTATTGTCTAATATAGGTTGTGTCATTGGTTTTGTTTGAGTATGAATTATAGTTTTTTAACTTAATTAAAATGACTATGTGATCACCATATGGTATTCCCTGGGCTTACAAGTAACTAATATGTCCATGATCAATGTGCCCTTGATTAGCTTGACTTAACTCCTTATCTTTTTTTTTTCTATTTCCAATGTGATTAGGCCACAAAAATCAGTGTTGGTGTAGATGTGTGCATGACATATGAAAGACGTTTCTACTTCAACCTTCCAGAGGTTCAACGTGCACTGCATGCCAACAGGACAAAATTGCCATATAGCTGGAGCATGTGCAGTCAGTAAGCATTTTGTTTCAACACTGCCTCAAATGTTCCTTTCACTATCTTTCTTTTGTTTTTATGGTTCAAAAGTCCAAACTAAAGAAGGTGAGTATTGGGAAACTGTGCCTTGTAATAGGTTTTAATACGGGTACGGACAGTCTGGTTGCAGTTTCAGGTCTAGTTCATTTTCACAGCCTCAATTGATTCTAATTAATAGAGTGGTCTAATTACTAGAGATGCCACTTGGGAATCACAACCAGATAGCATCAAGCATCAAGCATCAATAAATTTTCCAAAAATCCCATGACCCATGACCCACAACCCACTCTCTAATCTCTATGACTCTATCCCTCCCCTTTCCCCTCCACCCCTCAATGCACACAAGAAAAAGGTGCAGTATGGAGTTTGGTACTGCTTATGCAGACAGGATTGCCAGTGTTGTACTCCTTCCAATTTGAACTTTGGGGCAGCCAATTTTTTATTCCAGTGCCACTCAATATCAGTCTGTGCTGGGGGTATATGTCTGAATCTAACCAGTACTAGCTATCCATGCTTTCTGTTCTCCAGTTCATGTCTTCACCTAGCAAAAGATGAAATTTATTGTGGCATTGTTCACATTTAGTTAACACTATCTGTTGTATAAACATTTTTTTCAGGGTTTTAAATTACAGTAATACAGATGGCAACATCAACATTTTGCCTACACTTGGGAGAATTATCAACAATAAAATTCCAGTGTTGGTTTTCAGGTATAATTTTTGCATCCATGCCGTGCCAATACTTGTTCTTTTCTTCTGACTTATATGGTGTTTCTAATTCTTTTTCCTAAATGCAGTGGTGACCAAGATTCTGTCGTGCCATTGTTGGGCTCTAGAACACTAGTGAGAGAACTTGCACATGACATGAAACTAAAAACAACAGTGACTTATGGGGCTTGGTTTCACAAAGGCCAGGTACATATCATATTTTTTTTCAACTTTGCCAGATCCTTAATGCCTCTGCATTAGCATACATGAAGTTCCTCAATATTCATGTCATTCCACCTTGAGTGAAACTTTCCTAGAATGCCAGTTCGTTCAATTAATCAACATTCATGCAATCCACCTTATGGTGTTGGTAATTTTACAATTGGTTATTGTGAAGATACTATAAATCTAAATCGTACAAGTAACAGTGGAAAAACCTACCCTGCTGTCCTGCATCCATCATAGATAAATAAATCAGCTGATACTGGATATTGTTTTATTCAGAGGTTTGTGTATATAAAAGATATTGACATTTTCTTTTTTTTGAATTTTGCCGCAAGGTTGGTGGCTGGTATACCGAATACGGTAATATGCTGACATTTGCGACTGTACGAGGTGCCGCTCACATGGTACCATTTGCCCAACCTGACAGATCCCTTCGTCTCTTTCGATCTTTTGTAAATGGCAAAAGATTACCAAATACAACGCACCTTTCTGACTGAGGTTGTCAGATGTTTTTATGAATTGAAAAAGAGAAAGGAAGTTCAAAAAGAAAGAAAGATAATTAACTGATAATAAATAGTTTCCTTTCTGGTTCTCATTTCAATCTTAAGTGTTCTTGTCTTGAAATGAAAAGATTAGGCATAAATTTTCACAAAGAAAAACGGGGTGCTGGATTAAATGATTGGCTAGAAAATGGTATTTGGCCGTAAAATGCCTGTCTAAAGAATTTGCATAAACCATCACCGAAAATATATAATTGACATCGGACACAGCTACCAACTGAATGAAATGCAAAACTTTTGGCCTTCATTAAAAATTATAAATAATAAACTTTATTTAATGGTTTTTCATATGTAATGAGTTTTGAGGAAATGGAGAGCATCTTAACATGCGCAAGATGGGAGTCACAACTACTGCATGCTTTCTATTTTTCTCAAAATATATCGATAATTTTTTATCATAAAAATTGCATAAACACAAAAAAAAAGTTACTAAATTTTATTCGTGCAATTTGTCACCACTATGATTGCTTACTTACAGAATCAATATTTAGTCTAGTAGTAAAAAGTAATGTCCTTTGAGTGAGAAGTCGTGAGTTCAGATCCGGATGAAGAAAATTCTTTATTATAATTATAGGAATATAAAATTTGAAACTCTGACCTCTCTTTCTTTCAAAAAGAAAAAAATTTGCTTGCTTATTGCTAGAGGTGAAAATCGTGTAATATTGCAATTTGACTTCCTCTAGTACTAGGTTTTCTATATTGGCAAGGTTGTTACACAGGAAACTTATGATCTGCATTAAAAAAGATAGATTTATCCATGCCGGGGATGAACTAATTCCTAAATTGTTTCCAGCTCCCTTTCATTATTATTTAGGTATGGGTTAACGGCCTTAACGGGGAACAGTGGTCTGGTGCAATTTTTCTGTATCTAATCCTCACTGGAAATTTACGCTTTGTATTATATTTTTCAAACTATTTATAGAAAGGTTGAGGTTGAGATAGATATTTATATATAGTTACCGAAATATTTTTTTAGATAAAAAATGAAGACCAACCTATTTATTTTTAAATATTTATAAAAGATTTTTTATTCACATTTTAAATTTAGTGACTGAGATCAAAGATTAGTTCTTACACTTTGATTAAATAAAAAATCCCAAATTTTAAAAAGGAGGAGATTTGTTTTGATGTTTTTTTAGAGTAACATCAACTGCGAAAGAAAAATATCCAACTAGTGGACCGCGAACAAAAATTTGAGAGATGTTTGAAACTAAGATATATTATTTTTTAAAAATTGTGTCAAGAAAAACATGATGAGATAACAGGAGCTCAATCAGGAGAAGATATAAAGTCAAGAGATATAAGTTTTTTAAATATTATGTATATTAAATTTAATTTTTTAAATAGTTTAGTCTTTTTTTATAAATTATATGTGTGTGCTTGTAGCTACTAGTAGCTTAGTAGTTAGAACTCCCAATTTATTGTTATGGAGACTTAAATTTAAATGTTGTTTATACATTATGCATTTTAAATTTCAACTTCCTCTATCTAATTATCTATTTCCGCTTTGGAGGTCAGCTATTAAATATCACTATAATTTAATATAATTGTATGCATAAATAAAAATTTTTAACACGGAACAGTACATGCTATGGATCAAAATATTTGTTTACAAAATTTAGACAATCGATCCAAATCCAACATAATAGTCATATAAAAATATATTTAAATATCAAATTTTACATTTTAAAATAAAATTTACTATTTCTTTAGATAAGATAGAAATCATAATTTTGAACCATCCAAAATTAATGATTTTCTCTCTATTTAAAAAAATTCTAAAAGATAAAAACTTTGATTTTCAATTATATTTTAAATCATGTTGTGCAATTCGGATAATTAAATCTATAGTACACACAAAGCAATATGCACTTTACATTAAGTGCCGTAGCCTCCTCCGGAAACGTACTTACAACCATAGTGACAAATTAATAGTTTGGGCTCAATTCAGCGAGGTCAAAAATCATAATTCGGATATAATTTGGGAATGATTCGGTACAACAAAATAAGGAAAAAAAAAACCCCAAAAAAATCGTAAAAATTTGAAAAAAATTTCGCGTTTTTATCGTGAATAATTCGTCAACTCGAGTTTTATACGGTTTTCTTAGCAAATAAAACGTATTACACGTTTTTGTGCATTTTATTCGGAGTTCAGTTTGGTAACCTCGAAAAAACAAATTATACGCGAATTATACGCGAATTCTTGTCACTATGCTTACAATGCTTCAAAATTCGGATGATTAACACGTCGATTAAAAATCAACCACTATAGCTTTCTTGACAATCCTCCAATACATCCTTAACATCAATTTATGTTTATGTTTTGTTTCAAATTTTATATTTGGAGGTGGCGGGACAATATTTTTTTTTCTCTCTCGGTTTTCTAATAGAAAAGGACAATATTTTTCATTTTAAAAATTTAACAACTTGTATATATATTTTTATGAACATATGATTGCACAACAATATTTAGAGACGTGTTAGCATCCTATTGTAAATTAATATTTTAATTTTTGCTTAAATTTGAAGTGAAGGTTTCTGAGCCGAAATTTTTATTACTATCTTCCATTAAAGAGTTCCAGAAATGTCCTCAAGTTTTTTTTTCTTAAAATATTCCAACTATCATGACCCCTTTGCCGGGTTGGAATTGCGACAAAAGAGGCATCCTCGCATCGGATTGTATCCTTTCAGGTACCTGACTTAACACAATTGGCGCAGGGGCATTTCTATTTGTGCTTTGAGATTCGTGCCAAGTTAAAAAGAATAATGTTGGACCGTCCGATTCAATTGTACTCAGTCCGGTAACCTGAGGGGATGTGAATTCTCCTCACATTCATCTATTGTCCTGTCAACCTACGTCGCAAACAAAAACAATAAACACAAACAATACGGAGTTAACAACAAAGCTCAGTAACCGGTATTTAATGAAGCGTTTCTCTATAATTAACTTAATTAATCAACCAATCAAAACAAACTGAATTAATCTACACAAATTCACATCAAATTATGCCTACATATTTAACAGTGATAGCACCTAGGTCTACGTTATCAGTAAAACAAATTACACATCATTCACACATTTGGAATGTCTTTCACAGACAATTCTCACATTCTCATAACACATAATCTCATCATTTCACAATCAAATTCGAACCTCAGACCTGTTATCCCATTAAATATGTCCTAATAATCCAAAATCCAATTCAAGCATTCAATTTAACCACACAAATCGAAAACACAGATTGTAGAGAAGTCTGGTTACCTGATAGTGATCATTCCAAAAAATCCAAATCGAATTGCAACGACTGTTCAGAATCAACGTGACGTAGTCGGAACTCCAATCGGACATATATTCGAACAATAATCAAATCAAAATCTTTTATCAAAAATTTTCTTTTATTTTCTCCAATTTCCCTCTTTTTTCTCATTTTCAGATTCCAATCGTTTTTTTTTTCCTCCATGAACCGATCGAATACGGAGAGGGAGAAATAGACTTTTATTAACGGGTCACAAGATTTAGAAGGGGTAATACATGGAAGCCGCGTGGCACAAAATTGCCACGTTGGTTTTCTGTATTTTTTTTTTTTTAAGGATAAGATTGAATCTTTTAACATTGTAAACCTTAAACTTTTCTAGTATTGCAAACAATTCCAAAATAATTTCAGAAAAATAATTAAATTACCGGATGTTATAACTTTTTTCTCCTTAAAAATAATTTTGTTCTCCAAATTCAGACTGATATTCAAATCAAACGAGACAGATTAAATAAGAATTAAATCGAATTATCGGATACACAAATCACTTTTAAGTAATTTTCGTAACTTTCTATTTCAATAAAATTCAATGATAATAAAGTCATAATGAATCCGATAAATAATCAAACGGTATCACGAATAACAAATTTTTTGAAGTTGATATTCAAACGATAATACTCAAAATTTTCTGTATAATCTCATAAATCATATGGATCAAAATTCAGACGGAATATAGATAACAAACGAAACATGGACTCAAACACAGTCTGAGGAACGAATGCTTTGATACCAAAATAACAAAAGAGGCACCTCTCATCCATCCTTCGTCCCGTCAATCTACGTCACAAACAAAAATAACAAACAGAAACAATACGGGATCAGCTACAAAGCTCAGTAACCAGTTATTTAACGACGTGCTTATCTATAATTGACTTATTTAAACAACCATTCAAACAGACTGGATTAATCCATACAAATTCAAATCAAATTATACATGCATATTTAACAGTGATAACACTTGTGTTCAATAAAACAAGTCAGTGATAACACTTGTGTCGAAGTTATCAATAAAACAAGTCACACAGTATTCACACGTTTAAAATGTCTACCACAGACAATTTCCACATTCTCAAAACACACAATCTCATCATTTCAACTAAATGTGCCACATTTGAAATGTCCGCGTGGCATATGTGCCACGTTGGCATTTTTTTCAAGTTTTGCAAATTTTACAATTTATACCTTCAAATTATCCAATATTGTAGATAAGTCCAAAGAAATTAAAAATAAAACTATGAAAACTACCGGGTGTTACAATTGTTCTCTCCCTTCAAAGAATTTTGTCCTCAAAATTCAAACGGATAATAATCAAATCAAACGAAATATAATAGATGACAATCAAATTGAATTTATCATATACAAATCAAACGAAGAAGATAATCATTTTGAACCAAATTAACTAATTTTTCATACACACATTTACATTTAAATTCAATACTTATATAAGTTTACATCAGATAGATAATTATATCAGATGATAAGCAAACGGTACCAGGAATAACATATTTAAAAAAAAAATTGATAATCAATCATATTTACAGTAGACCATATAGTTAAAAATTCAGAAATAAATATTTTAAAATATCAAATATCAATTTGGTCAGAAATAAATATCCCAGAATGTCAAATATCAATCTGGGACACCATATATGACTCATGGATACTTTTTAAACTAAAATCAAATCAATTAGAATCAATTCAGACAAAACACTAATAGGGAAACGAAACTTGGACTCAAACACAGTCTGAGAAACGAATACTCTAATATCAAAATTGTCACACCCCTACCGTCGATCCGGGACACGCGACAAGAGAAGCACCCTCACATCCATCCTTCGTCCCGTCAACTTACGTCGCAACAATAATAACAAACAGAAACAATACGAAATCAGCTACAAAGCTCAGTAACCAGTTATTTAACGACGCGTTTCTCTTTAATTGGCTTATTTAAACAACCATTCAACCATTCAAATCAAATTAGAGGAGGGCTCAAATGCCCCATTGCTTCATGCCCCAACATCTATATCTTCAAACGCAAAGTTCAAACAGATGATCCGAACTGCTCAACATGATATCCATGTTAAAATATGATTGGAGACCAAATTTTATATTTTTTGGAATTTTTTTACTATTTTTTAAGATCGGTACAAAATCATTGTTTTTAGATGGTTCAGAATTTGCTGAAAATAGTGATTTTGTACCTATCTTAAAAAATAGTAAAAAAATTTCAAAAAATATAAAATTTGGTCTCCAATCATATTTTAATGTGGATATCATGTTGAGCGGTTTAGATCGTCTGTTTGAACTTTGAAATTGAAGATAAAGATGTTGGAGCACGATTGGGGCATGAAGCAATGGGGCATTTGAGCCCTCCTTATCAAATTATGCCTGCATATTTAGCAGCGATAACACCTGTGTTGAGATTATCAGTAAAACAAATCACACAGTATTCACACATTTAAAATTTCTGCCACAGACAATTTCCACATTCTCAAAACACACAATTTCATCATTTCACAATCAAGTTCGAACCTCAAACCCGTTATCCCGTTAAATATGTCATCATAATCCAAAACTCAATTCAAACATCCAATTCAACCACACAAATTGAAAACACAGATTATAGAGAAGTTCGGTTACCTAATAGCGATCAATTTAGAAATCCAATTCGAATTGCAACAACTATTCATAGTCAACGCGACGTAATCAGAATTCCAATCGAACTTGTAATCAAATAATAATCAATATAAACAAAATTATCAAAATAATTCTTTTATGTTCTCCGAGTTACCCTCTTTTCTTCTCATTTTTCATTTTCGGATTCTTTTAATCTGTGTCTCCCCAATCGGATCCGGAGACAGAAATCCTTTTATTTTGGAAGGATTCTTATTTTAGGGATTTAATTCACGCATGGGTGCCGCGTGGCATATGTGCCACGTTGGCATTTTTTTCAAGTTTTTCAAATTTTACAATTTATACCTTCAAATTATTCAATATTGTAGTCCAAAGTAATTACAAAAATTATAAAAATCACCGGGTGTTATACCAACCGTCAGAATTCTTGACGTTTGCTACAATGTTTTTTATTTTAAAGATATGTCTTTCTCTCCAAAAGAAAACAGAGGTATAAATAGGCTGTTTAAAATACTACGTAGAAATATAATCGAAGTGAAGAGCTTCAGAATTGGACCCACATTATTTTGAAGGAGGTCACTCATAACAAAATTGAAACTACCTTTAATCTCAAGTTATTTTGCTCACACTATTATTTAGTTGTGTTACTATGCTGACAATATTTATTTTCCACCAATAATATGTAAATTTATTTGTATTTGGTAGAAAATTTGACTATCTACCGGATGGACAGCAAATAAGAGGTATGTACTTCCATAATTTTCTCTGTTTCTCTTCTAAGATGCTCTTGGCAACATAAAGATCCCGGTGTTTTCATGTGGATCACCCCCTTCTGTTTTTCTTTTTTAAATTAATTTTTATATTAAACCAACATTTGAACTTTCCTACTTTCAAACTTAATAAAAAAAATGAAAATAATTGACAGATGAAACAATAGAAATACATGTATTTAAATGTTGTTACTAACGGATACATTTTTTTTTTTTTTCATTCTGCCTATAGGATTTAGACATAAAACTTTCAAATAAAATATGGTTCTCCTTAATTTAAAAAATCAGCGCAGAATTTTTTTCTGCGGGATTTCCTGAAATTGGCAGCAAGTGTAAAACCCTTTTCGGCCTTTGCGGCTAGGGTTTCTCAAGTCAAATAGTTTGTATCCGGCATATCAGAAGCGCAAGTACCAGGTGTCTTAGTCCCACAAAGAAAGCGCACAGCAACAGGAGAAACAGCGGTGCTATAAGTATGCCCCGGATGCCATCCGAAAGATCATGATCCTTCAGGCAGAAACGGGATATGATGAGTGGTAATAATCTCGCTACATTGCGAGAGGGGCGCCCGCCCAAAGCCTGTTACGACAATATTGGGCGCTCTCTTCTTACCGATCTGATCCCAACCCATAAATCAAATTATAAACTGTTTTTTTATATTTTAAAGTTGTTAGGGTTGCTTCGAAACGGGCCCCTGTAAAGCTATTTTTATTTGGGTTTTTGTTAAAATCTAATTCTAGCGATTAGGGTTTTAAAAATCTCGTAGGTCCTTCGTTTTTTTTTAAATTATGGGCCTGCTTTTTGGGTCCGATCTGCTTTTCAGTTATGATTTTGATATTAATGTAATGTATTATTAGAGGACATATTGCAAAAAATTTCATACAAAATAATATATTTTTATAAAATAATTTAAATTAAATAACAAATAACATCTATATATAAATGATATTTTTTAAATAAAATATTAAATAACATATATATTTCTTTTATTTTTTTAACATATTTTTATAAAAAAATCTGATACAAAATGATATATTTAATGATAAATAACCTTCTTTAAATAATATAAAAAAAAAGAAAAGAAATTGAGACATGATCAATTAATTATCAATCAATTTAAAAATTTCTTAAATGATATTAAAAATATAGAAAAAAATCAAGACTAATCAGAAATATTAAACAATTTACATGTGCCGAATACGTGCGACAAGTACGTGCCTCTTTAAATTTAGTCTTCTACAAGTAAACAAACATTAAAAAGACGCATATAATCAGAATATTTGATCGGAGGACTGATATTCAATTCGAAATTTCTTCTTTTAATCAAAACCGTTGGCAAACTAGGACATCGACATGCTTAATATAAGAGTGGAGATATTGGGAGTAGGGTTAAACTTATCTTGTTTTCGTGTTCAATCACGCCTTACATTATTATCTCCAATTCCAAAGTCCAAAAAGTCGATCTGAATCACTAACAAGATCTCCATATATTAAAATATGCTTGGAGATCAAAATTGTTCGAATTAGTTCACGCATACGACACATATTAGGTTCAAATGTTCAAAACTATTATAATATCAGAATTTTGTAAGGATTCATGCAAATTAATCGAGTATATGTGCACCATTAAAAATGTTTGTATGCAATTTATAAATGGATAGTGTAGTTAGGTCGGATCCGGCTCTTATAGTTAGGTCGAATCTGACTCTGTTGTTATTCAAATGGAATAATAGGATCCTGTTGGATTTTGAAAAAAATCCAACAGTTAGATTTTAAATAATAGAATCCTGCTATTCCATTTGAAGAACAGCACAGATCCAATTAGGTCCCACAAGAATTATTTTAATCTCTTGGCTGATAGATTTAAAGGCCTCGCTTTTAGATAATTCGAATTCAAAGCAATTTAAAAAAGAAATGGATTTTGTTTGTCATGAGAAAAATCTTCGAAATTTTGTTCAGTGGATTTATTCTGTTTTGCTTAAAGAAAGAACATTATACAAATATAAAATGACAAAAAGATAAGAGTAGGACTAGGGTGTTCTTAAGCTCATCGGTAGTGTTCGGCTGTACAAGTTTAGGCCTCCTTAGGCTTCCTTAGAGCTCCTTTTGAGACTAAGGAGGTTTAAGCGTGCCAAACACTTGCTCATTTGTAAAGCTTAAAACCACTTTCTTAAGTCTCCTTTTGCCCACAATTTTAAGCTTGCTCATGTTTTTAAGGAGCCATTCTACATGGCTTAAACAATTTGACAAGCTTAAAGCTTTCTTAAGAAAGTTACTTTTCAACTTTATTGCGGAACAGGTGGTCCTTAGTGCAGCTTAAAATTTAAGCTTGATGGTAGTGTTCGGTAGGATTAAATTTTAAGCTCTACTAAGGAACAGGTGTTTGGCAACAAAAAGTTAAGAAAGTGCATGCTTAGCTTTCTTAAGGAGCCTCAAGTCCTTAAGCCATGTAGAATGACTCCTTAAAAACGTGGGCAAAGTTAAAATTGTGAGCAAAATGAGTCTTAAGAAAGTGGTTTTAAGCTTTACAAAGGAGCAAGTGTTTGGTAAGCTTAAAACTCCTTAGTCTCTTAAGGAGCTCTAAGGAACTCTAAGAAGGGTGTGCCGAACACTACCGATGGGGCTGCCGAACACTACCATCAAGCTCCTTTGTGAGCTTAACTCAAAAAACTATCGAGTTGGTTTCAAATGACAAATTCAAACCGTTACAATCGATCTACTTCATGAGTGCATGAATGATGTGTTTACATGTGAAATTTATAAAATTTCAAACTCATTTAGTATATAGTCTAGTGGTAAAAAAAAGATGGTTTATAAGTTAATTTTAATGCGTTCATTTTTCATTATTCTTTTGACCGCTTGACTTTATACTAAAGTAATTTGAAAATTTATAAATTTGACGTGTAAACACATCACTCGTGAAATAAATCGGTATTAACAGTTTGAATTCGTCGTTTGAAATTAACCATGTATGTTTTTGAGTTAAGCTCACAAAGAAGCTTGATGTGAGCTTAAGAACATCCTAGTTCTACTCAAAAGATAAATTGTGTTGGAAGTTGGAACTAGAGAACTTTCGATAGGACTAGTAATGAAATTCTTATTGTCGAAACTGAAAGATATTTATGGCGTTTTGCAATCGTAAAGTATATATAGACTCATATACAAAATACTATCACAGAGAGCATATAACAAATATATTATTATTTTAAATAATAGTTAATTCATTTGATTTGATATAATTATATCTGAGTACACATAATAATCTATATCGTTTCAAATTTTGAAAACTTCGGTTTGTATCGAAAGTTGACAAAAATATCAAACTAAAATTTGTTCATATCTATCAAATTGTCAAATTTTTACAAATTTTTGTATGCACATAATTATGATGATATTAATATTTATCAACAAATCTTTGAGATGATACCAACATGTGTTAAATAAATTTATTAATTCAAGTACGAATAGATAGCTGATAGTATATAATTGATATCCTGTGACATATGTAGGGGTGCAAACGGATCCGATATAGATCGGATAGTGGTAAAATCATATATGTATCCGCTTTTATTTTTCAGATACGTAATCAAATATTAGACAGATATGTACGGATACGGATCAGATATCGGATATCCATAAATATTTACATAAATATTTTCATAATATATATTAAACTATATAATATATATCTACTATTCAGATACTAATAATTAAAATTCAAAACCTATATCCATATCCGTATCCGCAAAGATATCCGGATATCGGATATATCAAATTTTTCAGATACGGATCCGAATGTGTTCGGATATTATCCGATCTGTTTGCACCCCTAGACATATGTATTTTTTCTCTATAAAAAAGCTATTACCGTGATCGACAAAAAAGAAAAATGACGAATTGACTATTTGATGTAAAAATTTACGGAATGTTTTTAAGATTCGTGCTAATATATAACGAACAAGTCAGATTCAAACTCAAACAGTGAGGTATCAGGTGAAAGTGCAATAAAAATAAAATGAAAGTCATAATAAAAATAATTGATTGATTGATATATCTTATTTCTTTTCTAAATGTATAATATTTAAATCTAATGGCGATCAAAGTATAAAATAAAATAACACATATTTCATATTAGTATATTTTAATGAAGTTACGATGCCTATTAATAAAAAATGACATGTCAAAATTTCTACACGTGCGTAAAACAAACGATAAATATCAGATAATCTGATGGTTTAATATATTTTAAGTATTTGAAGTTAGTAATCTTTTAGAAAAAAAAACATAAAAGACTCAACTTTTTTTTTTTATGATGCCATACTATATAGTTTTAAGAAAAATATTATGTTTTTTCATTGAGAAAATTTAAGTTCTCTTTTGTGAAACAAGCCCAGGGGTATATGTCGTGCAGAATTGTTTTGCGAAAATTCCGTTAGTAGATTTAAAATCAATGCTACAATTTAAAAAAGCCCGTTAGTAACAACTTACGAGTCCGAATTAGAGGTGGCAACGAGCTGGATCCAGCTTGAACTCGTCACAAGCTGGCTCGTTCGAGTCGCGAGCAAGCTGACTTTAGGGGTCCGTGCTAAAATCAAAGCTTGAAATCGTCACGAGCTGGACCGAGCTAGCTTGCGAGTTGCTTCGTTGGCTCACTGGATTTGGCTGGATCTTGTTTTAAGAAGAAAATAAAATTTACAAACTTTTTGGACCGAGCTGAATCGAGTTGTTTTTACAAATTTTACAAATAAGTCTTAAAAAGAATTATTAAGTTTCAACATAGAGTATAACATGCACAAAAATTCATATAAATTTACGAATTGATGTCTAGCCGAGCTAGCTCGTGGACTGGCGAGCGAGCTAGATCCCAACTTGAACTCGTTAATTCTGAACCAAGCGAGCTAGACACCATCTCGATCCAATAACAAGCGAGCTATTAGCAAATGAGTCACGATCGAGCCACGACCTTTTTTTACCAGCCCTAGTCCGAATGGTCACAAACTCGCAATCTTTGTTTATTTTGGAAATGAAAGCATGCTATAAATTAATGTTATTAATAACGGTTTCATGTTTGTCAGCTACGAGTTTTCCAGTAATTATTGGGTAATAAATGAGTTAATATATCATTCTTGCAGAGCAAGCCTTAATTTTGCTCGAGTAGCATTGTTCTTGCACAGTAAGCCATATCTTGCGTGATAATCATTAATATTATTTTTTTAGATTTCCCACTAAATTGGGCAAATTCTTGTTCAAGGGGGCAATAAAAAAGGAAAAAAAAAATTTTTTGTTTTAAAGAAATGTGTTAAATGTGCTCCATATTTCATAATCATTTCTATTGAGGACTAATTCCGAGTAATTTAACTCCCTGTTTGTGTCAGATAACGAAAATTCTTTTATTGATACTGTAAAATGAGAAAGTAAAAAGAATATTAAAAGAAAAGGGGATCACTAAAAACAGTTTTGTATTTATTTTGTCAATCTTTAAAAGAATGAGCAAAAATTTTCATTTATTGTTTGTAAAGAACTATTTTAATTTGTATTCATTATCTGAGAAATTAGCTACGGTATATTATTAGCGAATCGTGATTAGTTCACACATAACCATCAACTTTTTAATTTTAATTTGTCAAATATGATAAAGTACTTTGACCACATAATTATGCATGAAATTTTTAAAACCATGAGCTAAGTGATCAACAGTATGTCATGAGTCATCTCGGTATCACACTGTCTAGTTAATACTACACACAACAGGAAATAAGTCAAATCTGACAATTGACATGCAATTTAGAATTGATCTTTGCATCTATTCTAGTATGTTGATCGTCTGTGTATCGCTTGATGTGACTACATGCAAAACTATGACTATAGGAAGCTTTTAAATGTGCATAAACGCAGAAGATTTTTGTTATTTGAACTATATAACCATCCGACAAAAACCATAAAATTGTTAGATAATTTATGCTCTTTGATAAATTACTCTCTTAGTAATATTTCTTAAATTATGAAAAATATTTCTCTGTCAAAAAAAAAACTTGAATTATGAAAAATATATTTACAGTTTCCAAATTGTACCAAAATTTATCATTTACATTGTCTTTCATTCACTGTGCAACCCGAAATTTTTATTTTTAACATTTTAAATAATTAAATTAATAAAATAACCACCGTTTCTGGTCAATTCCATATTTAACGCGGCCGCAGAACACCGGAGCGGACCCATTTGGGGGTGGCCGCAGAATACCAGAGCGGACCCTCATATGGGTCCGCATAATGCCAGAGCGGACCCGGGTCCGCACTATGCCGGAGCGGACCCTGGTCTTTTTTTTTTTTCTTATTCTGAATTTGATTATGGTTTTGTTTTGGAAATTTTTATCAAAAATGTAACGTTTGTCTGGAAGTTGTGTATAATTACTTATATTTGAAATGTCGTTTAATCTGAAATTGTTGTTCGTCGTTTGTTTGATCAAAAGAAACATTACAATAGAACAAGGAGCCATATAAAGAAGCATACAATAGAACATGCGAATGTTATCGGAAATTACAAATACGTCTAATTAACCGAAAATAAACAATAGTTTTACAAGTACAATTATCTTGTATGCACCCCCAGAAAAACTCATGGTTTGGTTATACAATACCTGCCAGACTCCCTCATTCTGAATTGGAAATAGTTGGAACCAGGTTTGTGCCGAACTAGTCGGCATGCTAATTTTGGCATCAATTTTAAGGTCATACTGACCCTGATCCAACCCCAAATTCCCACATATACTTGATTTAAGTCCCAAATAATCCGTACCTGGCAATACCGGGATCACAGTAACGGGTCCAATACTGTAGTAAACCCCATTAGGACCTGTTAATACATCCCCACAAGTGTAGATGGATACCATAAGAGCCATTTTTTCAATTCAATACAGAAAAAACCTACAATTAAAAATTAACTAAATTAATTAATTTAAATTAATTATTCTAATTAAATTATTCTAATTAAATTATTGCTAAATTAATTATTCTAATTAAATTATTAATCTACTGAAAAAAAAATAAAAAATTTAAAAGAAGAGAGAAAAAACTTACAGATCAGAGAGCTAACTCAGGAGAGAGAAGGTGTGAGAGTGTGGAATGAAATTTCGCTGTCATTTTCGGGATATAATGACCATGGTCCGCTCCGGCATTCTGCGGACCCGGGTCCGCTCCGGCATTCTGCGGACCCATATGGGGGTCCGCTCCGGTATTCTGCGGCCACCCCCAAATGGGTCCGCTCCGGTGTTCTGCGGCCGTGTTAAATCTGGAATTGACCTGAAACGGTGGTTATTTTATTAATTTAATTATTTAAAATGTTAAAAATAAAAATTTCGGCTGTGCAACCTTTCAAACTGTGAACATTACAATAGTACATATCTGAACTTACCACTTTTTAATGCTAGGACTGTAGAACAACAACATGGTTACAAATATGGAAACAGCCACAGAAGACCAGAGAAATGAAACCAGGTGCATGCGAAACCAAGACGGGTATTGGGTTCCTTACCGCCGTGCAGTTTAAGATTCCCACGTGTCGTAGTCTCGAATCAAAACCATCTCTGGTTTTGAAACACTTCAGCTTGTTTCGCTCCCACCTTTTCTCTTTATTTTTATTTTTATTACACTTGCTCGGTAGTCGGTACTATTTTTAGTACATTATCTTTATCTTTCTGCCTTCTGGCTTTATATATTCGGCGTCTTTTGATCCACCTCTCCTCATTACTCATTTGAGAGAGAGAGACTCGAGTAAAGCTGTTAACATTTCTGAGAATTGTTTACTGAGAGAGACTAGTTAGAAATGGCAAACACTGCTGGGAAAGTTATCAAATGCAAAGGTTTGTTTTCCAATAAACTTTTGATTTAGTTTGCTAGCTCGGCTAATTCAATTTTAAGTGGTTTTTTTGGCCCTTATTTTGCCCCGTGCGAAAGCACCGCAATCCCGTGGATCGAACTTACAGGAAACTTGATCGGCGAGAAGCTTTGATTTCTTAAACTGAAAAAAAAAGCTGTATCCAAGGAATTATTTATGTATTGTTGAGATCTCTTTTGTTTATCAGATAAACTGAATTATTGATATTTTTCACATTAACTTACACGTCGACTCTGCACAATTGCACATTACTACAACATACTATTTCTTGACAAAATTTGGAACCTCTTCAATTTATATTCGAAATCAATGTGCTAATTGTTGAAATTGTTCTCTATTCTTGCAAATTGACCTAGCAATTTTGGGAAATTTTGAGTTACAGCCGCTGTGGCATGGGAGGCAGGGAAGCCGCTAGTAATAGAGGAGGTAGAGGTGGCCCCTCCACAAGCAATGGAGGTGCGCATCAAGATTCTCTATACAGCACTGTGTCACACTGATGTCTACTTCTGGGAAGCTAAGGTTACTAGTGCAACAAACTTTTTTTTTTGTTATGACTTCTTATCTGTTTCTTTTTTATTTTGTATGTATGGAAGTGATATTTGACTAATTCAAGATGTTTATTAATTATTTCAGGGCCAGAATCCCGTCTTTCCTCGGATCTTTGGTCATGAAGCTGGAGGGTATGTTGAAATTTCTTTGATATTTTTTTTACTCTCTTTACTGTATACCTTTGTCTTATGAAATTAGTATTTATAGCATATGGTTTTAGTTAATTAAGCACTAAGTTTAGAAATTCAAACATTGTTTATTGAGTACTAGTCAACAATCTACTATTATCGTTTAAAATTGAAAGAATGAATGACATATTTTCCCCTTAAACAAGCTATTCTAGTTGTTAAGTATCGTTGCAATAGATCCAGCATGCTCTTAAATTACTATACCCTTTGCTCTTCCAATATACAATTATTTGACTTGGGACACAAGTCCTGCAACAGACTGAATCTATTGCAGTTCCAATATACCCTTTGGTAGTCATTTCATGGTTTTTTTTTTTGCCCGTGTACTTTCCAGTTCCAGACAGTAGACCTTAAACTATTCTTTCATATCATTTTTTTTTCAATTGTTTTCATTGATCCAATTGCTTGATGGCAGGATTGTCGAGAGTGTGGGGGAGGGTGTCACAGAGCTGGCACCAGGGGATCATGTGCTCCCAGTATTCACAGGAGAATGCAAGGAGTGTGCACACTGCAAGTCAGAGGAGAGCAACATGTGTGACCTCCTGCGTATCAACACCGACCGTGGCGTCATGATCGGCGATGGCCAGTCCCGCTTCTCCATCAATGGCAAGCCCATCTTCCATTTTGTCGGCACCTCCACCTTCAGCGAGTACACCGTCATCCATGTCGGCTGTGTTGTGAAGATCAACCCTGAAGCCCCGCTCGACAAAGTCTGCATTCTCAGCTGTGGCATTTCGACTGGTAAGTATCGTCTTATTTTTCTCCGAACTATTTTAATTTCTTGATGCCATTAGTAAATAGTAAGGTGTTATTATTATTCTTTATGATATTGTAGATTAAGATGATCTGAGTTCTATTTTTTTTCTCATTTTTTAGGTCTTGGTGCTACTCTTAATGTTGCAAAACCACCAAAGGGTTCTAGTGTGGCAATTTTTGGTCTGGGAGCTGTTGGCTTGGCGGTAAGTCCATTCTTCTTCACTTTCTTTTTTTCAATGGGTTATTAATTTGAGCTGCAGTATGGAGTGATTTATTTGAGTAATTAGGCTGCTGAGGGAGCCAGGCTGTCAGGAGCATCGCGTATCATTGGTGTTGATTTGAATCCAAACAGATTTGAACTAGGTAAGAAAAAAATATATTGTCTTCTGGAATCTAGTATAAGATCTTCAGTTCACCTGGTTTAATTATTGATTTGCACAATATTCCCTTTCACAGCTAGGAAATTTGGCTGCACGGAGTTTGTAAACCCGAAGGAACATACCAAGCCAGTGCAGGAGGTTATATATTCACGCATACTTTACAATTTTTTTTGTATTTGGTAAGATCAAATTTTGATGCTCTTTTCTTTTTCCATGTTCCAGGTTCTTGCTGAGATGACTAATGGCGGTGTTGATCGGTCTGTTGAATGCACTGGAAATATCAATGCCATGATACAAGCTTTTGAATGTGTTCATGATGTAATATGCCACTTCACTACCCTTATAATTGAGACCAACTAATATACCTATATTTCTGACAACATTTTTGTATTTTAGGGATGGGGTGTGGCAGTTTTGGTCGGGGTGCCAAACAAGGATGCCGAGTTTAAGACTCATCCAATGAACTTCCTAAATGAGAGAACACTGAAGGGAACCTTCTTTGGCAACTACAAGCCCCGCACCGACCTTCCTTCTGTTGTTGAGAAATACATGACTGGGGTAAGCTCCTATCTGGTTTCATAAGATAATTTCTTTCTTTTAGGAGTTAACAGTTTGGGTCAGCTTGTGTCTCCTTCCATAAAATGTTCATAATCTACATCTTGACTTGGCAATTCTTGTGTAGGAGCTGGAATTGGAGAAGTTCATCACACACAGTGTGTCGTTCTCAGAGATCAACACAGCATTTGACCTCATGCTCAAAGGAGAAAGCCTTCGCTGCATCATTCGCATGGATGGTTAAGAGAGTAATTTTTGTAAACTGGTCTTTTGGAGTATGGATTAGTCCACGTCACTTGAGATATCTTGCTAATGTGTTTAAATAAAATTAAACTTGATATGCTTGATTGTTTTTTTTTGCCTCTATTTGTCCTAGTGTAACTTCTGGTTTCTGGTGGTGTTTCATGCGGGCATTAGACTGCTTAAATTGTAGTTGTGTTCTAGGTACTGAGAATATATGTTGTTACATGGTTCTCTGGGATATAATTCTACCAAATAAAAGAGCAAAGCCACTTTCACGATATTTTGACAAGGAATAATTAGCTGCTTAGGCTATATTATATACTTCCATTGAGCGAGTGTTATTCACAAATTGTAGGAAATACACGAATTGATGATCTGAATTTTCTAGTTTTGATTGGGCAGCTCAAAATGGTCCTGACTAAAGAGCTGTTTTCACTAAGAAAAGAAAATAATGGTTGTGATATAAATTCTAATTTGACCAATTTTCCTACGCTAATGCTTTTTTCGGCCTTCACTCTACCTTTATTTTTATTTTTTAATAATTTAAAATTTAAAACTTAATTTAATCTATGTACATTTAAAAAATTATAATATTTTAATTTTGTTTTATATATATACATATATTAAAAAAATTATAATATTTTAATTTTGTTTTAGTTGTCGTACTAGATAAATTTTTATCTATGTACATTTAAAAATTATGATATTTTAAATTTATTTTAATTGTCATTAAAAGTTGTAAAATATATTAATGTAAATAATTTCTAGACGTTAATTTTTCAACTTATTGATTTACATAAAAATAAAATTAAAATGTAATAATTTTTTATGAGACAAATTACATCTAATGATTTTATTTTGATATTTATAATTTAAATTTTAAATTATTAACACTTTAAAAGTAGAGGCACAAAAAATAAAAATATTTGAACCCTCCTTATTAATAATTGCAATTAAACTAAAAAAAGTAATGGTAAAAATAATGAAAACACTAACACAAATTTCAAGGGCATACCATAGCCAAACTCAACGAAACTTCACAGCATAAGTAACTTCACCCTTTCTAAACGAAGTGCGCATGTCGTATGAGGTCGAGGGGCATAAAAGAAAAGATAACATTATTTAAGAAGGGCATTTTATTTGAAGATAAAGTGCGGGAGAAACTATTATCTAGATAGTGACGATGCTTATCCTTATCCGAGTCAAGACAAACCAATCTTTTAATAATTCATGTGCGTTTACGTTGACTTTAAAAGTTTGCTTAGATAAATTTAATAAGAAGCGAACAAACTATTAACGGAAAGTATAAAAAACCATCAAGAAGCGAACAAAAATATGTTTAAATATATTAGTATTGGACTCATTTTACATGTATAATTTAGAAAAATATTATGAAAAAAAGATTAACGGAATCATATGTGTAGCTGAAAACATAAGCATTCAAATATCCAAATTATAACTTACTAAATAAAAATTTCTAGAGTAGAACTAGGGTATTCCTAAGTTCACCAAACTCCTTTGTGAACTCAACTCTAAAACTTATCGGATTGACTTCAAACGACGAATTCAAACTATTGAAATCTTTCTATCTTACGAGTGATGCATCTACATGTGAAAATTTTAAAATTTTAAATTAGTTTTACATAGAGTCAAGTGGTCAAAAGGCGTCCAAAAAATAAATGCATTAAAATTAATTTATAAACCTTCTAATTTTGACCACTTGACTTTATACTAAATTAATTCGAAAGTTTAAAATTTTCACATGTAGACGCATCACCCGTAAGTTAGAAGGATTTCAACGGTTTGTAAACCTTCCAAAAAATGAATGCATTAAAATTAATTTATAAACATTCTAATTTTGACTACTTGACTTTATACTAAATTAATTCTAAAGTTTAAAATTTTCACATGTAGACGCATCACCCATAAGGTAGAAGGATTTCAACGGTTTGGATTCGTCGTTTGAAGCCAATTCAATAGATTTTAGAGTTGAGTTCAAATTTCTATATTGGAACGTTTCAGGGTCATTTAAATTACGCATTAAAAAAAAGGATATTTTTTCCATTAGTTCAGAGGAGGTTGTGGTTGTGAGACTTTGCGTGCTGTTAGAAAAAAAGTAACAATTGTAGCCTTCTACATGCAATCCATGCACATATCGGCCACAGGAGATTAGGAGTAATTATGCGTTCGTGGTAATCTACAATTAGTTACTCCCTATGTTGCATGGATACGTGTACGGGTATCGTATCGGATACGGCGATACGATAATTTTCAAAAATCTAAGATACGATACGTTTATTATATATATTATTTTTTATTATTTTATATATTATATTTAGATAATTATAACTTAAATCAAATTTGTATAAAAAATTAAAGGCATAACATAAGAATATATTAAATATTATAGTAACTAGAATATAACACAAAGAAACTTTGGTGGAGTGATTAAAGCTTTTGAACCATTCCACAGAGACGCGAGTTCGAGTCACGCGAGCAGCAGAAAAAAAGGGATTTTCGCTGGTTCACGGCGCGGCTCACGGCGCGGGAGCGGTTCACTGTATCCACATGTATCCCGCCGTATCCGTGAGTTTCAACGGAGTATCGGCAACCGTATCTGTCAAGTAAGGATACGCCACGTAGACGGATACCAGCTGGCGTATCAGATACGTATCGGTGCCATATCGGACACGTATCGGTATCCGATACGTGTCCGATACCGATACGCGGCCTAAACCGGCGTATCCGTGCAACTTAGGTTACTCCTAATCCATGCACATATCGGCCACAGCAGACACACCCATGCGCATTTCTGAGCTTGTCAGTTCCGCTGCATTTACGTGATTGTTTTCAACCATGTAACTAGTCGATTTTCTACTCGTCTGTATTATTTTTTTTAACTCATTACCTTTATCTGCAAAGTTTGCAATACAGAAGTCATGTATGCTTCCGTAACCCTGTTTTTATATTTCCGTTTCTTTTGCCTTATGATCTTTAATTGAATGGTCTATGCACCTTTGTTTCTGAAAATATTAGCTACGAAAGTTTGAATGGAGCTCTTCGATGTTAGTTTTACTGCCTGAAAAATAAAATATAAATAATATATAATATGGTTGATGAAATTTGAATCCAAGCTTTTTTTATAATAACAATTAGAATTCTAATCACTAGACTATAAACTCACATTTGTCATTTTATAGGAAAGACTGAAATATATAAAAACTTAAAAAAATTCAATTAAATTTTAATATACATAATTAAAAAAAAATGAGAACTATGAAAGTGGTTGAGCACACTTTCACTTACATTAAGATTCACCACTGATTTGTAAGATGCAATGTGCTATATAGTTATATATAGTTAACCAATAATGTAATATTATAGCATGAAACTTATGATAGAGAAAAAAAAATTCTTGAATTTTTTTATTGTAATAATTTTAAATTTCACATGCATAGAAAGACATATTCTGCGCATTTTAAGTTTTCAAAATATTGATCGTATGGCATCACATAATGCTCCATTAATCGCCTTTTGTTTTGTTCGAAGGATTCAGACTAAATTTTGTAATTATTTTTTATGACTGTTTATTTCGGTAGGACGTTGCTAGGAAAAATATTAGCATACATTTAGTGTTTGCAATATCGATCGTTAACTTTTTATTTATTATTTCTACCTTAAAATAAAACATAAATTTTAAAGATGCTCAGATTTATTTTTTTCTAATAAATATGACCATTAAGAGACACCAGTTTGCATCAACCACGGGCCGACGACTGAACTAGAAGGATCGATAACAAATTAGAATTAATGAGAACAAATTTTTTTCAAGAGTCAATCACTTGCTTTACAATAGTGATGTCTTGGCCGAGTGTGACAGAGAAAATACGAACAAAACCGGGTAGGAAAATTGAATCCGAACTGCTGCATGTGGATTCGACAGTTTATCGCCTCTGACCTCTGTAATCTGGTGGCGCCAGGGGATCATGTGCTCCCGGTGTTCACAGGAGAATGCAAGGAGTGTGCGCACTGTAAGTCAGAGGAGAGCAATATGTGTGAACTCTTGCGCATCAACCCCGACCGCAAGGTCATGATAGGTGATGGCCAGGCCTGCTTCTCCATCGACGGCCAGCCCATCTACCATTTTCTTGGCACATCCACCTTCAGCGAGTACACTGTCGACATTCTGGTTGTGTAGCAAAGATCAACCCACAGGTCCCCCTCGACAAAGTCTGTGTTCTCAGCTGTGGGTTTTTGCATTTTGTTTTTGAATAATAAAAAATTCAAAATACTTTTTGTCTTCCATTGATAAGGTTTTTGGTGCGACTGTTAATGTTGCAAAGCCAAAGAAGAATTCCACATTTGCCATCTTTGGCTTAGGAGCTGTTGGACTTTCCGTAAGTCTTTTTTCTTTAATTAATTTCTTAATATATTGGATAATTTGGAATTTCATATTTAATTGCTAATTTCTCTAATTTTGTGAGTAGGTTGCTGAAGGAGCCAGGGTTTCAGGAGCTTTCAGGATCATTGGTGTTGATTTGAATTCCAATAGATTTGAAAACAGGTACAAAACATTGTCATTGGACATCATTTAAAAACTTATAGTTAGTTAACATATTTTTAATTACCGAACTGTACTTCTGATTCTTCAGCTAAACAGTTTGGCTGCACCGATTTTATCAATCCACTTGAACACACAAAACCTGTGCAAGAGGTCAGCAACTAGAACAATAATGTTAACTTCAATTCAAAATATGGTTTTTACTTCTGCTTTCAGGTTCTCGCCGAGATGACTAGTGGTGGTGTTGATCGGGCCGTTGAGTGCACTGGAAACATCAATGCTATGATTCAAGCGTTGGAACGTGTTCACGATGTAGGTTCTGTACAATTTTGCCATCTACATAAATTACAACACTGCTTTCAATTATATATTTGCATCCTTATTTCTAACATCCATCTTGCACTCTAGGGATGGGACGTGGCTATGCTTGTCGGTGAGCCACACAAAGATGCCGTGTTCAAGACTTATCCTATGCAATTCCTTACTGAAAAAACACTCAAGGGAACCTTCTATGGCCATTACAAGCCCGGGTCCGGATCCCCTAAAGTAACCTAATTTTTGGGTTTTGGATCGAGATCGTCCGATTCGAATTCGTCGCTCGGGATTGTCTCGGGATTTGAATTCATCATCGGAATGTGTGCGCTCACTTTGGGAATGGATTTTCTCGGATTCGAATCGGACGGTCTCGATCCAAAACTCAAATATTGGGTTACTTCACTGGATCCGAATTCTACAAGCCCCGGACTGACCTCCATATTGTTGTTGAGCAATACCTCAATGGGGTATACAATTTATATTTTCTTTTCTAAAATATAAATTTATTTCACTTTCTTTTCATAAGATTTACTAATTTACATGCTTGAATTTTATTTGTTTTGTTTTGTTTTTAGGAGTTGGAATTAGAGAAGTTCATTACACACATTGTGCCTTTCTCTGAAATAAACAAGGCATTTGAACTCATGCTTGCTGGAGAGGGCCTTCGTTGTATAATTCGCATGGATGGTTGATCAATCTGAACATGCTACTTTTTGTATGAAAATTACTTTAAAAAAAATGATTATCCAAGTCAGTAAAATCCTGCTATGTGGTTCTAAAGAATTGCTCTAGAATTGGTTGACTTATTGTTTGCTCTCAGTTCTTAGGTTTGTTATATGAGAACGGCGAAGGTCCGATGCCCATCGGACCTGCTTTTAGGTTCAACGAGCAGATGACCGTCCGATTTAATTAAAGATTTGTGCGCACGCAAATTGAAACAGGCACGCACGAATTTTAAAGCATTCTGCACGAATCTTAAAGCAAATAGACGGTGATTAAACCCATCGAACCAGAGTAGGTCCGATGCCCATCGGACCTACTTTGACTTCTTGTTATATATGGTGTCTGATGTGTTTTTGGTTGTGATTTTTTCATTATTATTTTTGTTGAATTATATAGGTCAACCGTTTTGAAAGTAATGCGAAATATTATGTGCAGTCTGTTGTTCACATTGGAGATTAATTTCGTGTGTTGCCATGGTATGGTTCGTGCAAAACCTTTTTTTTTTTTTTTTGCTTGATCATTTTTGCTTCTAGCTAATCATAATAAAAAGTAGTGGCAGAACTATGTACAATTGAAAGGAGCGGCTAAGCCACCTCTATGATTTTTAATTTTAATTTTTATAAAAGTTATTACTATTAGTCTCGTCATATAATAAAATTACATGACTCCAATTCATCTAGCCGTCTCTATCTTAATGTTTTAGTTCCGGCTCTAATAAAAAAAATAATTCAATTTGTTATATCTCATATATGTGGACAATATTTTTTTTAGTATTAACAAATATGACATTTTAAGTAACACATAACTATTACCTATAAATATATATTTATTTGCTGTGAATAACACAATATTCTTAGTTTGTATTATTATAAAGTTATAAATTCTCAGCTGCCATATTATTGAAAAAAATTAATTCATTTAATAATTATTAAATTTTAATTATCATTTAACCAAGGTTCTAAATAGCGTTATTTTTCTTTTCAAAATTTATATATTCTATATTTCTACTAATCATCAACATGATCAATATTGGAGAATTGGAGTAACAACTAAATGACAACTAATCTAAATCTATATTTTTTTCAATCATGCAAATAAGAAGGAAAAAAAAATAATCTACAAAGTAACATTATTTAATAGTTCATACTTCATAGTATTACAAATTATAATTGACGAATAGCAACTAATTTTACAAGGGAAATGAAGTCAGTATACCTATTTGAACATTTTATATATATTAATAATTAAAATCAGCTTTCAATTGAAACGAACGATAATAATTTTACAAGTGAATACTATACGAAGAGCAAGTAAAAAGAAGAATTAATATTTGAATATTTCTCAATATTGAATGAGAGACTCTGTATTGTCTTCTTAACTTGAGTCGACTCGCTCGTTAAACTAATGAAACCGAACACAAGCATACCCCAACTCGCTCATTAATCACTGCTACTTGTTCTGATTGTGTGGCATTGCCAATTGTCCTAAAGGAACAGTAGATAATGATTCAGTTAAATTGCCTTTGGGGGGTTGTTTCGGCCCATACTTAGAAATTTGGGCGAACTTATAACTAGGTCTCCAAGTAAATAAGTAATGTATTCGGCCCATTCTGCCATGCGCCAGGCTATGTTAACTTTTAAGCCCGTTGGTGATGTTTGGTTGTGGAATAAAACTAATAAGGTCTAACTTGATTATTCTGACTTAGGCTGATCTAACTTATTCATGTTTGGTTGATGTCTAAAGTTATATTTTGACTTAAGTTATTTTTTGTTTGGTAAAAATTTGGTGGCTTAAGGCATGATTTGATATTACAAATTATTTTGTCTTACAAAATTTGTAATATCAATAATAAAACTATTCTTCGTATTTTTTACTCATTTTGATTGAAAGAAATTGTACAAGAAAATGAATTATGTACAAATTAATTCTATATTTTAGAGATGCACGTTGCATTTAGTAAATCTTGTTTAATTAAACTTATATGTATACCAATTTATTTTGTCAGAAATATGTTGAGTTGCTGAATAAAAAATTTATTTATTTGTAGTACAATTCCAAAAATATTTCATTTAATAATTTTCTAAATTGCATATTTTTTTAATTTAGAAAGTTATGTCATTTAAAAAAAAATTGTTGATTCTATAATTGATAAAGTTATAAGTTTCTTTATATTTAAATGGAAACAAAATTAATTGCTTATTTACATTCCTTAAAAGTGATTGAAAAAAATAATAATGAAAAGTTAGGCTTCATATCTAAATAAAATTAAACCACCTGAAGAGGTGGGTTAGTTTAGGCTAATTTAGACTAGCCTAAAAGTCAGCTTATTCCATTTTTTTTGAGAAAAAATTTATTTCATTTTAGTCCAGCTCAATTAAATCACGTTTGACGAAATAAGTGAGACCTAAAACCCTTATCCACTGTTTAGTCCACAACCAAACATAACCAACGGATTTATTCAACTTTTTATTATTATTATTATTAAAGTTGTGCTATTTATGTTTATGTCATTGTCTGATTGGCATCAAGGTGATGCAAGACCAAGCCAACTATTTTGAAATTAGACGAAGAAACAGAGAGCACGTGGGAATTGAATATTTCCTCCGAAACCACCTTGTATCAGATATGAGATATCGCATAATTGAAATAGTCAATCTCAATCATTAAGCATAATTTTAAAATTATGAAAATATACGTGGAGATTATTTTTTAACTATTGAAAAAATCACTACTTTCGGATTATCCAGAATTTTTAAATCAAGTGATACAACTGAAGAGGACCCTCCAATGATTGATACAACTGGAGAGGACCATTATCCTGCTTTCACTACAAGGAACTTCGCTGCCAAGGAACCCTGGTCTAAGTGGTCTTTGTTGCACAAGTAGACTTTCAAGTCAAATTTGTCTTCACTAGTCCTCCTTTCATAGGAAGCCACTCGTTGCCTCGCGCCTATAAAAAGCAATCTAATACCAAGCATCAATTAATAAACACACACACAATTAATTAAGCATCAACGAAACAGAGAGAAGAAGAAGAAGAAGAAGAAAAGAAGAAAATGGGTCTGAGTTACTCGTGTTTTGCTGGGCTTGAGAGTAAAGTTGTTCCTATGAAATCTAAATCACCAAAGAGAGGAAATGAGAAGGCTAGTGAAGTATTGGAGAAAGGAGGTCGTTTAATGGAGAACTCAAAGAGGAAAGAGAGCGCACCGTTGGTAGTGTATCATTTTCCCATGCAATCTCGGCCTGGCCTTCTTTGAGATTTTCTTTTATCACTGAGTTGTGTTAGAAGATTTGACAATTTTGTTAATTGTGCATTGTGTACTAATTAAGATCAGGTGGTTTTCATGTAAGTTCATTTAATTAAGCAAGTCGGAGGAATGTAGATACAAGCAACTTGGCAATTGTTCTATTTCCTTTCGGGCCTTCTTAAAATTATTGAAAGATCTTTGCTGAAAGTGTTCCTTCTGAACCCAAAAAAGAAGAGAAGAAGAAACATAATACTGTCCTTTCTTGTATCAATTTTGTTCCAATTGGACAGAAATGCCCTTTGTTGGTTTCTCCTTTGTATAATTGGGAAATATTTGCTATGTTTAACTGCGATTCTATTTTATTATTCTTACCTCTTTCGGCTTTAAATGTTGTGCCAGAGAAGTTATAGTGGACAAATTGGAATGTGATTGTTTTGCTGGTAAAAACAGTTCTATAATTAAATAGACCAAAATAAAAATGCTAATTTTATCAGAATTTATTTGAGTAAATTTTTTTAGAAATTCATATAATAATAAATTAAATCAAAATAAATTAAACTAAAATTGAGTTTCCAGCTAGCTTTTGATGTCATTTTTTTAAATTTATTTCGTCTCTAACACAAAACTTGATGATTTTTCAGTTAAGTTTTGTTTTCTTTATTCCAAACAAACTTCTATCTATACAGCATGAGTTTTAACTATACGAATCAGAACCCGCTACTCAGGGTTGCTATTACAAATTCAGGGAAGATTCACACTACCACACAAAGTAAGTGTTCCTTCACGTAAGGAGGCAGTGAGCCAACATCAAACGTCAAATATGCAACTGTTTGATTGCTGGTAAGAAGCACATGCGCCATATTCAATTAAATAATTATACCATGTCATTGGAGAATCAACTATCTTTGCAGATGCAGCATTTGCAGATCGTGTTGATCTCCGATCGATCAGTTTTGACTCAAAGCTCTTTTCTTAAACAGAAGAGTCGCTCCACTCTTGGTCAGTGCTTCGATCCCTCTTTCCAAACACTCTTTTTCTTCAGGCCTGCTTCCTTGTCCCAGCATCTCCTTCATTCGTGCGGGTGCAGAATCGAACCAGGGCTGATTTGTGCCTAATCTCTAAGCCACCTAAGGGATCATGTCTATTTATATTTGGCTCTTATTTAGTATACTGATATTGTATTCATCCTTTTCTTAGTAATTCTTGTATTATAAACACTTCGCTGTCTCAAGCTCACACCATTTTGAAGAAAAAAAACATGCAAAAATAAACGTGAGAATTTGTATTATTTCAGTTGAAGCTATGAACCAACTAAATGGAAAAACTATAATTTATTTTTTGCTGAAATTACAGCTGAATGGCCCGTTCTTCAAATGGATTCACAACTTAACAGGGGCTGTTGCATTGTTCAATTACCAGTACAGGACATCACATTACAAATTGTGTAGTAGTTTCTCTAGCAAATTTTAATAATGAGAGAATATTCAAATTTAGTGAAGACAAAACCCAAATTAATAATACCCAAGTGGTACAAGAAGAGATGTGCATAAGAATGGAAATATCATGCATACCCCTCCAAAACATGAAAGGTATCCTCCAATTTAACAGAATTTGTCAAGTGCTTATTTTGCATGTCCAGTTTACTGGTCGCCTAACCTAATGTTATCTCAATTTAACTCCAACAAATGCCAAGAAAATAAACAAAAAAAATGTGTGGCTGAATTCAACATTTTTAAGTTACATAAAAATACTGTTAGCATTTTCACGTTGTATGCTGAATTACCATTATCATCAATAACAACATTACTTCATCAGTCTAGTAATACTCCAGAGTGTTTGTAAATAATAATATGACAGGATAAATGCTTGGTGAAGATGTTGTCTGGGGCCTTTTTTGGTGCACCATTATATAACCTACTTATAGATTTATTAATTATGTGGCAATTAATTATGAAAAAATATAAGAAAAAACTTAGTTAAAACAATAGTGAGAGAGAAAATGCGAAATTCTATTGAAGCTGCATCATAACCACACCAGTACCAATTTGGTGAATTGATGGTACATGCATATTTACTTGTTCTTTCTATATTATAAAGGGGAGTGCTATTCTGAGGGCACAAATTAAACTTTTGAGCGTTGAGCTTGTTAATTCCTGTTTTACCCCTGCTCACTTTTTCCGACTTAATTAAAACACAGAGAAATAGAGCTAATAAAAGAAGCGACCGAGGGAAATCTGTTTAACGATAATTCATGCCTCATATGCGCACCTCTCTTATCTCTATCAGATCTCATGTTCGATTCTGAATCACTCTTCGTTATATATGCAAAAGTAGAAATGAATCAATTACTTGGAGATAAATTTGGAACGAAATCAAATATTTCAAATTCTATTATTGGGAGAATCAGTAGTCGGATTACGTTCCTGGAGCAAAACAACATTCATTTTTTCTACTCCGAAAATTTTGACACAGCCCACTTAAAGAACTAGACTTGAAGCAAGAGATCAACAAAGGTAATCTCTCCATCTTATTGTTGAATTCAACTCATAAATATTTGGTAAATTTCGCTGGAGGTCACTAAATTTGTCCTTTGTTACGAATTGGTCACTCAATTTTGATTTGTCCCTCCATAGCCACTGAACTTTTATTTTATCCCAATCAAGTCACCCTATAACTTTTCCGTTAGTATTTTGGACGGAATGAGCATATTCCGTTAAATTTTTGGACAGAATGAGCATATTCCGTATAATTTGGATGGAAAAGTTATATGGTGACTTGATTGGGAGAAAATAAAAGTTCAGTGGCTATGGAGGGACAAATCAAAGTTGAGTGATCAATTCGTGACTAAAGGACAAAGTTTAGTGACCTCCAGCGAAATTTACCCTAAATATTTTTTTAATCTCTAATCTCCAAAGTTCGTAAAATAAGATGATTGGAATGTATGTTGATTCCTTGTATGAACTATCATAGCAAACAATAGTTGAATGCCATTAAGGTGTTTGATGAATTGCTTGAAACAAAAGATAAGAACTATTTCATCTATTTTCTAATAACGAGCTTGGTTTGAAGAACAGGTCCTACCCGGATTATTGTTTGTCTTCCTTTATGTTTCTCTCTCTGTTACATCCAAACTACTGGTATTTAACATATAGTGTGTGAGAAATTTCAGTTTGCAGATCATGAATGTTGTCACTTGGCCGGTATTCAACATATAGTGTTACATCCAAACTATTGGAGGGTGTGTATTTAAGGTTTACGGATGGCCGGTACAGCTTCTGGTACATGGCTGGTACTATTTCTGGTACAGAACAGTTTCAACTACTGGTTTTTTGGGATACTGGAACGGGGTCTTTGCGGTACACCTGCTGGTATAAGGCGCAACACCTCCTACTACATAGAGAACACTGTTGTAAAGGTCCTGGATCCGGATACTGGTACGGGTTTTTGTGATTTGTGGAGTAAAGGACCTCAAACTTGATGTATTGTATCTGACTTCTTGTTGAATGAATGCCTACTGGCCAATTTGCCAAAAAAAAATTAGGACATCAATTGGTTGCTTTTTATCTTTGCATATTTTAATCTAATTGTTCAACACTATTTTCTATTAACTTGTAGTCTAGTAGTATGTGAGATTCGAGATTAATTATGACGGAACTTTGGTTTGGTTCAGTTTCATGCTGGAAGATTCATAAGATAGCATAGTAACAGAAATTATAAGAATACATATGAAGAAGAAAGTGGAATCCATTGTATGCATCAATCACTGGAGAAGAAAAATGAACTTTTCTTTATTTCCTTTAGTAGTTCTTTTATTAATTAGATTAGAGAGAGAAAGTGAAAAGACAAAATCGGTATTTAGAAAAAAAAATTCTCTTAGATCTCAAAATTAGAGAAACAGCCCTCAGTATAGCACTCCCCTATTATAAAAGATAAATGTGCAATTCTGTTTATTGACATATAAGAAAAATTGCCCATAAGGTGACTGGCAAGTAACAAAAAATAAGCAAGCACATGTCAGTAAAATTATGATATTTTCAAAGTCAATTGCGTAAGAACCAATTTTCAAATTACAAATAATCAGTATCAGTTTCTCAATTAGAAATGCTTTATGACATAAAATTAACTGACAATCATACCATATTTCCTCTATTCCAAAAGACGGACAATCTTTTTTTCGCTTTTGATGCTTTCCATTTTTCTAAGGAGTAATTAAAAAGAAGTACAATTACTAAATATATTTAACAGTATTAATTTTTGTTATTTATTCGATTTTTAAAATGGCAAAAATAATTTTAATTTTGTAGATCAATAAAATTTTAAAATTAATATAGTAAATCAAAATAAATAAATTGAATTGAGTTATCATAGTCTTGATATTATTGTACAAGCATAAAAAGGACCGACAATATTCCATTCATATTTTAATATCCAGCGATATATAACCGGGAATTCAGTTAGACAACTTTCATAGAATCAAACAATAATTTGAATCGATCAATTAATTCTTCGATCAAATATTAACATTGTACACCAGCTAAAGAGATATTAAATCAACCAAATAGTGATCAAGCAAACTGACAGACAATTGATATAATTTATCAAAGAGGTGCATCATCCTTTTATTACCAATTGAATTGAATGAGTGAAAGAGATAGATATCTCTGGCTAGTCTTCACTTCTTCTTCTTTTACTTTCTTTGTTAATCGGAAACTGAAAGGATAAAGGCGATAAAGGCCACAGGATACAAAATGTTAAGGGTTGGACTTTTTTATTAAAGCATTACAATTTATATATTATGATAGGTTCAAAATATATATGAAGTGACTAAAGCAAATGGAGATAGCTAGAACAACATATATATTTGTCGATCCAAATGGAGACTACAAACAAATGTCTGGAAATGGAATACTCAAATTAACTTAAGTTTCGACAAACTTTTATTGTATTCATATCGTTATGTTCCATCAAAATTCGACATTCGATATTTATTTTGCTCGTGTTTGGAAAGAAACAGGAGGAAATCACAGTCTGGTATATCAGTTGCAGAACGCTAGAGTTCAGTAATGACATTTTCTACCAGTACAATGTAAATGAAATACACATAAAAGAGGAAATCATACCATTTAATTTGGTAGGCAGAGGTAATGCACATGTGCATGCTGATATACAATAAAGGACGAAATAATTCATTTTGGTTCAGTTATGACTGACCCAGTTGATACGACCCGGTTTGTACTATGACCTACTTTTATATTTCGTTCAATTTTATGCAAGTACATAAAATATCAAATTTCACTTCACTTCATACGTGAGCATGAGAACGGAGTAGGTCCGATGCTCATCGGACCTACTTTTAGGTTCAACGAGCATGATGACCGTCCGATCTAATTTAAGATTTGTGCGCAGAAAATTGAAACAGATACGCACAAAGTTTAAAGCATTCCACACAAATCTTAAAGCAAATCGACAGTGATTAAATCATCGAACCAGAGTAGGTCCGATGCCCATCGGACCTATTATCAAGTGCGTGAGCATGTAAAAAATGATGATGTCAGGTTATATTTTATGTGAAAAGCAGAGAGAGAGACTGAAAGAGGCTCATAATTTCATCAAATCATTTATTGAAGAAGTCTTTAACAATCTCAAGAAATTGCTAGGATGTGAGTCAGATAATATTTTATGTTTGAGGGATGTTAGAAATATATATTTAATTATATGTAATGGTCCATGAGGGTGTTAACTGTTAGGAATATGAAGAATTATGTTTGTTATCTTCTTTGGAAAGATAAATCGTAGTTAGTAGTTGACACAGGAAATTAAAATTAAGGATGACGATTGGTCAGATTGGGTTGGATTTGTATCAAAGTTTTAGGTCCGAATCTTTGTCTCAAATCTTAGGCCCAATCCGTCTGGAATCCGGATCTCCTAAAGTAACTTAATTTTTTAGTTTGCATCCTGACCGTATGATCAGAATCCGGGACAATCTGGTCCAAAGTGGACTTGCCAAAACAGATTGGACGGTCTGGATTCAAACTCAAAATTTGGATTACTTTGAAATAAAAGCTATTTAGTAGCAACGTCGTTTCATCTTTGAAATGAGAGTGGGAGCTGTTTAATGCACACTTAATTTGCAAGAATTTAAGTTTTTCACACAAATATTAATATCGATCGAACCACTTTGATAGAACATAGTCCGAGAATAAAATGAAGCATTTGAATTTGTAATAAAATATATTATGACATTTTACCAAGCCTTACCTCTCTCAAAAGAATAGCTTTCAAAATAAAAATAAAAAATACAAAACAACTCAAGCACGCGAAGCGACAAGGTAATAATTTAGAAAAAAAAAATGAAAAAGGCTTTGTTATTTGTTAAAATCCACTTGAGAGTAGGTCCGATGCCCATCGGACCTACTCTGGTTCGATGGGTTTAATCACCGTCGATTTGCTTTAAGATCGTGTGGAACGCTTTAAAATTGGTGCGTATTTGTTTCAATATTCGTGTGCACAAATCTCAAACTAAATTTGGACGGTCACCGTACTCGTTCAACCTAAAAGTAGGTCCGATGGGCATCGGACCTACTCCGTTCTCGTTAAAATCTAAGTTGTTCAACTCGCGGTCGTTGGGTGTGTTTATAATTTGATATGACAAGACGTTACTTAAATGAGATATCTATGGCAGCTGTATATGTATTGGTCATTTAATAATAATTCAGTTTATTTGAGAAAGCTGTTGCATAAAAACACAATGCTGTTAACAATAATGTGCCAACGTATTGGTCCAGGTAGACAGTGGCCTACTTCTAAATTTTGGGGAAAATTTAGCTTATGTATTTTTGAACTATTGTTTATTTTTTATGAATAAATTTATCTATTTTTAGATTAAATTTATTTACTGTCCAATCCAACTCATTTTTTTGCCTACTCCGGACTCAATCTAAGTCCGTCTCTGATTGGAAGTGAAAATTATGTATTACTTTAAGTCCAAATCATTTTTTTTTAAAATTCAAATAGTTGATCTGAACCATTCCACGTGATCTCCAACTATTTTACATTATTTTATAATCTTTTTATAATTTTTTAGAGAGGTAAAAAAACTAATTTATTTAGAAGATTCTAAAAAAATAGTAAAAAAATAAAAAATTATATATAAAATTTGGTCTCGAAGTACATTAACTTGAAGATTATGTTGAAAGATTCATATTAACTATTTAAACTTTAAAAATAAAAATATGAACACAACTTCACATAGAATAATAGCACAATTCGTTAGCCATTTTAAATAAACTGATCTTTGATCTAGTGACAATATAATGCTTTCTATGTAAGAAATTACATATTTGAAATTCTAAAAAAATAATACTTTGTAGATATTAAATAGTTTAATGACTTGTATTTCCTGCTATGGACGCGTGCAGCAGTACGACCCAATTAATTTGCAAAGGAATTTTTCACGGTGGATTCTTGTAATAAAATTGAGTTTGAACATCATAAAAGCTACCCACTCCGCATTAAAAGATTTTTAAGTACAGCGAGGATCTTCACTCGTACCTTATCCTATAAAGGACAAATAATAGAGAAGGGAATAAATGTAAAAGAAGATTTTGTATATTGCTGTTGATTCATCTGTACAAAGAGATTATATTGCTTTTTACAGCTGTTTACTGGATCTAAACTATGGTTTGATTTAATCTAAATTAACTCTTGGTTACATGCTTGGTTAGTAAACCAGCGCATCTATTTTGTTTTTTCGGTTCTGTTACTAAGAATATTATGCCAGTGAGAATGTCTCCAGTGTTGCTATGCTTGGATATCTCCATTGGTTTGAGTATGGTCCAATAATAAGTCATTATTTTTTTTATCCGTATCCTTGCTCAATAAATTAATGAAACAAATCTTATCTATATTAATTTTGTCGATTTTCTGTACGGATCAAATATCAGTAAATGAATTCCAATGATGGTTGGGAATATTATATATATATTCCAATTAATGATTGTCGAATACTATATTAATTTTTTTTCTCTAAGAGAAAATTATCGTATATATATTTATATATTATTTACATAAAAATGTTGGGAATATATAACATTGGCTGTTGGAGCAAATTGGATTAAAAACTGATAAAGTTTTATAATTAGAACAAAGATTGAGAATATACTACTGAAGTTGAGTATATCTTTTTACTACACAAATTAAATCTTCTACTTTTGTTTTAAGCTAATATTTTTGTTTTTTTACATCTAAGTTCCTAAGTAAAAATATTAAAATGAAAACACCATAGAAATTGAGTATAAGATTAAGAGCATTGATATTGAAAAAAAAGGATGAAAAAATGCGGTAAAGGTGCAGGGGCGGAATCAAAAAGTTAAGTTGGGTGGGACAAAATTTTAGATGAAGGATAATTTTATAATTATTCTGAATATTAAGTATTCCTTAATAATTTTTCGGAGAAAAATATAGAAATAGAAGTATATTTTGAAATAAAAATTAAGGTGAGATATAATTTGCATTTTTTTATATCTTAAGTATATGTTTTATAATTGTTTTTCTGAAAAAATCGTATAAATATAAGCATATTTTTTCAAAAAAATTAGCCAAGGGAACAAGTGCCCTCTGATTTTACGTAGCTCCACCACTGCAAAAGTGAAGTTTCAAATAAAAAATAGTGTGAGCGAATTTTTTTACATGTACATTTTCTTATTTGGAAACCAATATGTACATTTTTATATTATAGCTTGCTAATTATTATTGGGAATAATTTCGTCTCAAACTCGCTGGCTAACGATGTGACATCACTTGTGGCATTTAGAATTAAAAATATCGAGATAAATATGAACTTTATATATATATATTTTTTAAATTAACACTTATTTTATTTCTTTTCTAAACAGAGTTCACATATATAGCCCTACACTATTGCTAAATATTTTTTAAACAATCATTTTTTTTGTAATTCTACTCATCACCGGCCTTGGTTTTAGCAATTTTGGGAGAGATAACAGCACTCAGTAATATCGTTGGAGACGCAAAATATAGACAGCCAACGTGGTCTCCAATTAATGAAGTCGCTGTGCTCCTTAAATATGCATGAGACCTTTGAAAGGGAAAAAGTTGTTTAATCGAAACCAAATGGAATGGCAAGTTTAGAATTTCGTTCCATGGGGCGGGTCAGAACATGCCACATTGTCATCAAGTTACTTTGTTGATATACACATTCAGAAAAATATAGAATATTATGTAGGAGAATGAACTGAAATTAAAACTAGGGATATAAATGTTTCAGTCGCTAATTTTTACATCTGACTAATTATTAAACTTGTGTTGACTAATTTCTTAATACTTATCTTATTTATAATTTGACTATCAAATTACTTAAAAGATGTAGATATAAAAACTTATCCAATAAATCAAGCTCTCAATTATTTCTTGTTGATATATATCACCATTTCTAAATCATGCAAATATGATTCTATTTGTAGTAGAAAATAAAATATTACTCTAATACAAGATGAATAAAAAGAAAAAAAGAAGAAGATATTACCATGCTCAATTTATCAATTTCATAATTATTTTTGTATAATACAATCTAACTTGAAATAATAAATTACTAGTAGAACAAAAATCTTGTACCGTAAGTGCTAATCAATTAATGAAAGAGTCAACTAATCAATCATTTAAAGACTTAACTAGATAAAAAACACGGCATGATATCTCTAAAACCTCGTCTTATTCCCTCATTAATATTATTAAAACTTATTGATATTAACTTGTTACTGATTTGAATCATATCTGATGGCAGTGGAGGATCAATAAAATTAAATAAAAAATTCTATTATTCACTCGTAAAAATAACAATAATTAGGAGCCCAATAATTCAGAGTGACGAGAATGACCCGCCATATAACATGATAACCAGTTCCAACCACAGAACTTGAGCTTGAATAGTGTGCCTGATCACGATTTCCCAGCTGACTATCTGGTGAGCTATCATAATCTCATTAATCTCAGCCTTCCGAACAAATTTCATTCATCCTACCCAATCACAACAGTAAGCTTACTCAGATGCTATGATAGCATAAAGTCTTATGTGCTACGCCCTTATAAATTTCAGATTTCGATCTAAGTAATTCAGTAAATTAGTTATATAATAAATTTGTAGAATACCAACTTTACTATTTTTAAAAAAAAATTACTATTTTTATGATTTATGAAAGATGACAAAAAATAGTCTAAAATATTAACAATTCTTTTATTTTTAAGTCATTTTTGTCATTTTTCATAAATCATAAAAAATAGTAAAAAAAAATTTCAAAAATAGTAAAAATTGATATTCTACAAGTTCATTATATAATCAATTTACTAAGTTACTTAAATCGAAATCTAAAATTTATACGATATATTTTTGAGACCGTAACACAGAAGACCTTATGCTATCCATAGCATCTAAGCCTTACTCCAATCATAAACTCTACAAATGTACTCTTGATAAACCAGATAAGTGATTAAATAAGATAACATGTTTTAATATGTTGCTGCAATGGTACATATCATATGGACAACTATGGTATACATCACGTGTATGTTCCGTTGATTTTTTTCGTCAAAGTAATTCAAATAACAATTAAAGTTGTATATTTATATCCGCTATCATTCAGATTTATTATGCATTGTTTTGGTATATAATTTAAAAATCATTTAGCTATCCGTCGTCATATCATTAGAAAAAATTCTTCGATTTGAAAAATAAATATTCTAAACTATTGTTTGTTGGATGATTAACTAAATAGTATCCAAATTGGTCCAATTTAACATATAACCTATTTGGATAATATATTTACAATTTTAAATGATTTGACAAAATTATCAATAAACATATCATAATAGAATGCACGTTAAAGTTACTCATATCATGAACATCAAACCAACTTGATGAGAGCACCACACAAATTAAAACACTATCTAAAATTGATATATGATAATGACTTGGATCTTAATAGCTGTTGTTAGAGTAATTCATGGCAATTTAATTCAGAAAATGATGTAAGACTCACAAGCCACATGTACATTTCTAATCCTAAAACTAAAATCCAAAACCGTCAACTATATATATACACTTGAGAGTAGGTCCGATGCCCATCGGACCTACTTTCGTTCGATGGATTTAATCACCGTTGATTTGCTTTAAGATTCGCGCAGAATGCTTTAAACTTCGTGCTTGTCTGTTTCAATTTTCGTGCGCACAAACTTAAATTAGATCGGACGGTCATCATGCTCGTTGAACCTAAAAGTAAGCCCGATGGGCATCGGACCTACTCCGTTCTCATATATATATATATAGATCAAATGGTAATTAAACTGAAGGGAGCACCGACAGTAGTATATTATATTTTGAAGTTTGTCACCATTTTGAGTTTCTGCAATTAACAGCATCATTTTTCCCCCTTTCTTCTAAAAGTATACCAATAAGCTGTTTAGAAGGTTTTCTTCTGTTTTCTTTCGGTATTTCTATGTACTGGCTCAGCTGTTTGAGCTTTTACATTTATTGTGTTTCAATATTATTACAAAACTTTTGTAATTTTTACCATTCAATGGAATAAAATATGGGCTTGACCCATATTTTTTCTCAAAAAAAAAAAGCTGTTTAGAAGGATTCGGTAAGTGTTAGTTGTCTCTGTCTGCTTTTAAGGCCATTAATTTCTATATATAAAAAAAAGGCTATCATGGCATTCTGATTTGTAATCCTAGAAGTAGAAAAAAAAAATGCACTATATTTTGTAACTTTTCATTTTTTGCTCTTTGATGAGATAAAACATGATATTATGTCATACTTTAATCTAATTGTGGCAATCAGGTAGCGTGATACAATAATATTAAGCCATTTATAGCTGAATTGTGTTTAAGGAGGGCAATAAAAACCTTTTGCTCTTCTCATGAAGGAACCATCCATCTTTTCAAATTTCGACGCAAATGCCATCAAGTCAATGTGCTGATGATAATGACATGTCTTTCCAGGTTAAAATCCAACTTCAAATTCTAACGGGATGCAATTAGAACTAGTATTTGGTCTAGTGGCAAAGACAAATTTATATATTTTTTAAATTAGAAAACTCATAAATTTATTCAATTTATTGTCTTTTTAATTAAAACTCATCTTAAATTTAAGAATATTTTATTTTTTTTATAAAGAATAAAAAAAGTACGATAAATTGAGTAAATTTGTAAGTTCTTATATTTTAGAAAAATAAATATAATATTATAAAATCAATCCAAGATCATAACTCAAAAAAACTTCAGCTCAGATTGACTCGATTCTACTTGTAAATAAATCAAAATAAACTCATAATATGTTCATTTAGAAAGAAAATTAGCCACTTTATGAATATGTTATAATATGTCACATCACATCACATCACATGACTCGTGTGTCACGTAATGTAGTCTTCCTCCGATTATAAATGACATGTCCCATTATGTCATGCAAACTGACTCAGTCACATCACATGACAAATTTTCCAACATTATTTTTTATATCATAATCTCTATGTAAGAGGTTATGGGTTCGAAATCCGGATGGAAAAAATTCTTTGTTGTAATAACAAAAGTTTTATATAGTTGGGTGGCTTGAACTCTAACCTTTACTAAAAAAAAAAAAGGGACCGTAATTAGTTGGAAAATTTTAAAAGAGGAAGTGTAGTGATTACAGAGTAGTGAAAGAAATTAGTTATGTTGTTATTGGTTTTTTCATGTATGTTGGTCACGTGACGTGATTTGTGTGTTATTTGATGTATCTATTTGCATGACGTGTCTACTTTTGATCGAAAATGACACATCACGACACGTCAAGCAAATGAATCTTGTCCTGTTACGTGATGCGTTATGTGACCAATTTTTCTAACATTGTTTCTTTATTTTAATTTATTTTGCAAAATGTTATTATTTTTTAGCATTTTTTTAACTAATTTAAAATATGAAAAATATAATTAAACGTGACCAGACATATTTGATCACAATGGAACTATACGATATCTCAAATTTTTTGGTTTTTTAATATTTTTTTGTTCTAGGAATGCGTGGCCCATTTATGAGATATCTCAAAGTTTGAAAAAAAAAATGGGTACGCAAAATGGTTCTGCGGACCCATGGCTGGGTCCGCAGAATACCTGTGCGATCTCCAGTATTTGAGCCCACAGAATCATTCTACGGTCTTATTAAATTTCGAATTTCTCAAAAACGATGATTTTTTGGTTTATTTTTTTTTAAACAATGGTAGTTTTAAAAATTTCGGTATTACAAGTCATAAATTAGAGGTGTCGAAGGGTGGGTTGGATGCTGGTCACGTCCGATTTACTCAGATCCGGATAGTTACTGTTACCGGGTCAAATTGCTCTGGAATCTGAATTTGGGCATTTGGGCTATTTGGGATTTAAACCGCCTTCGGGGTTTCTTTAGGTTTTAGCCATTTTGATTTGGTTCGGTTTCATTCAATCGGCGTTTAAGACATTCAAGATATTTGGAATCTTTCCAAGTTCAGTTTCTATTTAAGTCAGGTTCGATGGTTGGATCGTTTTGATTTAATTATTAAAATTGAATGAAATTTCAGGAACTTGTTAGTAGTTCATTAGTTTGTCTAAAATTTTGTTAAATATATTGACAGAGCTGGTAGGGCTTTAGTATAAGACACAAGTTATATATTTTCTCATTTCGTCTTTATTAATAATGCGCTACTTGAAATTAAATTAGCTCTGTCAATATCTTTACTTAAAAATTCAAATTCAGTTCACTACAAGTTTTTTTCGGTTGTGCTATTGTTTCCGTTTGAGTTTTGGTTTCGTTAAAATTTGAGACTTTATTAATAAAAATGGTGTGAACGGATAGGATGCAAATTGTTTAGGAAATTTCGGAATTCAAAATCGTAAATTAAATTTACAGTTTTAGTCTAAAATCAAAAAAAAAAAAAATCGGTTTTACAAAACCATGAATTTGTTCTGCGGTTTTGAAGAGATTAAAATCGTGAATTTAATTTGCGAAAAATAAGCTTAAAACCGTAAAATAAAATTGTGATTTGAGCATTTTTCGAAATCTTGTTAAACAAGTGTAGAATTTGAAATTTATTATTATTTTTGAATATTAATAAAAATTTCGGACTTTATTAGTCGTACGTTAATTCAAATTCAGACTATGTATATATATAAGATATGTTGCATTGAAAATTTGAAAAAATAAATAAAGAAAATTAAAATGTAGAAAATTTCAGATAAAATAAGATTTTATTAGGGTAAGTGTTTTGCCGCCTCTGTTAATAATCTATCCGAATAGAAACTGCATACAAGTTGGCACAACTATTTATTTAAAATATTTTAAAATAAAGTTGTAATGAATGCATGGATAAAACAACCAGTAAGCTCCTAGTTGAATGAAAGTCCGCTCTCTCATATATTAAGTTGTAATGAATGCATGGATAAAGAGGAAGTTCAAATGACTTCGTTATTTGTGTCAATGTACGTCTTTATTTTTTTGATATTTTAATAATAAAGATTTTAAAATTTATATGATAAATAAAACGTTAGATGTTATTTATATTAATTTTTAAACATTCACATAAAAAATTATTACTTTTAATTTTGTTTTTATATAAATTAATAAGTTACAATTTAAAATTCAAACATTATTCACATTAGTATATTTTTTTTTCAAACTCTTAATAACAATTAAAATATAGTTGAAATATCATAATCTTTTACATGTACATAGAAACAAATGATATAGATTATATTTAACAATTTTATTTTGACTATTTTAATATTTAAATTTTAACTTTTAAGTTATTAAAATTTAAAAATAAAGGCATTTCAACCATCCTCTTAATTTTAATGACCACATTTCATTGGTTATACAATCGTCAATCTAAAATTGCTTTTGTTCCCTTATAATTGCTTTTATTCTGAAAATTTAGTTGGTAACAGAGGTATCCCTTAAAAGATAATAGTATAATACCCTCCACTATTCAATGAGAAAAGAGAATTCTACCAACATGCAACTGCCAAATTTAAAATGCCTCCACTATTCAATGAGAAAAGAGAATTTTTCCAACATTGCACGCATCTCTTCCTCCAATTTATTTCTTAAGTGTAATTTGATAGCCTCTATTTCAGGCCTTTGGCACTGGGACCAGGCTAGCTCACTTCTATAATATGGCACTAGCCGCTTTAATTCTGTAACTACCTTCATTGCTGTCTTGCTGAAACCTATACTTGTAATATCTTGATTATAATATATTTATATATCGTCAAAATCATGAAGTGGAACCACATGTAACTGTAAGTCTGTAACAACCTAACAAATTGACAAGTGCAAATTCATCTCTGTCCAGCCTGTGACTTGTCAAGCGCTGCTCTCTTCACCGAAACAGAGGCTTATATATATTTGGTACTTGCAATTTCAATGCTCCAATGAGCACTCTCTCTCTCTCTCTTTTCCAATTTCAGTTCTGATTCAAAAGCAATGTCTTGGGCAATTGCATTGGTTTTGGGTCTCTTCATTTCGCTCATTTCAATCTCAACTGCTCAGCTCCAAGTAGGATTCTATCAGAATTCATGCCCAAATGCTGAGTCTATTGTGACCTCGGTTGTTAGACAAGCTACTCTATCAGACCCAACTATCCCTGCTGCTCTGCTCAGGCTCCATTTCCATGATTGCATTGTTCAAGTATCTATCTCTTGTCCTTCCCTATTTTTTTTTTTTTTTTTTATTAATTTGGGTATTTTTCACAAGCATTGGGGGCTGAATCTCTCTGTTAATTAGACTTACAATTATATCAAATTAGCATGTTTCTATTATGGCTCGCCCTTATACTTATTTTTTCCTTCTTCTTCAATTATTATGATTATGGTTATCATTACTGCGATTATTATTATTTTGATTAAAAAATTTTAGTAAAGATTTATTATTATTATAATTATTACTACTACTACTACTGTTAGTAATATTATTGTAATTGTTATTTTTGTGCTTATAGGGTTGTGAAGGGTCAATTTTAATTCGCAGCCCTGCAACCGGAAACCTGGAAAAGGATTCACCGAATCATGCCGGTCTGAGAGGTTTGGAAGTGATTGACAGTGCCAAAGCGCAACTCGAGTCGCAGTGCCCTGGCACAGTTTCTTGTGCTGATATCGTGGCTCTTGCAGCCCGGGACTCGATTACTATGGTATGCCATTATACTTCTCTCAGTTATTTTGTCATCTGATTTTGTCAAAATATGTTGTAGTAATTAAGCTTGTTTTGAGGATATAGAAAACTAGGTTTTGTCAAATTTCATTTCCAAGATAACATATATACTCAATATATGCCAACTACACATTAATTGCATTTGGCCAGTTGCATTATGGTATAGAATAATATATAGAAATCTCATGGTACCATCTACAAGTTTAGAGCTCAATTTTGAATTTTTAAAGAAAGAGAGCATCCAATGCAGACACAAGGTCCACAATATGATGTGCCAACCGGCAGAAGAGATGGTCGGGTCTCGAATATTGCGGATGCGAACAACATGCCTCAGGTTCGCGAACCGATCAATGTGCTACGATCAAAATTTGCAGCCAAGGGACTTTCTGATAAGGATCTTGTTCTCCTATCAGGTAATTAATTCTCCAACGTATTATTATAGAGGAGGGTTCAAATGCCTCCATTTTTTGTGCCTCCACTATGCCTCCATTTTTAAAAACTTTAATAACTCAAAATTTAAAACTTAAAAGTCAAAATAAAACCGTTAGATATGATCTACAACATTTTATCTATGTGCTCATAAAAAATTATCACATTTTGATTTTGGTTTTATGTGAATCAATAAGTTGAAAAATCAACGTCTAGAAATTATCCACATTAGTACGTTTTTTACAAGCTCTTGATAACAACCAAAACAAAATTGAAATGTCATAATTTTTTATACGTGCATAGATAAAATGATGTAGAACATATCCAACGGTTTTATTTTGACTTTTAAGTTGTAAATTTTGAGTTATTAAAGTTTTTAAAAATAGAGGCATGGTGGAGGCATGAAAAATGGAGGCATTTGAACCCTCCTCATTATTATAATGGGAAAAAAAAAATGTGATTCCTATAGTTAATGTGGTTGGTTTGAACTCAAACCATTAATGCCTAATGAACCGACCACGTTTTCAACTTACAAGCTAAACTAGATACAAACAAGGGTACAGTTATATCTGATACCCAATAATTGTTATATTGAACTTCAACAAATTAGTAGTCTTAGTACAATATTCTCATAACAGTCTCTTATTTAGAACTTGACTAATGAGTTGAGCAAATTGTAACATGTAGCGGCACATACTATTGGGACAACAGCATGTTTCTTCGTTGAAAACCGGCTTTACAGCTTCTCAACGAACAGCCAATCTGATCCCTCCATAAACCCCGGTTTCCTTCCTGAGCTCCAAGCGCAGTGTCCGCAGAACGGAAACGTGAATGTGCGTATCCCACTTGACCGTGGAAGCGGCAACACATTTGACAAACAAATATTGAGCAACATAAGATCTGGTTTCGCGGTGATCGAGTCTGATGCAGCGTTGTACCAGGATGACTCAACCAGGGCAGTAGTCGATTCGTACTTTGGGTTGTTCGGCGATCTTTTTGGGCCATCATTTGAGGAAGATTTTGCGGCATCAATGGTCAAGATGGGATCAATTGGTGTCCGAACTGGATCGAACGGTGAGATTAGGCGGGTTTGTTCGGCTTTCAATTAAAGCCTGGTTTTGTTTTTGTTTTTCGTACACGGTTCGGTGATTCATGTTTATGGTGTGGTGGATAGTGGTGTGTAAGTACATACGTGACAGAAGCATGTGTATATTATTTCAGACAAGTTAGTGCATGTTTATAATATGAAAAGGTTTAGATCAAATTAAACTTTACAACCTTGTGACATTTGTAAGGAGTGACAATGTAAATTGAAACTCTCTTTCATTATTATTTTATATATATATTTCTTACCTTTCTCTTGAGCTCTTCTAGTTGAGAATTATATGAAAAAGAATGTAATTATTTTGATGGAGTTGCGTGTATTGAGGAGGCTGCCGCTTACATGAGAGACTGAGACGTGTTTATTATCTAAGATATTTATTTATTTTTTCTCAATATGACATCATCCTAATATTTTTAACTGTAGGCTCGGTTCCTGAAGAAATTGGTGAAAATGGGCTTTGGCCTAGATTAATTATTTTCTCGCCAAGGCCCATTGCGAATTTGGGAAATTAAAATAATTTTCCATTTGGTTAGGTATGTTTAGCCCGTAACTCGAATCATATGTGTATCTTAATTATCATTCTTCAACTGCGTGAAATTGTGACATTGGACGATAGGAATTTGATCACCTGCGGTACCGCACGCTCAATTACTAAATCCTTCTCTAATTGTGGCACGTCCATATGCAAAATACAGCATTTTATAAATTATATGTAAAATAACATTATTTTTACTTCAAAGTAAATCATTACTTTTTTCTTTTCTTTTTTCCAGAAAAGATGATTGGGCTGAGAAGCCTTTCTGTAGACGATGAACAAACCACGAAGAACCAAAAATGGAAGAATACAAACTTGAAGGACTATGAAATAGAAGTTGATATTGACAGGCAACGATATAAAAAAATGTACACTTGAAGAATTAATGCAAACAGTTTCATGGGATTTAATTCTATACCTTGGGCTAAAAGCTATTCTGGACTCGAAATAATTTTTACTACGGATCGGTCTGGTAATTAAATTAGCGACTGTTCAATCACCGTTAAGTCATTAACGGATCTGAAGTATCTCCTCTTCCTCTTCCTTGGCTGAGCGACGCGAGAGAGAGTTCTCGAAAATTGCGCAACAGATCTCTCTTCATCTGTGTTGCTTTCTCTGTTTGTCATTGAGATATTTAGAAACAGAGCGAGGGATAAATCAAGTGCTATAAACTACATTAAAAAGATGTTCCCTACAGATACACATTTTCACAGCTCCATTCTTTCTAATTTTCCTTCCTCTTTGAAATTTTTGTGAATTAGTTTATCATGCTATTCAATTTGGTTCCATGCACCACTCAATTCTTAATATTGCTTCCAAATTTTATGTCAGCTCCCTTTATGCAAATTTCACGCTGAAAATATAGAATGCTAGGGGTACAATTGGTTACCATGACAAGCAACCAATGAATGCCTCCATTTTGGTATACAATGGACGACACATTGCGTCCTCTTCTGTTTTGAACAGCACAAGGCATCCAATGATTCCTCTCATTTCAAATTAACCCCAATTATCTTTTTCAACCATGATTATACTAGGATTCGTGATTGCTACATTTTTTTATATAAATACCTCAAATCTATAGGTACACAGAGCATCAATACAATAAATAATTTGACAAATTCAATCCTCTCTCTCTCTAGCTTATGCACACCATTAAAGGAAACAACCTTAATCAATTGAATAATAGCTACAGATGTTCTTTTCAAGTTAAAATAGAAAGGCTCATTCTCACTTGTATATTCTTTTTCCTGTCTTGCAATATGTGAACTCCTTCCTTGGTTTAAGTATAGTAGACTTTCCAATAACAAAAAAAAAAAAGGTATAGTAGACTTGGCCTACGTGCTTGCTTAAAATAAATAAATAGGAATTATAGGACAACTATTAGTAGCTGTTCCTTTCTCTTTTTTGTCAGAAAGAGCAATTCAGGAACAAAAGCAAAGGAAGAACTTGCAGCAGCAGGTGCTGTTCAGCAATTCAGGAACGAATATTCTATCATGTTTTGACCAACATTCAAACCCTGTTCTGTGTCGTTGAGGTACTATCATTGGTTCATTGTTTGTTACATACTAAATAGCTATGAAATAAGTACATTTCAAGGTTTATTATTTGTCATTTATTTATTTATATTGTATTCATTAGGTCCACAGGATACCGAAAGCATATGCAAATGAGCAAAGCTAGAGTGTGTTGTGCTCACCAATCACAACTTCAAAAATCTATCGAATTGATTTCAAACGACGAATTCATATTGAGCACATTGTTCTTTATTTTACTGTTACATCACTTATGTAATGGACAAAATCTTGAATGAAATAGGGGCTAGACCCATATTTTTCTTCAAAAAAAAAAAATGACGAATTCAAACTGTTGAAACCTCGCTACTTCACAAGTGATGTGTGTACATAATTTGAAGTTTCGAATTCATTTAGTACAAAATCAAGCGGTAAAAAAATGAACTTTCTATAAGTTATTTTATACATTTATTTTTCATTCTTATTTTTACCGCTTAACTTTGTACTAAATGAATTTGAAATTTTTAAAATTTCGGATATACATGTATCACTCATGAAGTAGAATGATTTTAAAAGTTTAGATTTGTCATTTGAAGCAAATCCGGTAGATTTTTGAAGTTGTGCTCACCAAACCCTCTTAGCGAGCATAACACACGCTAGCTAATTTGCTCTATGCAAATAAACTATATCATAGATTGTCTAAGGTGGCACAGCATCATTAGTAAATTCGGGATTCGAAAACAATACATATATAATTAGTAATAGTTCGTTATTTCATAAAACAAATTATATATCAAAATATTGTTTATTTAAAAGAATTTCATAATTTTTATCAATAGCATGAGATAAATATTATGTTGTTCGTACAATTGGTCCAATTCGAGAATAATTCAGAAAGGTCACAAAAAAAATAATTCGAATATAATGCAGTTAATATTCAGAAATTTTGTTAGTACGGTTAAACTTGCTTTTGTTTTCTTAATTGCTCTTCTTTTCCAATTATTTGGTCATGCATGGCATGGGCTTGTTGCAAATTGGCCGTTCAAATCCTAATGGGTATTTGGAATGTTTTCTTTAAAACAAAAACTTGCGTCGAATTAAAATGTGGACATCAAATTTTTTCTCTGAGAGATATAAATACTCTACTGAATAAAAATAGTCAGGAGGCCTGAACCTCTTTTGCTTCATAAAACAAAAAGAATGTTAATGCTGAAAATAGAGAATAAATAAAAGGAAACAATCAATCAAAAAGAGTACGGGTGTCAATGGGTACGAATCGGGTAGGGTGGAAGCACTTTCATACTCATACTCACTAAGAATTGATCTTACCTATATTTTATCCTTACCCAATAAGAATTGATCTTATCCTACCTACACTATCCTTATCCGTTAAAATTATCGGGTAACGAAACGGTAGCGGGTGAATAACGAATAATAATAGTATAATTATTAATTTTATTATATTTTATAAATAGAACATCAAAACTCATTCATTTCACACATATACAATCATATTACTAATAATAAAAAAACAAATATATAATCAATTCCAACTAAATTTTCTTATGACGTAATTAAGAGAATTTAAAAAACACGAATATTTTCTTGAACAAATTTAACTATTTAACTAATAACAAAACATGCAAATAAAAGTAGAGGAGGGATCTAGTTACCACAATTTTGAGTTACAACAAAGTTACCACAACCATTTTCTACATTTTCAAAGTCCAAATCGTCGATCCAAACCATTCAACATGATCTCCACAATAAAATGTGCTTGCAGATCAAATTTTACATTTTTTTGAATTTTTTACTATTTATTAAGATGGGTACAAAAATTCAATGGTCTGAATTTTTGACTAATTTTTTGTAAAATACTTAATAAATAGTAAAAAAATTCAAAAAAAATGTAAAATATGATCTGCAAGCACATTTTATTGTAGAGATCAAGTTGAACGGTTTGGATCGACGATTTAGACTTTGAAAATGTAGAAAATGATTGTGGTAACTTTGTTGTAACTCAAAATTGATGTAACTAGATCCCTCCTCATAAAAGTAATATGTTTAACATTTCTTATAGCAAAAAACATACACTAAATAATAAAAGTACATCACTAATTATTGCTCAAACATTATCATATAAAATATCACACAAATAAATTTCACCATTACTAATAATTATTGCTCAAACATTATCATATAATTATATTTTATATAATTTCCTTATAGGTAACGAGTACGAAAGAGCTTTTATCCGTACCCTTACCCGTTTAGCTAACGAAAAAAAAAACTTTATCCATACCCATTCCCGATAAGATAACGAAAAAAAAATCTTATCCATATCCGCTTTATCAAATATGATACGGATAGAATAAAAGATTAAAAGAGTATTATTAACACTCCTAAAAAAGATCATGGGGCAAACATGCGCATCAGATTTTCTTATATTATATCTGCTGACAAGGTTTCTGTCGTGTGCCACCAATTTTTTTCCTTTTCTAAGATAAGAATAGAAGGTAAGTATCTCAGTTTTTAATATTTATAAAAAAAAATCTTTAGGTAAGTTCGAATCCGAATTTTATTATTTAAATAACGTTATTTTTAACTACTTGGATTCTGTATTAAACTTGTATTTTAAATTTTTAATCAAAAGATAAAATTTGTATCGTGGTCCTGTAATATAATTCAAATAATTCAAACAAAGTAGAACTAGAAAATTTAGATTGAAGCGTTGAAATTACAATATAATATATAAGGAGGGATCAAGTTACAACAAATTTGAGTTACAACAAAGTTACAACAACTATTTTTTTCATTTTCAAAGTCCAAATCGTTGATCCAAACCGTTCAACATGATATCCACAATAAAATGTACTTGCAGATCAAATTTTACATTTTTTTTTAATTTGTTTACTATTTATTAAGTATTTTACAAAAATAGTCATATTCAGACTATTGAATTTTGTACCCATCTTAATAAATAGTAAAAACATTCAAAAACATGTAAAATTTGATCTGCAAGCACATTTTATTTAGATAATCATGTTGAACGGTTTGGATCGACGATTGCGACTTTGAAAATGAAAAAAATAGTTATTGTAACTTTGTTGTAACTCAAATTTGTTGTAACTTGATCCCTCCTCATAATATATATGTAATAATCATAATTTGAACTCAAATTTTCACAACAACAAAGTAAATTTGAACCACTAAACTAAATAACACATTTAGTATTTTATAAGAATTATATAAAAACCTTTCAAAATGACTAATTTATATAAATTATGAGGATCCTTTGGTTTGACTGTAAATCCGTCGCTGAGTTCAAAGTACCAATCACGTTAACTTTATTTTAATTAAAAGAAGCTGAATTGCAAAATCTTATACTAACAAGCATTACAAGGAAAAAAGAAACCAAAACAAGAGAAGTACACACTAAACAAGTACCGTGCTAGTGAAAGGAATTACGGCTCTAAAATAATTAAGCTCGCTAATTACAATAATGATTATTTCAACCAAAACATAGACGAAAATTGAACATTAATTCTCAGTTTGGAGGGATGCTGTGACCAATGCTGGGGCTATGCCCCGGTGTCGTCGACGGCTGATTAGAGTCTATCCCCTTTGTCACATTTAAAGCCTCGGCTTCCGCCACATAGCCAGAATGCCGACACGCACCGAGAAAGCCGCAATCTGATGCTACGACTTCCTTGGTTTCTACTAACCTTCTCGCGTTACCGGGTGTGATTGCTTGCATCAGAAGAACTACTAAAGCTACATATGTGCAAATGGCGCCGCAGTTCTTCCAAATGGATGCCATTTTTTTGAACTTCTATTTGATGCAAATTAAACAGTCAATGTTTAGACTTCAGGTGTCATCTGTGCATGGACTCCTTTTATAGAAGAGAGAAAGCCCACTGCAACCATTGAGTTGCTCCAGAGCCATGAGGAAGTTAAGCATAATTTATGCGGGGATTCTCTGATGCGGTCATATTTACAATCATTTGTGTTGTTACTATAATTATATCCTCATTTTTTTTCTCTAATTTGATTGCAAGTGTTGAAGTATACTACAAGTACATCTTGAAAAAAAATAACATGTATTTGATGAAAACAACAAGTTTTGTTGATTTTTTAAAAGTGCAATTTACAAAGAATGGTTAAGGACATAATATTATAAGATATTACATGCATTGTTATCATTCATTAGTTGCTATAATTTTAAAATATTTTGTTGGATTAGAGTTAAGAGAAAACACATTTTGTAAAATTATTACAACGACCATGCATATGTTTATGGTTTGTCAAATTTTGTCAAGATATACTTGCTAAAAAAAATTCTGACATATTATAGAAAAACTAATTATTAAGATCATATATTATATTATCACTAAATACACTATATTGTATGTAGTAAAAAGCGTTAAATTAACCCTGTAAACTTCATTTATTTTCAAAAATTGGACTGAAGGACCAAGGTCCTTCCAAGAGCAAAAGTGCATGAATTAATATTTATGACTAACTACACCATTAATATGTTCCATTCCATTCCTGCTACAGAAAAATCAGTACAACATGAGGGGCTTTAATATCAGCCGTAGATTTCCGCAGTTTAGAAAAGTACACCCCTTTAATTGATGTCTCCCATTAGTTTTAATTTATTTTATATAATATCGGAAGTGCCGAGCAAAAAAAAAAAAACCAATAAGATTGAAGGCTGCTAATGTTCGCAATTACACAAATCGCATGTTCATTGCAGAGTTTACAATATAACAAAATAAAACATAAACCATTAATTAATGAAAGCTTTATATCATGTTGTGTGTAAAAATTAGTACAATGCATACATAAATAGAGAAGCAGAGTCAGGAACAATTCATATCTTCATGCAGCACACATTCTTTGGTGATATGTTGTGAGAGGTCAGATACAAGACTGTGTACAGAGGCGAAATCAGAAAATTGAGATTGAGATGCTAAATGAATAAGTATCATGTAATTTCATTTTATAAGAGATGCTAATAGTTATAATTTTTTTGTAAAAATTAAAAATTAAATGACAAAAATGAAGAAAAAAAATCACTTCATAGGGAGTTTAGCCCCCTTTTTCTAATACCTACTTCTGCCCCTGATTGTGTTACAGGTGTTACTCTAATTAATCTAACTTTATGTTAAAGTTTTTATCATAGATCCTCATGATAAGAAGCATATGTTATTGACATCAGATCAGCATAGTCTCAATGGCACATGATAGAAAATTTGAGGACACAATCATTTCCCCAAATATATTATAGACAACACTAAGGAAGTAAAGATGGATCCTTTCTAGTTCAGGCAAATTTTTGTCGGGTTACTAAAACCGACCCAACATTTCATGCGACTCCAGTTCAAGTTGTGAAGAGAATATTTGCTTTTAAGGCATTCAGAAATGGCTTCATGAGGTGCACTAAGAAAAGCTCTTATTACTCATTCCTATCCTTGGAGTTCAATAGTTTTTATTTAAAGAAAACTAGAGGCCTCTAAATTTCATTAATCGTATGCATGTGATACTAAAAAGTAGTGAGAGAATGAAATGTTTACATTATTTTACTGTTTATTTCTCCCTATCTATTGCTAAATACTAGCTGACAAACTCGTTAGCTATCTCCGTCGTCATAAATTGCACCATTTTGATCTCTTCTCTGAAAAAAATTTGCATCTTTCTTTTCATATGACAAATTTTGAAGTTCAATAGGTGGTACTAAAATATTTGACAATCCTAGCTGCCTCCCTGTTCCAAGTTCTAATGCGTGCCTGGTTCTTTATCTCCTCTACTAATAAATTTTGCAAGTATTAATACTGCATTAATTTTTTTATTCAAATTTATTTTCAAAATGAGAGTCGTACCGGGTTCGATGGAGACAACCCGTCCAACATCCAACTAGAGGAGATAAAGAACCAATGGCAGATGTCCATGATGAATAGAATAACGGATCTGATTAGAGCAAGAAGTAGTAGTTCAAGCTTTTTTCAACTTTACTGGTATTTGTTTTGCTTTTTATTTCACTCGCCTGTTTACAGGAGCATGAAGTTGTTCAGGCTTTTTTCAACCTTACTTGGAATTTTTTTTTTTCACTTTTTTTTCAATTTACTGGTAGTTCTTTTGTTTTTGTTTCTGTAATTTTTTTTTCTGTTAAGGGGTTATTTCTTAAAACTGTAATTTATTTTATAAACCAACTGTGGTTAATATAAAATAGGATTAGACTCCTATTATTTCTCCAAAAAAAAAACCAATTAGCACTTATATGGGCGTCTTGCAAATTGTCGCGCTTTTCTATCTTCTCATGCAAGACCTGTAGTGTATGTAACAAAATATGACAATTCGTAAAATCTAACAAAATATGTATCTAACGTGACACGATGCATGCTAAGAGCATGTATTACATATATCCCACAAACCAACTCCTACGTACCACATTCAAGGCGGCTGTAGCTACATGAAGTAAATAAGGTCAATTTACTTTCATTTTGTTTCAAAATTTATGTTTTATATTTAATTTTATATATAATATAGAGTGAAATGTTATAGGCATTAAATGAATAGATATTATGAATGGAACTAGAGTGTTGTTGCTCCAAAACCTAATAGAATTGATTTCAAACAATGAATTCAAACTGTTGAAATTGATCCACTTCACAATAATGTGTATACATGTAAAATTTATGAAATTTTAAATTAATTTAGTATAAAGTAAAAAATATGAAAAATAAATACATTAAAATTAACTTATAAATCTTTTGTTTTTTGACCTCTTGATTTTATACTAAATTAATCTGAAAATTTAAATTTCGCATGTAAATTCATCGCTCGTGAAGTAGATCGGTTTGAGCGGTTTGAATTCGTCATTTGAAACCCACTAGTACAGAAAACGCTAGTAACCACGGTCAAAAAACAGACACAGATTTCGAACCGTGTCTACGGAGTCGTGTACAATAGGGTTGCTAAATTTTACACGGTTTTCGCACCGTGTACAAAAACACTAATTAATCACGGTTTTTTCTTAAAAACCACGTATAATCCAAAAAAATCGCTGATTTTTTCGCCAAAAGTTATCATACACGGTTTTAAAGTAAAACCGTGTATAAAAACACACATCCTACACAGTTTTTAATAAAAAACAATGAATAATTGAAGATTTTTTTTTTAAATCACATGAAACCCTAAATCTGAATTCAAATCAAATTTTCTAGATCTCAATACCAAAAACACTAAACTAAATTTTAAATATAAACACTACAACACTACATTTACCAATATATAAACAACAATTACAATTACATCACATATTACTAGTTACATGAATAACATTCTAACTAAAATTAAATGAAAATATAACAAAAAAAACCCTATATCTGAGACTTCATACATAAAAATATGGTAAAGGACAAAAAAATCGAAAAATAGAAATGAAATACTTAATCGGAAACTTCAACTCAAGTTTTGGCTCTTCCCTTTGTTTTTTTGCAATTCTGAATTTGGAAAATGGCAAAGCAATTAGCAACGCATGCATCTTCTCGCAAGTTTTCCGAAAAGTGGTCATTTGCTGAATCAGATACTCGAGCGTCGTTTTATGGCTATTTGAAGTTTCGTCGTCGAAAATTGTCTTTTCGGTGAAGATATCGCCTCTCTTGCCTTATCTCTCGTCCTAGCCTCACTTATTTATATTTACTTGACTCAGAGAACAGCCATGTACAACCTACAGGGAAGAGATACTTTAGAAATAACTTGAAAAAAATAGAGAGAGATGCATTACAACATGAAGGCACTGATCGATGACGTGGAAAAGTTTGTATTTCTTTCATCACACACGGACTACACATTAAAACCATGTAAAATTTTATTGTTGGTACATCTCATATACTACCGTCCGAAAATGCGTTCCATAACTTCCGAAAATGCCCTGCAATATTCATACACGATTTTTAATAAAAAAAATTGTGTACAATTTGATCAAATTGTACACGGTTTTACTGTTTACAACCGTGTATGAATGTTGGAGCACATTTATACATAGTTGTAAACAGTAAAACCTGTACATTTGATCATATTTTCGGAGCAAATTTTCGGAACAGTGTTTTTTTTATTTGGACACGGATTTAGTGGAAATTTTGAGCAAACGTGTGTAATATACAATATATACTTTGCGTTTCTGTACTAGTGAGTTAATCTGATAAGTTTTAAAGTTAAGAGTTTAGTGAGCTTAAGAATACCCAGTGCTACTCTAGATATTATAGATATGTTCATAAAAATTAGAAGGACTAAAAAAAAGGAGGAACGACATAGAATTAATGCGGACTCAAAGAAGTTTCTCTTGTGAGCGGGGATTTTTTTTCTTCTATGATAGTAGGCCAAGTTAAGGGCTCACTAATTTTAACATTTTTTAAGAGGATACTATATATATTTAACATAATCAAATAAAATATTAATATTAATGGGTATAAATATCCTGCAAATTATTACATTTATTTTGTTAATTAATCAATCTCTTTCTAAATTTAAGTTGTTAAAATAGACGGTCAATATTTGTTTTTTATATTTTCAAATATCCTTTTACATGTGGTAGTTTGTTAATTAAAATATGCTTTTATTCGTGATTGATGTCATTTTATAATAAATATCCGAAGAAACTTGAAGTAGAAACCTTGTGTCCTACGTAGTGTTGTTATTGGACTGAGGTGACTGTTAGTGTTGTGATTTAGAAGCTAATTATAAGATTATTGTATTCTAAAATTTGTAATGAAAAGTTCCAAAAGAATATAGAACTTTTTTTTTCGGACGGCTTCTATAATAAGTGAAATACTGACATTATTTCATTTTATGAAGCACACATAGCACAACTCGCTAATTAAACCTTTTCACTTCATGTCAATATTTAATTCGAACAGGTATTACTAAATCTCAATTCATACTTTTTTTCTGTTCAGTGCGACCCGATTTTTTTTGTTACCATCCGTTAAAACTGAATAAACGAAGTTAATATAATTTAAAAAAAAAATTAAAAAATACTAGGGGCGCCATTAAATCTGCGCTCCTTAAAAGCAGCACAGAAACTACAGTTTCTAATTGTTTCTTCCTAAATAGCAGTGTTCTAAATAACGCGCTATAGCGCCACTATAGCGTTTTTGGACCCTAAACGCTAAGCTATGGCATGAAAATACGCTAATTGCGCTACGGCCGCTATAGCGGTAATAGCGGTCCGCTATAGCGCATAGCGTGTAGCGCGCTATGCATATTGGGCTTTTTTAGACAATTTATATGGGCTTAAATAAAGATCCATAAAATTTATTTTGTATATAAAAAAAAAATAGAATGAATCATGATGCTTAAGATATTTTGTATAGAAAAAGATCGATAGTTTATGATATTATTATGGATATTTTGAACCATGGACTTTTGTACTAGTTCAATATGAATATTATAATTTCTTAATTAATTTGGTGTTATTTATTGTTCTATGAAACTTTAGATAATATTAATATATAGTACAAATATATAATATAATTTTTGTAAAAAAAAAAACTATTTGGAATAGCTTCCGCTATAGCTACGCTATTCGTTATAGTTTTTTTTTATAGCCTTCCCGCTATGACGCTATAAACGCTATTTAAAACATTGCTAAATAGCAATACAGATTTAATTTGTGCTTCACCTATAGTGGGGACGCAAATATATCTTCTATGCTTAATCTACGTTCCTGGTATATTTTTTTCAAAAATCATATTAACATTGTATATTTATTTTTCCAAGATGGTAATAAAAAAAAATTGGCACTGCGACAAGCTTACAGTTTACCACAATTAATAGAAATTCAAGTATAGTTCTTTAATAATCTGCATCGATATATTTCAATTTTTTCAAAAATTATGTTAACATTGTATATTTATTTTTACAAAATAGTAACCCAAAAAATCGACATTGCGACAAGCGTACAGTATAATGGAGAAACGGAGGATGCAGTGTAATTTCAACTGTGTCTTGTGTCCGGTTTGCCCTTTGGAAACGGCCTTACACCTCCTATTTTGCTGCAACTACGCAAAAAGGGTCTGGGCTAAGATAGCGGACATCATTGGGTTGCAACTGCTTGAGGTGAGGGACACAGTGTCAGATACATGGCACAGGATGCTCACAAAGTTCAAAGGAAGGATTTTCAAGTGGAAGACAAGAGGACCGGTACTGATGACTTCTGCTTGCTGGCACATCTGGTGCCAAAGGAATGATAAGATCTTCAGGGGGAAGATAATCGCACCAGAACGAGTTGCGGAAAAAGCGGTACAAGCGGCGGAGCAATGGATCAAATATTGCTAAAAAGATGAAGTGATTGGAAACGTTGAGGCTGAAACCCAGTTCACCTGTTATTGTTGAATAGTTGCTTTGGGTTTATGATACAGTGAACTGTGATGTAATTTTCTTTCAACTTGGTAGCCTCGACCAAGATTTCAAAAAAAAAGACAAGCGTACAGTATACCACATTTAAGAGAAATTCAAGTATAGTTCTATAATTTTTTTTGGAGCAAGTGTGTATATATATTCAAGGGAAAAATTTTAGTGTACCCATATACATTTTTGAAATAGCCAATATTCTCATCAAAACACCGTAACAGTCAATATCCCCATACAAATTTCAAATTCTTTCTTCTATCTCCTTTTAATCATTTAATTTTTTATTAAATTATTTTAAAATTTAAATTGACCATTATGTCCTTCAAATTTCAATGGAGGTGGCTGTACCTTTCTTCTCTGTTCTTCACAACTAATATTTCCTTCGTATTTCATTATGTGTTTGTCAGCAATCAAGACTGCTATCGTCAATTGCCCTCAAAAATGAGATATGCAAAAATAAAAATGTTATTTTCTGCATGGTGAAAATGCCAAAAAGAAATAAAAAATATCTTTTTTTTTCTTTATAATCTTTGATTGGCTGGATCAATTCATGGTGTTGTTGTGCATAGAAATTGAAAATTTAGCTGTTGCTCTCTTGTTATCAAATGAAAGAATTGAATTCTACTGAGCTCCTCTCCTTATCACCGTCACCGTAGTAGCACCCAGAGGCAAGCATGGCTGGTTCAAACCTGCAATAATATGTTGATTCCTTAATTTCAATACGAAACATTGAAATGAAAACATTATGTAGTAACCAAGGGTAGATTATATTAAAACCCAAAAACTAAAAACTAAAATTTTGCTGACACAACAGCCTCCCTAGAAGCCAAAAAAGCAATATTGAATCTAAGAAAAATTGAAACTACCCTTTTGTAAAAGAACTGGTACCAGTACTCAGTTTACTTCCAGGTACTAAAAGAATGGCACATGATTGAATAAAGGATAGGCAGAGGAGGGTTTCAGAGACCTTAGGGTTTGGAAGAGTCTTAGTTTTACCAGTGCTCAGTACTCATCCAATCAATATACAAATAAGGACTAAATCCTTATTTTTCCTTAAAACCCATATGAGTACTTAGTTGTGAAAGTAATTTTTTGTATTTCTTTTTGTCGTGTATAAGATGTACAAACATTAGTTTGTCTTTTGAAATGAATCTTTAGCTCAAACATTTGGACAGAGTTCCTAAATCTTCATGGGAATGATGGTTTGAATCCATCAAGATCCTTATATAATACTTAATTTCGTAATTTGAATTATCAATTTTTACAAACAGATCCTCAAACTTACTAGATCATGAATATTGAAAGTGTCAGGGCATCATTTTTTTTTCACATTTTGTTAGAGATAATAGCATACATGTCTAGCGCCATTTTGTAATATCATAGGGACCAAAAACATGCCAGGGTTAAGGCATAGTGTCTGATGTTGTTTAGGGTGTCTAAGTCTCTGGATTTGGTGAGGGGTTAACGTTCATCCCCTTATTTGCTTATGGTGTGAAGGACAAGGTGTTGTGATCTGAGTTTGACCCCCTTTTTTATTCAATTTTTTATATTTCATTATGGAAAAACATGTATGAATCATGTGCAAGCCTGTATCTAATGTTCATGCTTGGCTTCATATTTTTTACAAGATTCTAAATAGCTTATTTCCTCAAATTTTAACTTATGAAGGGCAGTTCTGGCATTCACAGCATGTTGTTTTGTTATTTTTGTATAGAACATGTCACAACTCCAAATTAGGCGTTTTTGGTCTCTAAAATTCCAGGAAGTCGTGACCTGTAGGTCTTGAGCTATATCAAATTTGAGTGTTTCTCAGGATCAGTTCTGTACCAGCTGTACCAGTTTTTTTTTTTTTTTTAGTATTTGAACTTTAAAAGGCCACCAAAAATTACATAAAAATCCTAAATGGAAATTTTTGTTTCTGTTTACTCATGAAAGTGTGCTTTATCAGCCTATAAAGCAGTTTTGATTAATTCATTCTTTAAATACTTTTTATTTTTGGTTTGTAACAAGTGTTGGTTTTGGGGTTTATTGGTACCAGCAGTACATGGCTTGGTTCAGCTGACCTTGCTACCTGATGCAATGTTTGGGCATGCTTAAAGTTTGTGTTGGGCCTTAGTGAGCATGGACACTAAGCTAACAAGAGAAATTTAGAGATTAAAAAGGAAGAAACTGAATTTTTAAACCAAATTTCATTTTTAACATGTTCTTAGACTTCTATTAGAAAGAGTGAAGATGTTTTTGCAATAAGGACCTTATGGTTATTTCTATTTACATTTTTTGTTTACAGAAAGAAATGAATAAAGATTTTTATGAAGAGATAAAGCATAAATCAATTACATTTCACAACACAAAAACGAATAGAAAAAAATAGATGCTCAACCCACATACAAATAACAACCAAATTCCCAACAACAATCAGATACAAAAGTTCAGTAAATTACATATAAAAAATATGTCAATACATAACAAAAGATACTGGTACTGTTCACAATATCTTAGAACTTCCAATTCAAAACACAAAATGAAATTAAATAAAGTAGAAAGCTAAATATTTTCTTCTTGAAGACAAGCTTTTTTCTTTGATCCAGTTTTATCTTTGCTCATAACTCTACAAAAGAGCACAAATTAGAGCAATTGTAGAATATCAATGAATTGCAATCACAGCCAGATCACCAGGTATGCATTTGAGCATCACTTAAATGAAAAAAATTCTCATTTTCTCATTTCACATTCAAATCAAGGAAAATAAATGTTTATATGAAACCTGCTTGGAAGAACCTCCCAATTTTGGATATAAATAGTTTGATAAATATCCATCCTCACTGCAGCCAGGTAATTACTGACTTTACACAATAAAAAACAAAATAAAGAATCAAACAATTATCCTTCACAAGTAATAACATCCACATTTTCACTACAAATATCAAGAGCCTCTAGCTCTGGCTTGTCTAACTAATAATTCTCATAAAAAAATAGAAATTGGAAAAAGAAAAGGAATCATGAGAAAGATCACCAAATATGCATTTGGGTATAGCTAGAATTATTTGAATTACTAGTAACAAAAGAATTAACTTTCAAATTAGAAATTTCAGGCTCAACTCTAAATGAGAAAAGTGGGAGTTACGGTAAATTCATTTTGTTTCACCAATTTCAACTAAATCCTCAAAATCAAATTTTCTAGCGAAGAAAGGAAGGGAGTATTACAATAGATGGAAGGAAATATTAAGCGTGAAGAGGAAGCGTCTTTCATTTTCTTCTTCTATTCAATCATGTTTAAACATTAATGAACATGTCCATTCACAATCAGAGAGGCATACTGGTCAATTTAAATTTTAAAATAATTTAATAAAAGATTAAATAATTAAAAGGGGATAGAAAAAAGAATTTGAAATTTGTCTGAGAATATTGACTATTACAGTGTTTTGATGAGGATATTAGCTATTTCAAAATTTTGTATGGTACAATGGAAATTTTCCCTATATTCAAAAGGTACTTAGAAAAGCAGTACATAGCAAAAGTCACCTATGCAGCTATGCTTTTCAATATATTAAAACCCGCTAGATATAGATTTGACCAAACGGGCATGACAACGGATTGGCATCCCGTTTCAGATTACAAGTCGGAAGAAAACAAATTGAAACCTTTCCTTCCCAACGATTGAGCAGTCAACAGTGGTCTGAATTTTACTGTTGCGTTGTTGACGTAGCAAAGCGGGACGGGTCAAAACAAAAATATTAGAGCATATTCATTCATGCAGTTTGAAAAATTGAATTAATTTGTCAAATCAATAATTCGGAATCTTTTTTCACATTCATCTTATAATGTTTCCATCCTGCAATTTCAATATCGCTGACGTGATTTTTTTTTTTTTTCAAAATTAGCAAAAAGACCAGCTTTACATTACAGGTATGTATGAAGGAGTCCGGCTAATATAACATCAGTGTCATTTCATTCTATATAACACCAACTTCAAAATCTATCAAATCAACTTCAAACAGGGAATCCAAACCGTTCAAACCGATCTACTTCATTAGTTGTGCATTTACATACAAAATTTATAATTTTTCGAATTTATTTAGTATCAAGTCAAGCGGTCAAATGTGTGAGTTTTTAAGTTAATTTTAATACATTCATTTTTCAATATTTTTTACCGCTTGATTTGATACTAAAATAACTCGAAAATATAAAAAATTTGTATGTAAACGCATCACTCATAAAGTAAATAGGTTTGAACGGTTTGATTAGTCGTTTAAAGTCTATTCAATCAATTTTAAAGTTAGTGTCATATGACACCGATGTCATATATACTTGCCGGACTCTGTATGAAGATGCATATAATACTTGCAAAGTGATTGTAACAACTTAGCAATGTCTACATTGACTTTCTATTTCTAATTGCAAATCGAACATAGTAATATCTATTCAGTTTTTGAAATGTATGAGATTTTCACAAATAGCAATTTAGTTTTTAATGACATTGTCTAGCAAAATAATCGATTCTAAAATGTATAAAAATTCCCTCACTTGTCTCAAAATTTAATTTCTAAGATGTATAAAAATTCTTTCTTTTTCAAATTTTGGACGCCAAATCAATTAAAATTAATTGCACAAGTACAAAGCCTTTTGAAATTAACTTTAACTTAATTTCAATTATTTCAAAATTTAATTCATTCAAATTTTATTAATATAGATGGTCCACCAATTTTAGACAAATTGCAAATTATAAGGATATTGTCAGTGCTGATATGGGACTTGCAATTTTAAATGCAAGAGTGTGAAGCATTTGCTAATGTAGAATCTTAATAAATTAGGAGTTTGTCTATAAACTTTTGCAGTTACTTTGCAGATGTCATATGTATCTCTATCTCTGTAATTGTAAAAATTGTTCTCTTTACTGATTTCGAAAAGTTAATTCTTTTTGTCAATTCAACGACATTGAAATTAAGAAATTATACGACCGGAAACAATCTAAAGGGACATGCCTCTTTGATCTTCTACGGTTTTCCTATTCCATTTAATCCGGGAAATAAATGGACACAATCTGGTACACAAAAGCTTACAGAGGTATTTTCTAAAATATTAATAACCAAAACAGCAAAGTTCGAAAATCTCTTTATCTATATTACTAATTACTATACTTTAAAAGTTGGTGGAAATTGGAGACTATACCAGTTTTATTGAATAAAAAAAATTAGTAAAAGTAGAAGTTATGTTCGCATTTTATTAACCGTAATTGATTATAAAAAATTAAATTTTAAAAAATAAATAATCTTATAATGGATGTACAAATAGAATACTGGATAAATAAAAAGACCCACTGTGTTCCGTCTTGACTATCTTCTCTGATTTGTGAAGTTCCACTGTGTTGTAACATCTTCTGCTAGTTCTTCGATTGTTTCGAATATCTCGCGAAACAATCTTTTTGAGAAAAAACCCTGGTACAAAAGGTAAAATTAAAGTTGAAAGAAAAAAGGGAATTAATATTACAAGAATTATGTTTTTAAATGATGTCTCTCATATGCAGGGCGGAGCCAGAAATTTTCTTACTACGAATGGGTATCATTTTACTAATAAATTATATCGAAAATAAGATTCAAATCAAAAAATTTGAAAAAAAAAAAATAGAGGTCAAAATGGGGGTCAATTGACCCCATTAATGGCTTCGCCCCTGCTCATATGTGAACTATTTCTTCTGTTCTCTTGATGGTCTGATGATCTCCACTGCATGACAGCTCATGACAGGCTCTCACAAAACAGTCTTGTGCATCGCTCTCTTCACTGTACAAACAATGTGATCAGCATTATATCTGCCATCTCTTTAGCCTTTTTCTTGTTCAGAAGCATGGTTGCATAATCCATATCTTCATTTAAAATTGCATTGTATTGAGGGAATGAGATGCTAACTATTATAATATGTTCTTTAAGAAGACACAATCGTAGTTGTTTAAATGTCAAAATATAACGGTTAGATATGATCTATATCATTTTCTCTATGTGATAATTTAAAATTTAAAATTTTAAGTTAAAAATTTGAATGTCAAAATAAAAATGTTACGTGGAGAGTCAGTATTTAATCTAGTGACAAAAGCAATAATTTATTTGTGGGAGGTCGCAGGTTCGAAATTCAAATAGAAACAGTTGGGTGGCTTGACCTCCAACTTTACTTAAAAAAAACCATTATGTATCTTCTCTGTACAATTTTTTGTCACGGTGTGACTAAACGTGATATTTAATAGAAATTATGTACCTTCTCTATACATTTTTTTTACAATTTTCGTCTAAATATTTATCACGTTTAATCATTAATTGTTACGTATATAAGTCGCCAATTTATCTAGTTACATCACATATCACTTCAATATTTAAAACACTAACCACCTCGAATATTCTATTGGTCCCACTTCACTAAATGTAACATTTGACATGATATTTCATAGAAATAATGTCTTCTCTGTACAATTTTCCACAATTTTCTGACAATTTTCGTCTAAATATTTTTATCATGTCAGGTCATTAATTGTTACATATATAAATCAAGAATTTATCTAGTCAGCATTACATATCACTGCACTATTTAAACACACCAGCTGCCTAAAACAATAGCCGCCTCGAACATTCTCTTTGTCCCACTTCAGATAGCATTTAATGCGTTTCTATCAAATTTTGAAACTAATACGATTTTTAGTAACTGTATCAATGCTGACTATCTAAATCGCTTATTGAGAGTTGCAACCATTCATTTATTATGTACAATAAATTGCCTCCTGTGGGACCATCTTCTCAGCCTTAACATATTAAATAAAGGAAAAACGAAAATAATAAGTTCTCTATAGTTTAGGAATATACGTAATTCACACCACTATTGGGTGATACATAATTTTTCGTATAAATTGTTACAGGTTCGAAATTAAATTCACTTTTTTCAGAACTTTGACGGCGGCTGTCAAGGTTATATTTCTAATAAAATTCTTATTTTTGACCCGATCCGACTTGATATAACAGAATAGACCAAACATAACATATTTTTTAGTCTGATCCGTTAGTATAACATAATAAATCGGGTCTGGATCATGCATTTTCCGACCCAAAATCTGAGGGATCGGGCCGGAACATGACCCGTAATCCAAATCGGTTTTGTCTTTCACTTTCGTTTTTCATTCTTTCTCATATTTTGAAATAAGGTAATGTATGTGGACCGAGTCTATCCCATACTACATAAAAAAAAAAAAATTATCATGCTTCATGATAGAAAATGTAGGGCACATGATCCAATTACCTCTTGGCTCACACTTGAATTCATATCATCCGTTATTTTTATTTATACCATTTTAAGAAAATAAATTAATAAAATAACCATAGTTTTTGGTCAATTCTAATTCTAGCACGGCCGCACCGGCATTCTGCGGACCCATTTGAGCGGGGCCGCAGAATACCGGAGCGGACCCCCATATGGGGCCGCAGAATGGTTCTGCGGACCCCCCTTTTTTTTTTTTTAATTCAGTTTCAACCCTCACTGCACGGATCCCTAAAAATCAAATTTAGAAAACAATTTTTAATTCTGAGCTTTGACCGCAGAATTGTTTTAATTTTGAGCTTTGACCGCTGGGTGCCTCGGTAAAACAACAGAAAAGAAAAAGGAAAAAAAGGGGGTCCGCAGAACCATTCTGCGGCCCCATATGGGGGTCCGCTCCGGTATTCTGCGGTCCCACTCAAATGGGTCCGCAGAATGCCGGTGCGGCCGTGCTAGAATTAGAATTGACAAAAAACGATGGTTATTTTATTAATTTATTTTTTTTAAATGGTATAAATAAAAATTTCGGTCATATCATCTAAGGTATTTCATCGTTTGAATTTGAATATGGTCCGTTCGTTATATATATTTTTGAAAAGTAGTGGAATTTTTTCATCAATTTCCATTAGAGATCAAAATAATCAAGAACAAGTACCTAAAACAGCACTGCAAGATTGGAACAGTATCCGCGAGGGTATACTGACAGAAAGGTGATTTTTCTATTAGCGATGGGAGTATCCGAGAGAGTATACCGACAATTTCCCTTACGGATACTGTTCCATTATTGTAGTGCAGGTACCTAGAACTCAGCCATTAATATATCAGTTAGTTTTTTTTTTTTTTGAGAAAGAAATGAGGGTCATAATATATCAGTTAGTTACAAAAACAGGTACAGTATTGAGAAACAACACAAAAGTTGCACAAAAAATAGCTAAAACAACTAAGAAAGCAAATTCAGTAATCTAAAAAGATCCCAATCCACACTATCATCATCCTCATTCAAAACAGCGTCAGACATTGGAGATAAAAGACTGTTATGCCTAAAATCCTCCCTGGTCAGGAGTCTAGATCTTCCTAATACTCTTGTACCACCAGTACCCAAGACAATGACACCAAAATATCCACTACTGTGGTCATATTATAACACAAATTTTGAAAAGCCTTCATACATTATAGGTTTGAGCTGAATTATTTCAAATTTTGATCCAACGGTCCATATTCAAACTCAAACAGTGAGGTACATGATTTCCACGAACGTCCACGTTTCTAAGTCAGATGCACCTGCCTAGGAAGCAGTGATTTTTTTTTTAATAAATGGAAAATATGTATCCGCCCGCCACTTTTTAATTTTAGCAATTTAAAAATAAAATTTTGAAATAATAAATTATCAGATCAGTTTGCAAGATGCCAAACCAAAATTCAGTGTAGGAAATAACGGTATGCGCTCGTCGGACGGACAGAGTACCGCTAAGCGGTTAATTGAGAATAATCGGGACTAATCGGAAAATAGGCCAATTAGTCAGAAAAATCTTTGACACGGTTTGGTCACTGCCAACGACTAATCGGCCAATTAATCAGCCTAAACAGATATTTTTTACAACACTGGCAAAATCTATGCCACCTACTAGAGATGCAGAGATATCACACTTATTCCAACTTGAACGATTATGATGGGCTAGAATTCTAGAAACTTGCACATTGAATTCGTATTGTCTGAGATCAATGATTGATCTTCAAGAAATGAATTCTGATTGATGGGAAAGTCAACAAGTTAAAATTATTTCTTCACCATGAGAAAGGAGTAGGTCCGATGTCCATGGGACCTACTTTTGGTTCTAATGGGTTCCATACCCGTCCGATTCATTTTAAGATTCTGCACACAATAATTGATGTGAGTATGCACAAATATTAAAGTTGAAACACAAATCTTAAATAGCATCGGATAGTCCTGGAGCTCATCAAACCAAAGTAGATCCAATAGACATCGGACCTACTCCGAAGTCCTTCACCACATATATTTAGGAACAATAATAACATCCAATCAGACTTTTTTAAGAAAGAAATGTGGAAATCAAGCTTTGAGATTTTGTTTTTATTAACACAAAGTAGACAAGTAGTGTATAAATATTTACAATAGCGAAAAGAAAACATAAAATCAAAGGAGGAAAAAGAAAAAAGGAAACAAAGAAGAACACACTCAACAATCTGTGGTGTATGTTGTACTTATCCTACTTAATTTGAAATGAACTTCTAATTCCACCAGTACTTCAGATGCCAGTAACTCCACCGTTTTAGTTTGTTGTTTAAAAATCCTCCGGCATCTTTCCTTTCATGTGACAAAGCATATTACCAGTTGCAATCTTCTGACCTCCTTTTGTTCTGAATTTAGTAAAGCATCCAATCAGACTTTTGATAATTAGCTAATTAACTTATTACAATAACTAGATGCATATTAATAGTAAAAAAAGATTTATAATAACAACATATTTGCCAATAACATATGTAATTCGTATAAGTGTATAACAACAATTTATATTTTTTAAACATAAATTTTATTATTGTCTAATTAATTTGAGTGAGACTATTTACTATATATGCATAGCGTGGATTGGTCTATATTATGGATCAAAATCTTCGTTTTCAAAGTTGAAAGAGTCGATCTGAACCATTCAATATAATTTCCTCGTATGTACTTACAAATTAAATTTTACATATTTTAGAAAAAAAAATTACCATTTTTTATAAATAGGTAGAAAATCACTATTTTTAAATGATCTATAATTTTTAGATCAAATGATATTCTATATATCTAAAAAATAGTAAAAGAATTATATAAAAAAAAGTTTGATTTACAATTACAAATAAACATATGAAGATATTATTGAATGGTTCAAATCAATTGTTTGTAATTTGAAAATGAAGATACTGATTAATTTAGGACCGATCCGTGCTATGCAGTACACCATAGCCTCACTCAATAAAATTTTGAATATTTAACTATTTCTTTTAAAATAATTAATTAATTATTAATAATAATTAAATAAATATTGTAGTCACCTCTGAACTAGGGCTGCTAAAAAAGCTCGTAGTTCGTGATTTGATTGACTTCGATTCGAAAAAAAATTGTAATTAACTTGTTCGATTAAAGTTCGTTCTGAAACAAATCAAACCAGTTCGGTTCGAATCTTATTTAAACTCAAACTCAATCTCAAACTGGATATAGTTCGTTCGAAATTGGTTCACGAACTATTTATGTTCGAATCTCAAATTAACTTGTACCATTCAAATTAGAGCAAACGTCAGTGGCTCAGTGCAAAATCAAGGTTTCATTTCAAATTGGTACAAATAGGTACCTGATATGATCAGATAAGATCCAATGCAATGCTTTTTTTTTATGGTTGGCGGCGAAATACCGCCAACAGATATATTGATACTAAAAAAGATTATTTACAAAACTAAATTATAAAAACATCAAAATCCCTAAAAAAAGTACAAAGCTATTCAACTCGCAAAAATAGCCAATCAAATTAACATGTGCTTAGTTTAAGCTATCGTTCGTTCTGAAACAAATCAAATTAAACCAGTTCGGTTTGAATATTATTCAAACTCATACTCAAACTAGAATAAGTTTAATTTAGTTTCATTCATTTGCAGCCCTACTTTGAACTGCTTGACTGCAGACATAGTAAATGAACAAAACAATTCATTAAGGATCCCGGCTGCACAGGCTAATTAAATTGGCCCACAAGGCCCCAACAGCGCCGTGATTTTTATTAATACCCTCCCAAAAATAAAAAATATCAAATCTGCTCCTTTACTGGGCAGTCCACTGTTCATACCAAACCGCTCCACGTTTGGACGGTCACCTTATGCATACCAGACTGCCCCACTATGAGGCGGTTTGATTTTTTTTTTTTAGAGACAATATGAATAGCAAGATGCTAAATTCTAACGCTAAAAATTCGAATTTTTTTTTAAATATTTGTTAGATTACTTCTTTTGATGTATAATTAGCATATTTATACTAAAATCGCTAAATTACTTGAAATTATGTTAAATTACGTTGAATTACACTAAATTACGTTAAATTACGTTAAATTACAATAACTTCACTAATTACGCTGAAATACGGTAAATTACGCTAAACTATGCAAAATCACGCTAAAGTAGACCGATTTTGTACCATCTTTCATGAATCATAAAAAATAAAAAAAAATTCCGAAAATAGTAAAAATTGGTATTCTATAAGTTCATTATGTAACTAATTTACTAAGCTACTTAGATTGAATAATAGAAATGAAAATCTTAATCGGAAACTTCAACTCAAGTTTTGAGGCTCTTCCCTTTGTTTTTTGGCAATTCTGAATTTTGAAATCTAGCAAAGCGGGCATTGACGCATGTGTATTTCACAAGCTTTCCGAAAAGTAGTCATTTGCTAAAATCATTAACGTAATTTAGTGTTATTCAACTTAATTTAACATAATTTCAAGTAATTTAGTGTATTTTAGTATAAATATGCTAATTATACATCAAAAGAAGTAAGCTAACAAAAAACCCAACTAACGTTGTATATTTATTAATAAAAATGTCGGAAACTAGGGTTTAGAAATTAGGGTTTAGGGTTTCTTTAAAATATCACTAATTTTTATATATATGTTATGTGAAAATTGTAAATCATTTAATGTACGGTAATTTTTAGAATTTTGGGTTTTGGGTTTTAGAAATTGTCCAAAATAAAAGTTTAGGATTTAGAGTTTAGCGTAATTTAAAGTAATTAGTGTAATTCAACGTAATTTAACATAATTTTAAGTAATTTAGCGTATTTTAGTATAAATATGCTTAAAAGAAGTAATCTAACAAATATTTCAAAAAAAAATTAAATTTTCAGCGTTAGATTTCAGCATCTTGCTATTCATATTGTTTCTTAAAAACAAAAAAACAAACTGCCCCACAGTGGGACGGTCTGGTATGCATAAGTGACCGCCCAAACGTAGGGCGGTTTGGTATGAATAGTGAACCGCACAGTGAAAGAACGGTCAAGACGTTTTTTTAAAAAAAAAATTCGAGAGCAAATTTGATATTTTTTATTTTTGAGAGGGTATTAATAAAAATCACGGCCAACAGCGCAACATGATTGACCTATTCGTTCGCTCTTTTTTTCATTTTATAATTTGTATATTTTGACTTGGACCCATTTGCTCTTTTACCGTTACTTGTAGATAACTGATTTACCGACACAACATGCTTTCGTCTTGCAACGCGTCTATCGTTGTAATCACGTTGCTGTAACATAGACCAACTCACTAAATTCTGTTTTCATTTCCTTATTTTATATATTTTTCTAAAAACATTTCATGCAATGGTTTTATAAACTAATTAACCAAAACCTGTAAAACTGCTTCATCAATGAAATTCCAAACAAGAGCTTTACCCTTTCTTTCTGTTATTCAAAAACACTTTGCTGTAGAAACTCCATTTACAAGTCATATATAACACTCTTCCAATTGGTCAAGTTCCGTTATTCCATAAAACACGTTGCTGTAAAATTCCAGTTACAAGAAGCCATATATACATAATATTCATCCAATTGCACCGTTTGAATTTAACCATCTAAACCATCCAGTTTAATTGTACCTTTACAAGTACTAGTAGTACCAGCACCTATAAATAGTCCCCCATTCATTTCTCTTGACCATTTATATATAAAAGAGGGAAGAAGAAAAGTAATATCAAACATAAACAATACTCCATACGAAACAAAGAGAAAAGAGATCATGCCTTCCCTTAAGAGAATCATAGGTGTAAATCAAGCCTCTCCTGCAAACAAGCCCCAAAAGGAATCGTCTGATCCGGATGTATTTTCATCATCGCTCCACGACAAATCGACAAGACACAAGAACATGGAAGATAAACCTTCAAAAAAGAAGAACGTGGAAGATCGGATTGCATGGCTTCAGTCTCAACTGATAGGCAAAGACTTAGAGTACGAAACACCGTTTGGAAAACGCCGTCTCACTTATGCTGATCACACTGCATCAGGCCGGTGCTTGAAGTACATCGAGAACTATATAATTCAAGAAGTTCTTCCTTTCTATGGTATGATTATTTTTTCTTGAGCTCAGATTCATTTTCCATATACACCAGTTTGGTTGAGGCAATTTAATTTCTAGTTGGTGGTGAATTTAAAAAACATTGTCGAGGCTCCGTTCAGTAGGTTTACCATGCTATAAGTGTAAACATCGGCTACTTTTGCATGCAAAATTTTCCATTAAGATAAATTTTGTGCAACCCTTTTTTACAGTCGGATGTCTCAGTTACATACAATGGCTACGCAATGTGTAGGACCTTAAACCTTACTATTATACCGGTGCAGTGTCACTTGCACTGTTGCACATTCAATTGACTCAATTAATGCAAAAGATTAACATCAACATAAGATCTCATTAATTGAATGTAGTTGAAGGGAAATTTTCGACATTCGTAAAACACACTGAAATTCACATGATAACTCTCTCCCTGTGTAGGTAACACTCACACTGATGACAGTTACGTAGGAGGCAGGACGACATGCACGGTGCAAAAAGCATCTTCCTACATAAAGTGGTGTATGGGGGCAGGGCCCGATGACTTGCTCCTCTTCTGTGGGTCCGGCACGTCAGGGGCCATTAAACGCCTCCAAGAAGTGATGGGAATAGCTGTGCCATCCATCCTTCGAGACCGAGTAGTTAAAATGCTGAGTGAGCGAGAGAGATGGGTTGTGTTCACAGGGCCATATGAGCACCACTCAAATCTTCTTTCATGGCGAAATAGCACCGCAGAGGTGGTAGAAATTGGATTGGACAAAAATGGCCTTCTTAATTTAGAAGAATTGAAGTGCAAGTTGACTAGCCCAAAGTACACAAACCGACGACCCATGTTAGGTTCATTTTCAGCTTGTAGTAATGTCACCGGGATTAATGCCGATACACGAGCCATCGCACGGCTTCTCCATGAGCATGGTGCCTTTGCATGCTTTGACTTCGCTGCCAGGTAATATATATATATATATATTTTTTCTTTTTCAGGTAACCCTTAAGGAAGAATCGTTGTCTATATATAAATATATATTGTGTACAATGAATTGCAATGTCGTGTACCAGTTTTTAGTTTCCTCCTCTAGCCGATGACTTAATGGCATGGTAACATCAATTCTAAATCAGGGCAAGACTTAATTTAGTCTCTGCTCCTAATCAACAAAATAACACTGCAAATTTTATTATTGTCATGGAACTTCCTTTTCAATAGTCTCATCAGTTGGAAAAAATAGGAGATTAATTAAATAAATAGAAGAGGAAATATATGACATTCAGTTTGACACTCAATCCTAGTCAAGCCAATAAAATTTTCAAATAAGGCGCCAGATTGCACTATTCCTGAAAGAATCATAATACTACTCCCAGACATGTACGCAACAAACATGTACAGGCTACATATTGATTCACACAATAATTAATGAAATTAATGCCCTCACATTAGTAGTTAGAACTAAGGCAGTTGAAGACATCTCATATTTCCAATCAGGATTTTCATGCATCATATTAAATTGAAATGAGAGAACAAATAAGTTGACTTTCCAAATTATTCAGAAATGTGACACGGTTTTTATTATCTTTCACATGCTCCAGTACTAATATCTATACTGGTTCCTTACCTAGCTCTCAAAATATAGATATCGCCTTATCGGCGAGAAAATTTAGTATAGATGAAGTATGTATATATATGGGTCCATTAAATCCATCCAATTAACACGAAACGGTCGGTCATGTAAATTAATTAATTAGATAGGAGGGACATTCATGAAAAGGTTTTCTTCATTAGATATATCTTAATTTGTTCAGAATGTCATTTATCTACTGAGTCAAATGTTCTCGATTCTGACCTCAGTATATAATGTGAAACCCAGAAGGAACCTCACTTCACGAAACCATTTATTTATTTCAATCACATTATCTATTCTTATTTGTATTCTTACAATCAACAAATTTATAATAGAAAAATCATCTTCTTCCTATTTGAAAGCGAGAGAGTCTGACTTTATTTATTTATAAAGAACAGAGTTTCTTTCTTCAAAGAAAATCGATCAGTTCAAGTTTCTAGGAATAACCAAATCTTAATTTTGGTTCTCAGAACAACCGACAACGAGACTTGAAAAGTTGAAATTCTACAAACTCTTGTCATTGTTTTATTTCTGAAAAGTTATCATTATTTTGTTTTTCCTAAGAAAAGAAATTGTGAATAGTATATAGACAACCCTTATTTCACCTGTCATCTATGACTGTGGGCCCCCACACAACATTCACTGAATTTTTGTCTTTCTTTCTAAACATGACACAGTGGGCCATATGTGGAGATAGACATGAGGTCAGGGGAAATGGAGGGATATGATGCAGTATTTCTTAGCCCGCATAAATTTGTTGGAGGCCCAGGATCTCCTGGAATTTTACTCATGAACAAATCTCTCTACCAGCTCCGATCTTCCCCACCTTCTTCCTGCGGGGGGGGCACTGTGGCCTATGTCAATAGCTTTGATGAGAAGGTATAGTCACTAATTACGATTCATATTTTTCAGTTGCTTAGCTACAAAGACTAAACATGACAAATTTTTCTCAAAGTTATTCATTCAAACATAGCGAAAATTATAAGATTTATCATATACTACAAACAAAATTATTCATCATATTTCAAGCAGACAAATGAAATGCATGAGTTAACACAATTTCAATTTTTAGGACACACTATATTACGACGACATCGAAGAGAGAGAGGATTCCGGGACCCCGCCTATCATACAAAAGGTTCGTGCAGCATTGGCATTCTGGGTGAAGGAATACATAGGGTTTGACCTGATTAAAATCCGTGAACATGCTTTTGCTAAAGAAGCGATGAAACGACTCTCAAGAAACCCAAATATCTTAATCTTGGGCAACACTGAGGTCGACCGGCTCCCGATCTTCTCGTTCCTAGTGCATCCCGGATCAGCTTCGAATATGGATTGCAGTTCTTCAGAGGATGGTGATGATGATTTGATGCATGAGGTGACTTCTAACAAAAGCAGGCCACTACACGGACGATTTGTTGCCAAGTTGTTGTGTGATTTGTTTGGTATTCAGGCAAGAGGCGGTTGCGCCTGTGCTGGCCCGTATGGTCACCACTTGCTTGAGGTGGACATTGAGCTGTCCCATTGCATTAGATCAGCCATTAAACAGGTACTTCAAAAAATTTGCACTTGATTTTTTTCTCACTTTTCCTTATAGAACCAAAAATGTGATATTTTTTTGGTTGAAGTAACTGCCTCTGCTTTCCAACATTTTCAAGCAACATTGTAAGGATTTTTTTTAAATGGTTTGATTTTCTTTACAGCTTCTAAGACAAATTATTTCGTGTTGTATTTCATAACAGGGATATAACGGGATAAAGCCGGGATGGACACGGATCAGCTTCCCGTACTATATGTCAGAAAGAGAATTCACCTTCATTCTCTCTTCGATTGAGTTCATCGCCACATATGGACACCGCTTCCTACCTCTCTATAGCTTTGATTGGGTTACTGGCAACTGGACTTATCGTAAACGCACTTTCAAGCACCACCTCTTGAATGAAAAGAATGAAATGCATGATAGGTTTGAAAACTATTTAGAATGCGCAATACAAATCGCTATGTCGCTGCCTGAGAGCTCTGCAAGCTGTGGTGTACCAGAGGACCTTGATCCAAGTGTGATCCTTTTTAGGATATAATTTAATTAGACGGGCAGAAAAAAAAAAAAGGGAATAGGAGCAAAGATGGAGAAGAACTTCATTTTTTTGGTATTTCTTTGATTAGTTGTTTAATTTAATTTTGTAAGGGGAAAGGAAAGATATAAGGGTAACCAGTACTTGGGCTCAATTGGATGGTCTGCAATAAATTGTGGGCTATTTTCAAATTTTCAATCTAAGTCAAACAAGTTTTGATGAGAACGGAGTAGGTCCGATGCCCATTGGACCTACTTTTAGGTTCAACGAGTATGATGACCGTCTGATCTAATTTAAGATTTGTGCGCATGAAAATTGAAACAGGCACGCACGAAGTTTAAAGCAGTATGCACGAATCTTAAAGCAAAGACGGTGATTAAACTCATCGAACCAAAGTAGGTCCGATGCCCATCGGACCTACTCTCAAGTGAGTTTTGATACCTCTGTTTCTCAAGAAAGCTATAATAATATCAATAATTGGCGTATTATTATGCTTGAGTTTTGAAAAAAATGAGAACAATTGTTGCATGTTCGTAGTTTATTTTCTGTTGCATCTTGTAGGAGGTAGTAATTTCATTTGAATTCTTTCTTTTTTTTTTGTTTATTGTAAATAAGGGACCAATCCCGAGTCACCTACGAATTACGTGTTGAGATAAATTTTGAAAAAGTTCGAGTATTTAAATAAATAAATCAAGTTGGAACAGTATTACCTGGATCGTGTGAAACACATTCAATATGATATTGTGTAAGACTTGAAATTACCTTCAATATGATATGTGATTCTCACTCCTTAATTAAGCCACGACCAGAAGAGACCAGAAGAGCAACTGGCAATAATTCCGTAATATCTGCACATAGATTGAGATCATATGAATATTGTGGAATAGAATCAAAGAAAGAAAAAGTATTTATTGTTCTCGGATGGAGAGATGTGAGCGAATTATGTACAGAAAGGAGTTTCTTTCTTTTTCTTTTTTCTTTCATTCACGGAATGCTAAACAGATAAAGGGAAGAGTATATATATAACCAAATGTTGAACGGCTAAGAAAAAATAATCAGATATGGATATGGATTAGATGCCTAACTAATTTCGAGTTGTCCCCGGCGAAAGGATGCAAAACTGAACTGTTTACGGTTTATAAACAATTCATTAAGCGTGTTACTTCATATTGTCTCCAACAATATTTAAAAGGCAATTGACCTTCAAAAAAATATTTAAAAGGCAATTATCAATTGTAAAAAAATATAAAGAGCAGTTCACTAGATAATTAACAAAATTAATATAGAGTAGACATTGAGAAAATCGAATGAACTGATGAAATTTGTGAAGTCAAATTTTGAGTTTTAAACAAATATATATATATATATATATTATATATATATATTATATATATATAGGTATCTAAAATTTCATAAGAATTTATAGGAAAATTACTCCTGCAGCTTCCATTATCATTTGTCAAATAAATAGTCTCACCTGTCATGCCATGGATATAACGTTCACATATTTCAAGTTTTGACTATTAAGCATTGATGCTAATTTACAAGATAGTGTTTTGTAAGCCTCTGGGATTTCTCTCTCGTCTTTGAGGGTGTTTACATGATTCAATTTGTTCGATTTTTAAGAGAACCCAATTTATTTCGGATAAAATAGATTGGCTGTTAGATTTATTTGGTCCGGATCGATTTAAAATTATGATAGTTCGGCTTTTTATTTACGGTTCGATTTTGACAATTAAAAATCAAATGAATAGGATTATTAAGATATCATACATATAAATACACAAATTATTAATTATAATTAAAAAATTCATAGTAATTTAGTTTGTACGTACTTCGGTTGATTAAATTATTCAGTTGGTTCGGTTTACTATGCAACCGAACAAAAATTTGATTCGACAAATTTAATTTGATTTAAACTGATTCAACACCGCAATTGGCCTTTTCATTTTTCAGTTGGTGCTAAAAGGCTATGATAAATTGAAGGAGAAAGAGGCTTCTTGGACTTGGAATTGTCGCATGAGATAGAGTTTGCCTAGAGAGGCAGCTGGGCCAAGCCCAAGAAGCTTCTTCTTAATTTATTATTGCTTTGCTACAGCTAATGATGCTCCCTGGCTCCCTGCTAACCATCCATTATTTGTGGTTCATGTTATCCTAACATATATAAGAAGAAGAAGAAATTAACTGAAGCCCAAAACAACATAAACCAAAGAAAAGGAAAGAATCGCACCAAAAACTGACATACTTCCAACACCACATCAGTTCACCTCTGAGAAAGTTGCTCAGTAAAAAAGCCTCTAGTAGAAAACTCAAATTGAAATTGGAACTCCAAGAAAAGTGTAGGGAGCAAAAAGAAGATGAACACAGCTTTTGCTTCAACTCCTTGCTTCTGTTTCAGAGAGTCAAAAAGATTAGAGCATATTAGAGGTTTCAGGAGAACTGAAGTGTGTGCTAGAGCAGAAAAGAGGAACATTGGATCTGAAATTGTAGGAGGAGAAGAAGAGAAGGAAATAGGAAGAAGACATGCATTAATTGCTGGATTTTCTATGGCCTCTTCATGGTTTGTACTTGATTACCCAGGAGAAGCACTAGTGAAGCAAGGCCTTTTAGCTGGGAGAATTCCCGGCTTATCTGACCCCGACGAAAGAGGTTGGTTTATGTAATAATTGTTCTGCAGCCATGTTTAATTTATTTTTTGTGGGGTTTTCTTTATTGATGACAAGTAGTAAATAAGAAAAAATGTTTCAGACAGGTTTCCGTACGTACCGTCGGCCAGATGACAAATCTGGCGGTCACGGGGTCGGCTGGAGTCCCATTATCCCTTACTCTTTCAAAGTTCCTGACGGCTGGGCAGAGGTTATTTCTATTTATTTGTTTCAGAAATAGAAAAAGAATTACAGTTACAGGTATATGGTAAGTGTGTTTATCCATCCAATAAAATTGACTCTTCTGATCCTCTACTTTGGATTAGGTTCCAGTGTCAATAGCAGATCTTGGCGGGACCGAGATTGACTTGAGATTTGCAAGCCCTCAAGAAGGCCGCTTGTTTGTTGTTGTAGCTCCTGTTCGTAGGTTTGCTGGTGAGGACCCTTCGTATTTAAAAAATTACATTTGATGAAAAAGCATTATATATTAACTGTTAGACTGTTGCTTCAGTTAAGGACACAATAGTTAACATCCTAGCTTACATCTAGCAGTCTGTACCAGACAACGAACCAAGCTTGTAAAGACTTCGGTTAAAATCAAAATCAATGGTGCTGAATCCCAACCTAAACATGAGGCACCAAAAACCTTGGGAACAACAATGTAAGACTGGGCAAAATAAAAAAACAACATTTCACAAATTGAATTCCAGTACAAATTGCACCTGAACCAGTACCCTGAAATTTACAGCAAATATTAGAATCTATGAGGAACTCCATTCTTACTTATCTGGGAGTTGGGATTTGTCAGAAAATTTGGAACATGCAATTCAGATTTATTTTTTTTAGGAAAAGGAAATATTTCAGCTTTACGAGGTTTTTTTCTCTTTTTTTGGGTAAATAGACATAGATGGAGACGCGACAATTGAGCAAATCGGACCGCCAGAGAGAGTGATAGATGCATTTGGGCCAGAAGTGGTGGGAGAAAATGTTGAAGGAAAGGTTTTAGCCATGGAGACAGCTGAGCACTCCGGCAGGACATACTACCAATTTGAAGTTGAATCACCTCATGCACTGATCACTGCTGCAGCTGCCGGCAATAGGCTTTACTTATTCACCGTTACAGGCTCAGGTGATCTTATCATATCAAGCTGCAAAAGTACTTTCAGTTTTTTATCTCAATTTTATTAACCCGTCAGTTCAGCATAAGTTCTCGCTTTTTAAGAACATCTACCTGCTGATAGTTTATCATTCTGGCAAAATAATTTTTAGTAGTCAGTGTTTGTTGTATAACTCAAATATGAGCATCTTTGATCCTCCTTTTTAGGTCTTCAGTGGAAGAAGCACTATAAAGATTTGAAGGAAATCGCAAGCTCATTCCGGGTTGTTTAAGCCGAACATAAACTTATATTTTATTTTCTAAGGAGAATGAACATGGAGGATAACACTGCATTTTTTTCCTTTTGGGTACTGAGCACGTGTAAAAAGTGAAAATAGTACAATAAACTGGAGCAGTTTTTTATTATGAGAGGAAACCTAGCAGAGTTAATTACATTTCATGCCAAGGGGTTTGTTATGTTTGTGTTATGCAAACCATGAAATGAATCTAAACCAGCAACTGCTGTCAGTGGCTTTTCATTACAAGACTAAAGGAGGACTAACTAACACCATCCCCATCTATCAATCCAGGCTACAAAATTACAGAACAAATTAACAAAAAACAATGAAGAATGTTAGAGATAATTTGACCAGAGAGGTAACATTATCATATACACAAAAAGAACTAATGCTTCTTAGAGAGACATATACACTCAGGCAGAGGGTTCTCATAGAAGGATTCCTCCGTTCTGAGGCGGGCCCGACCTTTGCTACCAGGTAAAGATCCATATCTTTTCCTAGGGGTGCCTTGCCTATAATAAAAACAAACATAGAGATTTACAGGTGTAATAGCACCAAAGACCAGGGCACTCTGTCTAACAACTGAACACAGTAAGGTGGGTTCAACTAAGATCTTTCTCCAGTAACTTAACAAGAAATAGAGTCAAAAAAAAAAAATTTAAATGCAGTTCTTCAAGATTTTCTTTAGCTTTTCAAAGTTCTCTCATTTTTTTTTCATCCAATAAAATAATTCACTAACAAGCGGACACAATTCAATACAACCTTATTGACACCATGTTTGAAATCCTGGATCCAACCCTATGCAGTGGTTATGGGCTATGTTCGAGTAGCTCTACGCGTATATATGTGGGTGAGGGTTATTTCAACCATTCAGCAATAGTATAAGTCATAGCACATGTGTATTGCTCAATGTAGTAACATAGAATTTTTATTTAACTTTTGGTTTTTGTATTATATATGGATTAGGTTTAAACAAATTATTTTTCAAATAATAGTAAGTATCCACATATATGATAGTATCTATTAATCAAAAACAATATTTACTATCAGCTAACCTTTACTGGGTGTGGGAAGTATATGGAATATGGCAATTTATTTGGGTGCTATACAATTGCCTATAACCCCTGAGCCTGTAATGTCTCGCCGCCCCCACGAGCAGAACAATGGTCAACCCACCTGATCCGAGCCAATCAATTACGTGCACAGATAGATATTCGTAACTAATGGTCCGGATGCTACCAATTTCAGTGGGGTACCCCAGGGAATGTGAAGTGATACCTAACACTTGAAAAAAAATCCCATACCTTACGCTCGCTGACACCATATTTTAAACTACTAAAGCACTATCAATTTTTCAATTACATCTTTGCACGATGCAAAATTTTAGTACCTGTATTTGTGCATTTGGCTGACCAAAGAAGATAATTGTGGCCCATCTTCCATCTCACCTTTTTCTATCAAATCAAAGAGCTCTACCAATCCTTTCCTACAAAATTTATGAATAAAGCATATATAAACTGACAAAAATAAAAATAATTATCACTAGCTTTCACCCAAAAAAAAATATGAAACTCTGTTTGATTGGAAGAGACACAAGATCATAATCCATAACAAGAAACAAGCTCTACTTCAGAATTATAATGCAAAAATTGCATACTATATTTCAATGTAAATGGTGCCAACAAAACAAGTAAATGTAGAGGCCATCTATTGAACTAAATGATAAGCCTCAACTTTTTTTCTAGAACAAATGAAAAGGAAAGAATTTCTGCAAGTAAAAAGGTAAGGGCCTGTTACAACCTATTAAAAAAAGGACAAAAATGACACCAATTAGGTGTATCAATTTTAAGGCAACTTTTGTTATTTCACAAGACTAAATCAGTGCCAGAAACAACTCCAGGCATTGACTACATTTTGCAATTCAGTGATAACTGATAATGCATGAACATTTTCACAAATAAAGAATGTTAAGGTTTTGCAAACATTTTGCAATTCAGTGATAACTAATAATGCATGAACATTTTCACAAATAAAGAATGTTAAGGTTTTGCAAATTCTTAGCGGACTAAGGATTGAAATAAAAGGTACAAAGCAATACCTGTCAGGGTTGATGGTCTTGCGGTGTCCCAAAAACCGCCTATGCCCCTCAACAGCCCTTGCCATATTACCTGTATAAGAAGGGACAAAAACGTCACTCTCCACTGATATTATGTAGTCAAGTGCTGCGGCCTGAGACGCATGCTTCGTGAATTTCTCAAGTTCTTTCTTTTGAACCAGCATTTCCTACACAAAGATGGTGACATTAATAAAATGCTCTTCAGCTACTAAACACACTTAATAATTGACACCCAATTTTGTTTTAAACAACTGCTGATATCCCCATTGAACTTAAAATAAGATAAAAGCAGAAAGCTCTGTTGGATATAAAGAAACCAGAGCCTGAAATTAATGGGCCTTTATTTCTAATCTAAGATAAACTTGAAGACACCAAACAGAATAATGTTTTGGATACTAAGTTCACATCAGAAAGTATGAAGATATCCACAGAGTTGTTATCCAATGATTACATGCTATTTGCATGAGCACCAAAAGATATTACAATTTCAGCAGCAACCAACAGAATCTTTGCGTGTGGTCAACTCCACAGTGTAAAATACAAACTCCATGAAAAGGGATCCAAAGGACAAACCTTGGTGACCAAGTTTGGAAACTGAGACCTTAAATCAGCGATATAAGTATCGCCGCCATAAATTTCACCAGCTGCAAGGTAGATCCATGTGGATTTGGGATAACCAAGAGCCTTTAAGAATATACCAACTTCCTTGGGTGTTAAAGGGCAAAGACCACCATATCGTTGTTCCATCGAGTTTATGTCTTTCAGTTTCCAATGGTTTGTGTTTTCTCTGGAAATAAAAAAAAAACCAGCCACATTAGTGAACAGTAAAACAGCATTTGCAAAATTTTCCCATCCTAAATTATTAAATTATACTAAACCAACAAATAGAGTACCACTTTAAGTCTTAGTTCACGTTAATTAAGAAGAAGATAAGGCAAAAAAGTAAAAAGACGGAAATGAGATTCAACAATTCACAAGATGTCATGGATCCACCAAAGGTGTAGCATTTATGCACTTTACAGGATTCCTTGATTTGACCAGGAAAAGAAAAGGCTTTTAGTAAATACCTCATAGCTTTAAGCTCTTCAGCTTCTTGATTAGTCAAGCCGTAGGTGCATCCGGTAAAAGAGAGCATATCTTTCTCATAGCGAAGATGGAGTGCTATATATCTCCCCTTTGATCTCAACCGTGCCACTAGCTTCTGTCCTGTCAGCGAATTCACTCGGCTCAGAACCTAGATTTGACCCTAACTTTTTCTCCCTTTTATAAACTAGTCTTAGTAGTGAGCATTTTGTGTTTAACTTTTTTTTTGGTCCCTTTCTAATTGTTTTTCTTGTTTGTTCACATGTATATCATTGTTTTCCTTCTGTTTAAGGAAAAAGTGTTTTAATTACAAAGCATTTTGAACTCCACAGACTAAAATAGCCATTTAAGATATATAGGGAACCTCTAGTAGATATAAGTATATTACCATAACAAGACTAAAGTACGTAGATCGTTAAAAGATGGAAACCTTTCCAAGGGTCTCGATTGGGGTTGCAAATCGGAGTGCCTGATAGAGTGTGCGACACCTTAGCCTCTGGATATCTAATGGGAGGTCGTTATTAGCCAATCTTGAATCAGATTTGGGTACATGAATAACCTAGAACACCAGAAAACAAAAAAATGAAATTCTTAAAAAGCTACACTCAAATGTTGTGGATGTTTACTCCTGTGCCCTCATAAATGTCAGTATTATTCATCCAAACTTATTTTAAATTTTATACTAGTTATCTGCCTTTTCTTGACCAGTCATGTCTATAGAAGAGAGAGAGAGAGAGAGAGAGAGGGTTAGGCATCTTTTCTATCAAAAGGTACATAAGATGTCTAATCATGCTCGAATTGTTTGGTTATATGTATATATGGTCATTTGCAATGCACACAAAATTAATCATACAAATTGTAAATAGTAGTTTGAGCATCTTCCTCATAAGTTATAACCTATAGGTCACTTATCTTATGAACATTTAACTATGATTCAAGATTGTCTCATGTGATGAACATTTAACTACGAATCTCCTTTCTTGCAGTGGTTTATACTCTATAGGCCACTTTGCACGCATAAAGAAAATTCTTACGTAATATGAAAACATGGTCAAGCTCTAGCTCATCATTATGTTAATCATCTTGTTTGTTGAGATAAATTGTTTTCTATGCTTTGAGGGAGGTTCAGAAAAAAACTCACAATAATTGGATACCTTATAATCCTTAAAAATTCGAGCCATTTCCTCGTAATATCCAGCACCAGACCATGAAGTGAAGTGCTTGCGGGCACGTGGGACAGACTCCAGTTCCTTCGGCAGTCCTCTGACGACTTGAACATCTCCTTTTAGGGATTCTATGAAATATGCCTCATCAAAAATGTCCTCAAATGTGCTGCACAGAAGTTTTGGTCAATCATTCTCAGATAAAAGTCTTTGCAGCAAAGGTAAAAGAAAAAAAAAATACACAAAGGGCATTGCAGTAACACACATAAATACTTTTGGTCCAAGAGTCAAAATCAAAATTGCCATTTTGATTGTTCAACTTCACCGTTTTAAGGTCATGATCCTTAACAGTACCTTTCAAAAAAAAAACATACTTAAGTTGACATTAAAATGTCAATTTTTTTAATAGGAAATCTTTGAATTAAAAGGTAACCATTGAACATCAGCATACCAAAATAATCCTCCAATTTTCCACTTAAATGGCAAAAAATGGAATGTTTTAAGGACTGAATGGGAATTTTGAAGCTACAGGGACTAAAAATGGACAGTAGCTATGCTTATGAAATGTTTGTGTAATTTACTTAAAAAGATTACAAAAACAAAGTGACACTAAACTTATTTGCATATAACAAAAGGCACACTACATTATGCAACATTACAATTTGCCCATTTGACCAATCATAGATTAGAACTATTTTTCCAATATTATAAAGAAACATTTAGAAGTGAAACCTGGAATCTTGCCAAAAGGAGCGTTTATCTAACTGGGGAATGACTAATGTTGCATTCATCAAACGAGCTACAGCAACCATGTCAGATATCTGAATAATTAAAATTAATATTTACAGTGAGAAATGTCATACTGATGAAGTATACAAATCGGCATGTCTTTGATAGTGATAATTCTACATAAACTTACACCAGTGCGCATCTGGTTGAGACCTCCATTGCTTCTGACAGTTATGTACCGGCCCAAATCTTGTGGGACTGTGGATCAAAGAAGCTGTATCAGAACAAAGTGAATTTTTTTTTTTACACTGATAGTATAGATGTTCCTGTTTGTAGTAAATACATGCCAGTATATACAAAATATAATAATAATTTACCGTTACTTGAACAGCAGAGCTGGTGCATTTGGTACGGAAACTGAAATCTTGATTATAGAAAAAACAAACCTGAATATCTAGAGGTTGGTTTCACACAGGGGTGATAACCATAGCCCAAGGAAGAACCCCATAGCTGCTCTTCTGACGCCTAAATTTGACATACAATAAGTGGGTATGGTAAAAAATTTAATGGCAAGGACAAATGAATATCAAATTTTCCTAAGCAGTAATGACTGGTGTGAAATGTGCCAAATCGAAAGCACATGGAAATTAAAAAACGGTACCTGAAAATGTGCGGTGTGTGGTAAGGGATCTCGATCGACGGCTGATATCTGGCGCTGGGAGAGGAAGAGAGCGACTGTGAAAATTGCGAGGAGGACTAGAATGAGATAAAACAACGAGGAGGAGGGGCGAAAGCGGAAAGAGGCTGGACTTCTGGCGGGAAATCTCCGATCCCTCCAGCTTCCCGCCATTGTTAAACCAAAGGTTTTGCTCGAGGATGTTCCGATGTTTTCAAGGCAGCTGATTTGGTGTGACTCGGAGCGGACATATTGCTGCAAGCCCAGATCATCTGAGGTAACTCAAATTTTGAGTTTGGATCCGGACCAATCCGGTCCGAAGTGGAATGTTCGAGGTTACTTTAATATTCGTATATTCGTGCCAAAGCAGATGGGACGGTTCGGTTCTAACTTCAAAATTTGAGTTACTTATGAATTCTCAAGGCTGCTCCGTGAGAAAGCGGAGACGGCCGTGGTGTTATAACTTCCGAGAAGGGACATTCTAAATGTCTCCATTTTTTACCAAAAAATTTAGTAACTTCAAAACTTAAAAGTTCATATATCAAAACATAACAGATAGATACAATCTATATCAATTTTTATAAACACAGTTAAGAGTTTATGATATTTGATTTTATTTTAATTGGCATAGAAATTATAAAAAATAATCTGATGATTTAGAAAATTTATACACGTTGATTAAGTTATTAATTTATATCAATGTAAAGTTAAGTGATGAAAAGCAATATGTAATATCTAATAGTTTTATTTTATTATTTTATTTTAAAAAAATTCTTAATAGGGACATATTTTGTCCATAAGAAAAGAAATCTTTGAACTTGCTTCACTGAAAATTATATACGTATTTATAGTTGACTGATAACTATGTATACAGACAATAGTTCACGAAGAAAGATTTAAAAAAAAAAATTGTATGAAAAATATGAATTTTGCTAGTCCCAAGTCCACTTTATATTTTTGGTATCTGTTTTGTTTTCAGAGAAAAACAGTAGAGGTGAGAGAATATATAGAACTCAATAATGTATTGTTATTAGCTTTCTTCGTAATGAAAGATCAATTATAGACTAAGAACATTCTATTTTTTTAAGACTCGCAAGGACTCTACCAACAATATTTTATAGTTCTTTATTTTCTATTTTCTCCCCTTTCTTTTTCTTACCTCATTTAAAACAATTTGAGTCTGTGAAGTGAAGAAACCCAAGTTTGGATTAGTCAGTCATCCGCTTTTCCTTTTTTTTTTTTTTTTTAAATCTTCGCTCCCTTTCTTCACAAACTTCTATTTCAAAAATAAATTAAAGACTAAAGATATTTTAAAGAGGTTTATGAGGAAGATATAATAAGAATGATAAACCGAAACTTTTATTAATATTTAAAAAAAATTAATTTTAAAATCATCACCTCATGCTGAGAATTTTCAAAATCTGCCCAAATCGCAAACGTTTTTTTGCGGAAATTCACCCTAAAATCGCAAAATTATTTTGCGGTTTTGATTTTTTTTGGTGAAACCGTGAATTAAGTTAACGGTTTTAAGTTTTTCTTATTATTTTTTTAATTAAACAAAAAATGTTTATAATTTATTTATTTTTGTATTGAAATATTAGAAATATTTTTTATATTTTTTAAAAATAGATGGAATACTATATAATTTGATTTATTAGAAAGACTGCGACAAATAACTCGGATCAACATTTTTTAGGCTGGATTTTTTGCGACTGTAAGAAAAATTAAAATATTTCTTCGTGTGTTATTGAAAAAAAATAAAAATGTTGTCAATCTAAATTATTGATCATGGTTCAAAAATCACTTCTAGGTAAATACAGAAAATATTGTGATCCTTTTATTTTTGAAAAAAAATTCTTCAACAATTCTTTGACAAAAATTTTGTTTGAAAAACTTTTTAAAATAATTACAGTATTTAAAGTTATGAAATTTAATGAACTTTTAAAATGATCGATTGAACACTTAAGCTAGATTTTTTTTTTGTTAAATCATACATGAAAATGTTAGGGTCTTCGCAGCAAACATTTCATTGGGCCAATCGGATATAACACTTTCCGTTTTTTTTTTCCGAATTTTAAGTTGGCCAGTTCCTAAAAAATTAAATATTCTATATTTTGCCCATTGGCCATTGCCGTTAGGTACGAGCAATGCGGACCTTAAGATTGCACCCAGTTAAAAGATACTTAAATTTTTTGAAGCAGGGACAAATGAGTAAAAAAGAACCTCAAAATTTGATCGGATTCCTTTGATTGTTTAATAATTGTTTAATAATTTTCAGAAATAAAAAGAATAATTAATAATTTAAATATGTTAGAAAGAATAAAAAAAATAAAACGTCTGATAATTTAGATGTACTATAAGGACTCCGAAAAAAATTTCAGGCAGGATTTTTCCCGGTTATAAAAAAAATTAAACTATTTCTTAGTATGTTACTGAAAAAAAATAAAAATACTTTGTATCTGAATTATTGATCTGGTTCAAAAGTCACTTCTAGTAAGAATTTATTGTGTTATTTCTTTTTCTGAAAATTATTAAACAATTATTATAAAATCAAACGAATCAATCAAAGTTTGGAGTTTTTTAGTTTTGGTGAGGGCCGCAGGGGTATTTGGCGGCCTCTCGTTTTTGGGGCCGCATATTGGCTTGGCGGCCTGGTAGTTTTGAAAATTTCTCAAAATCAGAGTGTTTTGGTTTATTTTTTTATTATGGTATAAATAAAAATTTCAGGCTGATAGGCTGATGTTGCATGGACAAAAAAAAATTAAACAAGTGGCATAATGTTTCTAAACAACTGACATGTAATATATTTACTCCTCCATTATACTAAACATGTCATAAGGAGAGTGATAAAATGAGATGCTTAACACGTCAACAAGTGACAATAAAAAACATCACGTGATATAAACAAGTAGTGACATGATTTGACATCTGTTAGTTAAAAAGATCGACTTTCAAACCAACTTATGATTAGATCCGATCAGATTTTTAACACGTCATTTAGTTGAATTATATATAATAACATTATTAGTATTATGTCCGATTGTTGCAACAGAACATATTATAAGAGAAAAAAAAATTTCATAAAAAGTAATATATATATTTTTTAAAATATATAAAAAGAATAATTATTCAACAATATCTATGAATTATATTAAAATAGATTAGAACAGAGACATTATAAGATAACAAATATGTTCAAAATTCAGTATTTAATAGAGAATAAGTTGGGGATTTTTAATTTATACGTACGTTGATTTTGTGTGGAATTTTCTATTACAATAAAAATTGCAATTTGATATTTTACTATTTTATTAATCTATTACAGTCTTGTTGCATGAAAAATTTGTATAGTTTTTGCTATTAATGTGGATATGTAATCCTTAAATCAAGAATTGCAGCGGTTATTGTGGATTTGTATCGTTAAATAATATTTTAAAAATGGAAATAAATTAGAACTAATAAGAAAATGAGGAGGGATCCACTTACAACATTTGTAAGTTAAAACATCTTACAATAATTTGATTTTGTGATTTTCAAAGTTCAAACAGTCGATCCAAACTATTCAACATGATATCTATATTAAAATGTGCTTGGAGATCAAATTTTACATTTTTTGAATTTTTTTCTATTTATTAAGTATTTTACAGAATTGTTGTTTTATTTGGACCATTGAAAAACAACAGTTTTGTAAAATACTTAATAAATAGTAAAAAAATTCAAAAAATTGTAAAATTTGATCTCCAAGCACATTTTAATATAGATATCATGTTGAACGGTTTGGATGGACTGTTTAGACTTTTAAAATCGCAAAACTGAATTGTTGTAAGATGTTATAACTTACAAATGTTATAAGTGGGTCCCTCCTCTAAGAAAATTGAGTACATGACAATTAAATAAGGGGGGTTTAGGAAAGTTTTCGAAAAAATGGAGAAATTGTGACATCTACATGTGGCGAGTACGTGTGGCAAGCACGTATCTAAATAAATTTAGACTTCTATATGTAAAAAGATGCATAAAAAAAAGATAAGCTGTTTGATTGAAGGGCTAATATTCAATCCAAACTTTCATCTTTTAATCAAAGTCGTTGGCGGATCTGGACATCAACGTACTTAATATAAGAATGGAGGTGTATAAATCTATTAATTGATTTATGGGGTCTATCTACTTTCCGAAATTTTTAAAAATACTCCTGTTCAAAAAATGATAAACCAAAAAATCACAAAAGTTTGAGAAATTCCATATTTAGCATGTCCGTAACGTGAAATTGTGGACAGTAACTGAGTGTCCGCAACTTCACATTGCGGACAATACTTTTTTTTAGCCTTTTGACCAAATTTGGTTTTTCAACGGTTCCTCATTGGTCCAAAAAATTATGGGGCCCACACTTAGCACGTCCCTGATTGGGCAACTGATTTGCTTGATAAATTTTTTGTAAAAGTTGTGTACAGTTTTTGTTCACAATTTCATGTTGCAGACGTACTAAATATGAAATTTCTTAGATTTCGTAGTTTTTTTATTAATCATTTTTTGGGTAGGAGTATCTTTAAAATTTTTGGATCTACTCAGATATTTTGGAATCTAGTAAGTGCCCTATTATAATTATTTTAGTATTTCATAAAAATGGATACACAATTAATATATAAAAAACAACATATTTATATTTTTTTATTCTTTGAAATTTTTTTAACATAATTTTAAAGAAGTTTGCAAGGATAGGAACGTCAAATTTTTACAAAAGAGAAAATAAAATAAAATAAAAATAAACATTCATCACTTTGCTTGAACTCCGCTTCTTTGCGGGCTTTCTCTCGTAGCTCGTAATCCGCCCCAGTACCCAACTTTCAATTACATTTACATGGACTGTCCATATACCGGGTCACTTCTTACAAGTTATTTAATTAAACAAATCTTTGTAGTTCATTTATCAAACAGTAGAAAAAACTGTAAGTGTTACAAAAAATCCGACCAAACCCGATCCCGGCAGCGTTTCTTTTTCCCTCTTCTTTCTTCTCTCCCCGACCGACGACGCTGGCGGAGCAGAACAAAATATTTGAAAAAAGTCGGAGAAATTCTAGTCAATACACGCCAATTGAAACACCGTCTCTTTCTTCGTCCACCGAATTTTACACCTAAGTCCCTCGAAAGATTCGAATTCTCCTCTTCTTCTCCAGCTCTATCCCAATCCCAGCTAGGGTTTACTCTGGCGATCTCCTAATCACAATCAACCCGCCAGATTGCGCAACCGCCACTGTAAATCCACAATTCCTTCCAAGCTTCTCTTGTTCTTCCTAGCTCGATTTAATCAGTTTTTCTCCAACCTTACGTTTCAGAATCCTTGATCCAGCTCAGCCCAATTTGGGAATAATTCGGAAAATAAAGCTCAATCTCACTTGTTTATCTAGGGTTTAGAATAATAGATTTAATTCCGCCCCAAATTGCGGTCTAGTCAGCTTTCCTCTCAATTTCAGATCAAATTCCCCATCTTATCAATGCTGGAGAGACACACACACCACTAGCCACTTCTTAATGGTGCGGCTCCTGAGCCTGGCCCGTTTTGGGCTCGATGAGCCGCCGAGGGAGATAATCCGGTCGGGTCCAGTTGGTTCCAGCGAAGTGGGTAGCAGTGGCTGGCTGATTCGATTCTTCGACTCTGCCTTCTTTTGTGAATGGATTGCTGTGAGCTACCTGTACAAGCATGAACATGCTGGTGTGCGTGACTACCTGTGTAACCGAATGTATGCACTCCCCCTGACAGGCCTGGAGTCATACATGTTGCAAATCTGCTATATGCTGGTGCACAAGCCGTCTCCGTCTCTAGACAAATTTGTGATTGATGCATGCTCAAAATCTCTCAGAATAGCTTTAAAAGTACATTGGATATTAATGGCCGAGTTAGAGGACGAGGAAGGGGATGGAGATGTCGATGGTGTTGTGAGGTTACAAGAGCAGTGCCAGATTGCAGCTACTCTAGACGCTGAGTGGCCCCCACTTGTCAAACCACCACCTCCTTCACCTTCACCTGCTAGCCCGAAAAGCAATCCAGTCATGGACAGGATACGTTCTTCAAAGCAGAAGCTTCTATCCCTGGCTTCTCCTGGTGAAGAGGGAAGCAAAAATGCGGTAACTGATGGTGGTAATAGGAATTTGTCTGTCGAAAAGGTCTCCTCAGAAGAGAATAAATTGCTTAAGAGACTGAGTATCGGGCCTCAGAAGGTCAGAGATGCTCTTTTTTCTAAGAAGTCAATGGAAAAAGATGAGGAGGACTTGCAACTAGATGGAAAAGATAGAGACAGAGATAAGGATGGATTTTTTAAAAGGTTGCTTAGAGATAGTAAAGATAAAGAGGAGGACGGAGAAGATAAAGAGGGGTTCTTTAAGAGGCTGCTGAGAGATAGCAAGGAGGAGAGGGAAAGAGAAAGGGAGAGGGCTGGGGATGAGGAGGAGAGAGAAGGATTTCTAAAGAGAATTTTGTTTAAAGACAAAGGAGATGAAAAAAAAGAAGAAAGAGACGAAGAGAGTCTCGGTAATAAGAGCATTGACGAAGAGGAGAGAGAAGGTGGTTTTTTCAAAAGGCTCTTTAAAGATAAGAATGAAGGAGGAAATGAAGAGAAAGAAAAAACGAATGGGAATTTAGAGGAGGAAGAGAGAGATGGCTTCTTTAAAAGGCTCTTCAAGGACAAAAATGAAGAGAGAACAGAGGAAGAAGACAACTTCTTCAAGCGGCTTTTCAAAGACAAAAATGAAGAAAGAAGAGAAGAGAAGAAGACGTTAAATGAAGAGGAGAGGAGCAATGGCATCATTAATGGAAATGGCAATAATGGGCTGGATGAAGGAGAAAAGGAGAACTTTTTTAAGAGGTTATTTAAAGACAAGCATGACGACGAGAATGATGTGAAAGTGAGTACGACGGGAATTGACGAGGAAGAGAACTCTGAGTTTCTCTCATTTCGCAAGTTGTTTAGAGTTCATCCAGAGGAGGCCAAGAACAGTGCCAGTACCAGTGGTATCGAGTGCAGTTCGCCTAGTCTGGAAAGCAGTCCTGGTACCGAGAGTTTTTTCAAGAGGTTGTTTCGTGACAGAGATCGCTCTGTTGAAGATTCCGAACTGCTTGGCTCAAGGAGCATGAAGGAGGTAATGTGCCTAAATGCATAGCACATGGAACAACTCCCCATTTACCTAATAATAAAAACAAGAATGGCCATTTAGTATGGAGATATTAAATCAGAATATAGATGATGATAATATAAAATGCATGAAATGCCGTAATTCAGTTTGCAAATTTGTACTTGAATGAGTGATAAAAAGTTTCGCTCTAATATGCTTATTAGTTTACTTTTGAGATTTCGGTTCTCTTCAACAAGTTTCTGGATGTAAGTATTTGTATGGTGGTACAGTACCAGCTAGAATTGGACAACCCACTCAGGATCAATTAAGATAGATGGGTTAGCAACTCTTCTCGTAATTAGCATCTTGTCTTTAATATCCCATTTGGAGTATTCTCTTTGATATTATTATGATTTGTGATGTTGAAATTATTTTTTTCTTTTGCAATGACAGAACCGTCCTGGTTCACCAAGGCAAAATGACAAGCCAAATAGGAAGCCACCTTTACCAAATAATATTATAGCAGAGCTGCGGAAAGGATCATACCATGCCTCTTTAGAGTTTGTGCAAACATTATGTGACACTTCGTATGGTCTGGTCGACATTTTCCCTATTGAAGATCGTAAAATAGCTCTACGTGAGGTACAAGTCTAACAGCATTATTCTTTCAAGTTTTGTTATATATTTATCCATGTAAAGTAATAAATATAAGCTACAGCGGGCTTTGGAGTAAAAAGAAAATGATGGGATTTTTCTCTTGTTAATAATTTTATTTATTTACTTCAGAGAGTATATTGTTCGGTGCTTTGAACCATAAAGTTGCAAAGGTGGTTTGTGTTCTTGGAAATGACAAAATTAATTTTACTTCATATGTGCTGCCTTTTGATTTCTTATTCCTCCTTATAAGTCATGAAGCTGAAGTAGCTTGTTTTGTTGTCACTTGTTTTAGTCTCTTATAGAGATCAATACGCATCTTGCTGATTCTCAGAAAAGTGGAGGTGTGTTCTCTAAATCTTGTTTTTCGTCTTTATCCTCACTGCAAATTTTAAAATTTAACATCTACTTGTTCATTGCATAAAGTTCTTTATTAAATGGTGTGCACAGGAGTGTGCTTTCCTATGGGGAAGGGGATGTACAGAGTAGTGCATATACCTGAAGATGAGGCTGTTCTTCTTAATTCGAGGGAGAAGGCACCTTATCTTATCTGTGTTGAAGTATTGAAAGCTGAGACACCGAGGTTTGTTCTCTCCAAACCTTTGCAATTTCACTGTTATCCTGATAGGTAGCACTATGGTCCAGATTCTTGCAATATGATTGCATTGTTTTGAATTGAGGCACAGATTGCACAGTAGTTGATTTGGTGCATTACTGGGTTTAATTGAAGCTAAATGAGCCTTCTATTGTATATTCTGGCTTAAGAAACCAAAAGAATGCAACTGGCCTTTTCTTTTCTACTAGTATCTGTGAATTTGAGTCTTCTCAAATAATTGTCCACGTGTTCCTCGAACTTGAAGCTCTGTAAAATTCTATTTTAAACAAGAAAATCCTTCTAGTTGACATGCTTTTCTTGCTTCCGCAATGAGGTGCAGTTCTCTGTTTGCTTTATATTCTTAAACAGTTAAAATTTACAAATTATATCAACTGTCCACCTTACAAGTACAACCACCACTTTAAAAGGTATACTTAAGCCAACTTTTGATCTTTCTCAGGGATCAGCATTTCCCTTATTTTGCTTGGTCAGTTATATTGATGCTGTTTATTTTACTTATAGTAACAAAAAAGCTTCGTCTGACACTCAAAAGCTGCCCAAAGGAGGTATACCCTTGGCTAACGGGGATGTTCAATTACCAAAACCACCCCCTTGGGCTTACCCTCTCTGGAGCCGGCATGAGTCAACCAACTACGACTCAAACCATATGTTAAAGTCAACCTCTCAAGCCATTGACCAGGCTATGGCCCACATGTGGGAGGCAAAGGTCAATTTTGTGACAATTGGCTTCTCCATTGAGAAACTGGGTCGGTCGAGGAGTAATAGGGAGTCGGAGGACGGTGTCAATGCAGGAGAAAGTATGGAGTGGGTGAAAGTTAGTTTGACAGCTGTCCCTGGGGTGAGCATGGACGATGTGGGAGTTGATCAGGAGCCCATTAGAAAGAAGGAACACCGTCGGATTCCAAGCACTATAGCCATTGAGGAAGTAAAGGTGGGCCATCTTTCCTTTGAAAGTCTGTTTCCTTGTCCTCTGTGGGTGTGGGGGGACAGGGAGGTGTCCGTCAGTGTGCATGTGTGTGTGCGATTAGGTACTTGGACAGGTGCTTAATCCATGATTTGTCTTGAACCAGTATTTGTCTTAGCAAGCACTGCCTGGTACCAACACAAACTGACGACTATAGTTCCTTTTTAAAAGAAAGTTTATTGTTTGTCTATTTTTGACATTTGCTTGAAGTAGACTCAAACAAGAATACATGAACTCTATCCCTCTATCATGAGAATTTGATTTTCTTCATCCTCTGGAAGTCTCATTCTTGCTTTCTTTACTTCTATAAAAAATTTAGGCTGCTGCAGCTAAGGGACAGGCACCGCCAGGACTTCCTCTAAAAGGAGCTGGCCAGGATTCGCAGGACATTTTGCAAAAGGTACTGAACCATGAAATCCCAAAGCCGTATTTTACTTGGTTGTTCCACAGCATTCACTGACTGCGCTTGTGCCATACTCAGTCTAGCGATGGTGGCATCCCCAAGCCAACTGATGCCTTGTCAGGCGAGCTCTGGGAGGTCAAAAAGGATAGAATAAGGCGGTTTTCTGTTCACGGCAAATTACCTGGCTGGGACCTCCGCTCTGTAAGGACTTACTGCAACTTCTGTTAAATTGGATGGAACAGTTTAAGTTGGATGGCCTTTTACATTTCGATGCCTTATTCTGTAGATAATTGTAAAGAGTGGTGATGATTGCCGGCAAGAGCATCTAGCGGTCCAGCTTGTTTCTCATTTTTATGGTAGCTTTTCTTATTCTTACCTCTTTTTATATTATGTTCTCCTTTCAGATATTTCCTTTTCAAATATCATTTTCTAATACTTGGTATTAACACCAGATATTTATCAAGAAGCCGGGCTGCCACTTTGGTTGCGCCCCTATGAGGTCCTTGTAACGTCTTCCTATACAGCTCTTATTGAAACTATTCCTGACACTGTGAGTGGTTATGAACATATCTGGATTTTCTCATGTTCCTTGTTTAGTTTCATATCTTATAAATAATATCTCACCTGTGCTTTTGTATTGGATCTTTGTATTGCAGGCATCTATCCATTCCATCAAGGGTAGGTTTCCTAATGTATCAAGCTTGCGCGACTACTACATAGCCAAATATGAAGAAAATTCCCAAAACTTCAAACTTGCACAGGTCAGTGCAATGTGATCTTAACTGGCAAAAAAGATTAATTGATTGTATTTATCGTGAGCTGAAATTTTTGAAAACATAACAATATTTTTGTTGCCATATTTTGGCGATTTCACAAGAAGTCAATTGCTTCTAGATCTTTTTTTTGTAAGCATATTAGTTAACAAACATGGCTTTAGAATCTAAACATCAAAACCTTTAAGAAGATGAGATATCACATGCATCTGTTTAGTTTAAAAAATGGCATATATACTAAAAATAGACTGTCTTGCAAAAACAATATATAGAATAGTCAGAAGGCCAATCCAATTTATTAAATGATTGTTGCACCTTGCATTATCTACAGTTGAAGTTTTAGTGTATCGCTGTGTTATTTGACCATAAATTAATGAAAGAGTAGTGACATGCTGTTAAATAACTGTGTTTTCTCGTTTGATGGATGAGATGAAAGATTTGAAAAGCTGTCAAAAGTTTCATTTTACTAGTTTCTTATGTCTAGCTCAGAAATGGATGCCTTGTTACAGACTACAGAGTACAATATTTTGACTGTCAGGAGTCAAAAAGCAGTACTCGGGACTAATGTTGGTACTATGTACTGTAGCCATATTTTTTATTGACACCTAAATGCAATTTTGTGTTGTCAGAGATGACTGTCAATTTTATATTTATTAACTGGTGTTAAACAGCTGCCTTATAAATACTAGGAAAAAAATATGCTTCTTTCAATTGTGTTTATTTATCTTTGTTTTCTGTTTTCTCCCTCCCCTTCTTTGTGCTTCTGGCCATTTTGTTTAACTTCTGGTGCTCTAAGCAGAGAAACTTTGTGGAAAGCATGGCGGGGTATTCTATATTGTGTTACCTACTACAGGTATAATTTAAGTTTGATTTATATTTCTTTTACTCTATTTACATGTTGATCTTCTCTTATCCATGATTTTGTATATATCTTTTGTTGGAATCTCTCAATGCAGATATAATTTTTCCACCAACTCCAGGATATTTTTTGTCATTTCAGGTAAAGGATCGGCACAATGGAAATTTGTTGATTGATGAAGAAGGCCACATAATTCACATTGATTTTGGTTTTATGCTCTCCAATTCGCCTGGTGGGGTCAATTTTGAGAGTGCACCTTTTAAACTCACTCGGGAACTCCTTGAGGTTTGAAACTTGTATAGTTAGAAATGAGTACAACTAAAACACTTGTTTGTTTTTCATTTTTGTATTCAATAAACTGATCCTGCTGGTTTTCTTGCTAGGTGATGGATTCTGATGCGGAAGGAACTCCCAGTGAATTCTTTGATTATTTTAAGGTATAATTTATGTTTCCTTAACGTTGTTTTGACTATATAACGTGTATTGTTCAATAATCTATTCTTTATTTTGATTTGGTTTTATTTTTGGAGGTGTTATGCATCCAAGGTTTTCTTACTTGCCGAAAGCATGCTGAGCGCATCATTCTTCTAGTGGAAATGCTACAGGTAGCATAAGCTTAAGATAATCTATCACAAAAAGAAAAAAGAGTATATCATTCTTAGTTTAACAACTTTCAATTTTTTTCTTGTACATCTGAACAAATTACGGTTCTGGTATTGTTGTTAGTGGGTATATCTAGGGTTTCACGATTATGTTCTCTTAGAAAGAAATAAGTTCTTAACGCATTTGCTTATAAAAAGCTTTTCTGTTATGTTAGGATTCTGGTTTCCCTTGCTTCAAAGGTGGGCCCCGTACTATACAAAACTTGAGAAAGAGATTCCATCTCAGTCTCACTGAAGAGGTTCGCTCTTCTTCATTACATTTTTGTTTTCTCCCCATAAATTATCACTTTTTGAATGCGCATCCATTATCAACCATTTTAGCATGATTGAGACTACCACACACATACCTGAGTCCTTAAATTTTCCTTATTGTGGTACTTAAGTCCATGTCATGTGTTCCATGGTGTAATTAATTCAGAGGGACCCTGAAGCACCATGTCTTAAATAGGTCACTTGGTTGCAGAATTTCTCAATTTGGTCCTTTTATATCAGTTGATAATGTTACAATGTTAAAGGACCAAATGGGAGAATTTCTGTAAGTTACTTAAATTTAAGTCCAGTCTTGCTACCATCAAAAGGAGATTTCAGTTGATAACTTTTTTTTTTCTTTTTTTTTTATGAATAGTAATCCCCGGACTTTTAGTCCGTGAAAATTGGATGCATTCCTTCCATGCTCTTGTGTATTTCACCATTTGTGTTGCGTTATTGTAAATATGATTCATTTTTATGATGTCAAACAGCAATGTGTCTCTTTGGTTCTCTCCCTCATAAGCAGCAGCTTAGATGCCTGGCGCACCAGGCAGTATGATTACTACCAGAGGGTTCTTAATGGCATTTTGTGAAACACTAGTGTTGTTATCCAAAATTGCTCCATTTGCAAGGAAGAAGTGCTTCTTAAGCCAACTCAACTGTTGATGTCGCTAAATCTTGTCAGGCGGCGTCGTTAGAGTTAGAAAGTGCTGTTGGTGAAGTTTGTAGTTTGGTTCAGCTACACGGACCCAGATTGGTGTACTTGAGCACAGTCTAGTTTAGGTTCTTTATCTGTACAGAAGAAAGTAATTTTGGGTACAAGGGTTTGTGTGTCATGAAGGCTTCAAAAGGTAGTAGATAGGCTATCTATCGGAGAAATGCACATTACAGGAGAAATTGTGTTTGTAAATTTTTCTTTCTATTTTTAGAGATAAGGATCTGTGAAGACCTGAAAATTGAGAGGTTAGTACCAAAGCATGAAACTATCAAACTGACAATATAACCTCTGCCTATCTTTCCTTTTTGTTCTAGGTTGATGTTTGGTTTGGGTTTGGGTCATGAAATGTACATTTTTTAGCGACTCCCCTATTGTTTGTTGCAGCGTGAGGAGATGTGCTCGTGTATTTCTTGATTGGTCTTCTTTTGAGATAGTAAATTGTTGATTTTCATAATTAAAAGCTAGTCTTCTAGGTATCATCTGTATGAGAAAAATTGGAATCTTTATGCAAGCAACTACCTTTCGCTGTCTTTATAATCTATTATTAAATGTTATCAATCATGTGGCGCTAGAGCTTATACTTATTTTAAGTCCACTGAGAAATAGTGTTTATTGTGTCATCATATCTAATGGAAACCTTTTGGGCCTTCAAATCGTCTTGAACTTTTTCGCTTATATCTCATTTTTCTTGATGAAGATTACTATGCTCAATTACGCATCCCAATTACCTATTGTAAGTATAGCTTTACTGATGATGTTTGTCGAGTTTATTATGTTGCCATATGTATAATCAACTGGTCTTCTTTCTCTATTTTTAAGGATATGCTTTAGAAATTAGAAAAGTAAAGCCAACACCAACATATCAGGGTAGTTTTAACTTCAAATATTTAATTCCAACTATAGGTTTGCACGGAGAAATTTCCGGTTCTCTTCTGTTCATTTTGGTATAGCAATTTGTATAATGGATTATTGTTGCAAACTGTCTTTGCATATTGTATATGAGAACTAAATTTTCTAACAAGCATGACAACTAATATCATATTACTTCCCCCTTGAGTGTATTCAATCCACGAGCCCTCCGAATAACAGGTACAACTGTACAAGAACCTCTCATCTTAAATCTTATATAGCTGGTGAGCGTAGGTTATCAGATTAAACTGATTTGGTCAAAATAGGTGAATTAAAATATAAAATTTAGATGTCTTATTTATCATTTGGATAGACCTATTAATAATAATATAAGTTGATAACTGCTTGATTATATAAATCAATTGCTGATAAATTTGAATCGTTGATTTATTAGATTCCTCGTCAGATGATCAATAAAATTTTAAATTACACTGCATTTGATATATAACACGTCTAAATCACAACAAACACATCCATAGGTTTATTCGTTTTATTTTCTCAAGTGTTGGATGACTATAATTGTTGAATAAGTTTCTTGTTAACATAATTTATCTCATTTAACATTATAGATATATTCTTTGGATTTCGCACGCAACTTCAATGGATCCAGCACGACGAAGGGTGTGGGAAGTAACATGGTCAGCAACACTGTGGGCCATCTGGCGTGAGCGAAACAAAAAAATATTTACACAAAGGTCAAGAACAATCGTAGTCTTAACAGAGACAATCTTGGGAGAAATAAAACAATGGATTCAGTGCTGCTAATAGGGTTTCAGATAGAAGAGCCCTTTTTTCTTTTTTGTATCTAGAGCTACAATGTAAATATTAACTAAATAACCTAATTGGGTCTTGTAAATAATTTTTTTAATTAATAGAAAATATAAGAAGGCAAGTTGCCATCTTACCCTAAAAAAAACATTATAGATATATATAACAGTAACATATTTTCTGATCGATCATCTTTCAGATACACCGCACGTGCTGCTAAAAATTGAATTTTATTAGGTCATTATCTTGATGCCTCATTCATGCAGTTGTTAGCTATCAAAGAGATCATTAAAGTGTTTTCTGTTGAGAAAACCTAAAAAAAATCTTTTGCACTCGTAAAATTCTACATTACGCTGGATTATTTTTCTGGTTTATATTAATCACCGTACATATATTTTCCTGAATTGTTTATAGTCTTGGTAATTGTTTTATACGATTAATATTAAATCCTTTATGTAGTGACTAGCAGTGTTGTAAATAACGGTATGCGCTCGTCGGACGGACATGGTACTGTCAAGTAATTAATCGAAAATAATCGGGAATAATCGATCATAATCGGAAATAATCGGCCAATTATAGAAAAAATCCATGACGGTTTGGTCACCGCTAACGACTAATCGGCCGATTAATCGGCTTAAATAGACGTTTTTTACAACACTGGTGACTAGTACCACCTGAAGTAATTAAATAATTGACAATATAGGAGATGAATCCATTTCCTCTGAGGTAACAAAATATTTTTGTTAACATATGGAACATTAAACGTGTCATTGTCGAAGGCACAACACTGTCGAAAACACGAAGCGGGAGGGAGTGCGTCGAAGCATGAATTGACCTAGCGGCGAGAACCCGCTTTTCTTCCCTCTATAGATTCCTGGGACCTCATATTTTCATTTGCCTTCAGATGGAAGATGCCCAGCCTGCCATTTTCTTTTGTTGGCAAACTATTGCCCAGCTCGCTAAGGGTATCTTGTGGGAAGTGGAACTGAAATTTTTTTAGTTAACACAAGGAAAAAAAATCAAAATTAAATGATTACCACCGTTTTCATATCAATTTCAATTCTACCACCCACGCGGACTTAGTTCGCGCATCAAATTGGGCTGGTGCGCAGACTGGGCTGGGGCACCTGTTGGTGCGAACTGGGTAGGCGCACCAAGGGGCTGTGCCTGAGAGCATTTTTGGGAAGATTCATGAGGAGACCCCACCATAGCCATCACAAGAGTATACGCCGCTGGTCGAGAGGGAGCGGATGGAGGAGGGACGGGGTAAGAGAATTAGGAGAGAGAGGTTACCGTACACACCACTGAGCAAATAGAGCACCATTTTTTACTTATTATTTCGTTAGTTGTTAGGTACTTATATTTTAATATTCTGTTTTTATTCTACTTTTATCATATCTTATTATCTATGCCGGACATTAAAATATGCCGGACGAACGAAAAAAAATACGTACATTGTAATTTTAAAAACACAATATCATACTTAGAAATTAACTTGTTTTAACAATATCACACAATATCATACTTAAAAATACGTACATTTTTTACTTGTTATTTCCTAGCATCTCTTTTCCTTCTTGCATTATTTTCGAGGGTTGCTCTGTTAGTCTGGTAACCTTTTTTCTTCCTTCCAGTATGTCCATCCACATTGGGACCCTGTCTTATCCTACCCAACTTCACTAATCAATTCTCTGGCATTAAGATCGCTCCCTCGTATGCCGGTCACTCACTTTGATTGTCATACAAGTAAAATTCACCACTCCATGTGTCGATGAGTGTTTGAATGTTGTAGTAGTAATTTACGAAGACATTTTGATCGTAATTTCTATATTTTTCACACATTTGTAAGTTACATCATCCTCAATCATAGTAATGAATATCTAATTATTAGAAGATATTTGTACCTTAGACGACACACTGCCATCACATGAACACATGGTATTCCGGTGAGCTGAGATTTTTGGCACGAGCATTCCACCTCATGGTCGTTCTTCACAACGACCTTGTACCTACAGTCTTGAGACGTGTAGACCCATTTGCCTCTCTCTATGTCAAATGAGATTTTCTCACCATGTGATGTCACCATAAATTTTCCAGTTCTGTTGAATGCAATCGCGCTCATTTTGTTAGTCTTCTCGATGTGTTTATTCAGCTTTAAGTGCGTACGGGTGAAGAAAAGCTGACCCTCTTTTTGGCATTGCACTACCTTTTCATATCTTTCAATGAACTATATGACATACTTGTAGAACGTCTCCTCAATAATTGCAGTAACTGGTAACCTACGATAATTAAAATTTACAATTAAATAAAGAGAACCTAAAATATTTCAATAAATGTAACCTATGAAAATTGTAAATTACAAACCTGCGAGAAGTTTTGAAGACATTGTTTAACGATTCAGAACCACTACTAGTCATTATGGTCCAACAACTCCCATCGTCCATAGCTTGATGCACCTTCCATGGCTTAGCTAGTTCTTCTTCGTCATTTTCATTATACTTGCCACATGTATCCAAGTATGTCAACCAATTAGAATTTCGCATTCCGATTGCATTAAGGTCTTCTTGTAATCTTCTTATTTTCTTCTTTTTAACCATGATCTTGAAAAATTTAGAAGCAACTTTATCCTAAGTGTGTTTTCCAAAATTCTCAAACATATGTTGAGAGCAGTACCGATGAGCACTCTCCCCGTTCTCCTCGGACCAACCCAGATCATCTTGTATGAACACCTTTTTTATGCCCTTGTGCCGGTCAGACACCACACACATGAATCTATTTGAACCAATTACAAACTCCTGCACCCACTTCATGAACCACCCCTAATTCTCAAAATTCTCGCTCTCTACCAATCCAAATGCTAGCCAGATTAATTGGTTCTCCGTATCATATCCGGTGACAATCAACAACTTACCCTTGTATCTACCTGACAAGAAACAAACATCGATGCTAATGATGGGTCTGAGGTGACCTATTGCTTGTATACATGGTTCCCATGCCCATGCCAACCTTTTGAAATACCGGTACCCTGCCTTTTCTAAAGGCTTTGAAATAACTTTATATACAGTTCCTGGATTTGCCCTTTTGATTGCCTCAAACAAAGGGACAATAAGCCTGTAAGACCCCTCCCAACTACCAAATGCCCGGGCAATCGCTAACTCTCTACCACGCCACATTTGTTGTACTTTGGGACGATGCCCTCGTATTTAGAAGCAACCAGGTCACTGATAGCTCTGATACTAATATCAGCATTTTTTTTCCAAAGACATTTTTAAGCAGTTGGCGACCATAGCGGACATCAACTGCGCATGATCTAACCTAGATGCATCAGCATGGCATGTGTGCTTTACCTCATTCTTCATGATGGCCCAAGCATTACCAAAGCCTGTGGCCCTTGCAACCAACCCCCACTTGCACCAATCGCTCTTGCACTTATATCTTATCCTTCTTGTGTCGCTGTGTGTCTGTTTGATCTCGATATTTTTCTTTATGTGCCAGTGGTGATTTTTTTGTTTCATTTGATCCTTGTCGTTATACATCAACCACTCAGAAATTTCAGATGTTTCTCCATCCTAATTTAAAATTGTCAAAAATTTTAAATTAATAAATTTTAAAAGTAAATTAAAAAGTAAATATAAATTAACAAACGAACCTCTGAATCCGCAAAAAAAATATCAGCCTCTTCAAACCCCGATGTGTCATGAAATGCTGGGAACAGGTGTCTTTCTCCACAACCCGATATTGGCCACTTTCGCATACCCAGCATAGGACGGGTGTCTTCCTCATCACTATGATCTACTTGTTGGGTTTTGAGGCTACCCAAAGCCATTAGGCTTAAGCTGCGGAAAGACCGTAAAATATAATTTTTACTTCTAACTCAAGCCAAAAGGATTGAAGTGGTATGTCGGATAATCTACCGAGAGTTACATACCTGTTCAATCCGTTTCTCAGATTAAAAACCGTAAGTAAAACTTTACTCATTCAGATCATAGATTAAGTAGTATGTCGGATAATAACCGAGAGTTACATACCAGATATGTCGGATAATAACCGAGAGTTACATACCAGATTAATCCTTTATAGACCCAAAGTAGTAAAACCGTATTTACTTGTTTTTAATCAGTTTATAGATCTACTCCTTTGATTGATTTCTAAAAGATTAAATCTATTTAACAATTAAATAGATTAATATTTAACATTTATACCTTGTATCCAAATTCCAATTGGATTGTAGTTACGTCTTGTAGCACCAGACGTCTGATGCCTCTATTGGTTGTCCACCAGGAAATAACCAGAAAGCGATTATTTCTTTTGCCAGAAATACTATAACCGCGTTTTTCGTAAATACACTATTCACGAAAAATCCTGAAAACACTATTCACCGCAAACACTATTCACGGCTCGCAAGATATACGTAATCAAATTACGTATTCTTTCTTTTCTTACGAAAACACTATTTGGGAAAGAAAAACTCGATTCGATTCGATCCGATCTGATTCGGTTCAAAATGGAATTCTATATTTTTCTCTACCCCTACCCCTCTATTTATAGTTTTTTTTGAAAATATGAAAAATGACCAAAATGCCCCTATAGGTCGGCATGAATAGTAGCCGACTTTAATTTTGGGCTTTTTCAATTTTGGGCTTTTCAATTTGGCCTTTGACTTTAATTAATTTATTTCGGCCATTGACCTTATTCAATCAAATTATTTCGGCCAATAAAGTGATGGGCTTTAAAATATATTAATTCATAATTAATATATTAATCCATTTAATCAATTGAATTTGATTTCAATCAAATTCGGCCAAAGAAAGGGAAACCCAAATATATATATATATATTAATTCATAATTAATATATTTATCCATTAGTTAATTATATAATTGTTCTGAACAATTATATTTCTTGCGGTTGTTGTTTCGGTAAATTTATACAACGTGTCGAACACGCTTATAAATTTAATGTGTTGAAGCTTGTTATCTCTATAACATTTATTTATTAATTATAACATTTATAATTAATCAAATAAATTAATTCTCTGATTACTTTCCTATTGGTGTGACCCGATAGGATCTGTGTTATGTTGGTAAATAGAATTAAAACCGTTTTAACTTCTATAATCATGAGAGGCATCTGGCAAAACGCATCATGACCATCCAATTACACAGATGATGCTGTACTGTACAATATCACGATCCAGTAAACTATTTTACTTGTGTTTAATTCTTTCGTCTCATAGCTGTCAGATTAATTTCAAGGTAGGTTTGTGTCATCCTTGCAAATTAATCTTTTCTTGATCTTCAACAGATTATCAAATATGATTAACTCTTGTTAATCATACCGCATGCAGATAATCTTATTCTATCAAGGGGCCCAGTGACACTATGACTCGTATAATAAATACGAGGGACAATAGTACTTTTGGTAGACCATCACTTCCTCAGCATAAGTTATGTATACTGAAGAGCTACCGTTATAGCTACTTTTTACGGATAGCGTTAGGTAACAGTCACAGATACATTTCTTATGTAGGAACGATGAATACCTCATACTTTAGAATTTAACACTGAATGAAAGCATTAATGACACGAACACAATTCAGTATAATGTTTCATTCGGGGTTCTGTCAAATACCATGTTCATGGAACATGTATCTATGTGATTAAAATGACAACTCTGTGTCTATGGTCTGTAAAACTTGACCATCTTTTAATCCACATACTAACCTTGTAGCGGTAATTAGTGTTCCTGCTAATTACCTCGGTCAGTGACCTTTTTAAGAGTATATATCATCTATATTATGAAGTTTCACAATTCCAGTCATTAACTCGAAATGATTCATAAATTCAATAATACTCAAGGAAACAAAATGACATTTTATTAATCATTCAATTCATGAACAAAGCTTTATATAATTAAATTATCGTATTATTGACTTCTAGATTATTACTTACTAACACTACTGCCCCCACACTGTCGTCACTAGCATCCCAATTTTCCTCTGCCTCCCGTTCTTCGGGATCATCGTCTGTATTGTCAGCATAATAAAGTTGTTTCAGGATTTCAGATCAATCCCGATCAGATTGGGCACAACTAGAGCTGGAGGATGGAACCCGAGATCAGACCCGACTATGACCAGCCCCTACGGATGAGGACCACAACTCGGGTCATGTACCATCGTATGAACCATACGTACCACCCATTTTGTGTGCGGTTTCACTTCCTCCTTTTCGAAGTTTGGGTTTGGGTGCCATGGTAAGATCTAGGGTTTCATCAGACCATGATGGATTAAACAATTTATATTAATTTTCAACAATTTCTAACAATTTATATTAATTTCTAACAATTTCTAAATAATTTTAGACTAATAAATACAAAAATTTGAGGAACTTACATGCAAAAGGGGAGGCCATCTATTGGAGAAAGAGAGAAAGAGAGAAAGAGAGGGGAGAGAGAGTGAAAATTTGAAATGAATGGGGTGAAAAATGGGAGGGGTACCCTCCAGTATATAGGCAATAGCAAACTGTCTCATTGTGGGGCGGTTTGGTACAGAGAGTGGACCGTCCAAACATTGAAGCGGTCAGGGTGTTTTTAAAAATATTTTCATACCGAGAGTAAATTTTCTATTTTTTCTTTTTTTGAGGGTATTAATAAAAATAACGTATTCACACTATTCTCCCATATATACTATTTCCTGATATTTTTATTAATACCCCAAAAAAAAACAAATTATCAAATCTGCCCCCACCCCAAACTTATTTTTAAATCTACCCCAACCGCCCAGCCACTGGGCGGTCCAGTTTCCATAGCTACTGTCCGCTAGTGAATTTTTTATTTTTTTATTTTTAAGAGACAATATGAATATCAAGATGCTGAATTCTTTACGCTAAAAATTCGGATTGTTTTTTTAAATATTAGTTAGATTACTTCTTTTAAGCATATTTATACTAAAATACGCTAAATTACTAGGAATTATATTAAATTACGTTGAGTTACACTAAATTACTTTAAATTACGCTAAATTACATTAAATTACGCTAAAATATGGTAAATTATGCTAAATTACATATGAATAGGGACGATATCTTCACTGAAGAGGCGAAAAACAACGACGAAACTTTAAACGGTCATAAAACGGCGCTCGAGTGTCCGATTTCAGCAAATGACCACTTTTCGGAAAGCTTGTGAAAATGCGCATGCATCAATGCCCGCTTTGCTAGATATTAAAATTCAGAATTACCAAAAAACAAAGGCAAGAGTCTCAAAACTTGAGTTGAAGTTTCCGATTAAGATTTTCATTTCTATTATTCAATCCAGGTAGCTCAGTAAATTAGTTACATAATGAACTTGTATAATACAAATTTTTACTATTTTTGAATCTTTTTACTATTTTTTATAATTCATGAAAGATGACACAAAATCGGTTTACTTTAGTGTAATTTTGCGTAGTTTAGCGTAATTTACCGTATTTTAGCATAAGTAGCGAAGTTATTGTTATTTAGCATAATTTAAAGTAATTTAGTGTAACTCAACGTAATTTAACATAATTTTCCAAGTAATTTAGCGTCGTATAAATATGTTTAAAAGAAGTAATCTAACTAATATTTAAAAAAATCCGAATTTTTGGCATTAAGAATTCAGCATCTTGATATTCATATTGTCTCTAAAAAAAAAAAAAAAAAATTTACTAGCGGACCGCCCAGCTGCTGGGCGGTCAGCTATGAAAACTGGACCGCCCAGTGGCTGAACAGTTGGGGTAGATTTAAAAATAAGTTTGGGGTGGGGACAGATTTGATAATTTGTTTTTTTTTGGGTATTAATAAAAATATCGGTACTATTTCCAGCCCAATTACGTATGAGCTGACGTACTTTTACAAAGCAAACCAACATGCCATTAAATACGATCCAGGATTTTCTAACCTAGACGGATACTTCTTTTAATGTAGCGAGTCATGGTACAAGCTTTTACTTTGATGGAATTATTCTGAGTAGGGGCAAATCTAAAGAAATTTTCAACAGTGGCGTTATGTATCCTATTTTTGCAAGATTTTCTTTTATTTAAAAAACTAATTAAATGTAATGAAACCCTAATTGTTTATTTTTATTTTTTTTGAAGTAAGAATACATTTATAACGGAAGGAATATTTTTTCCATGTCATCCACGTCCGTATCCGCAAGTTACCTGCAAATAAATATTTCACATTGATAAAATAAATTATCAATATCCATATCCATATATGCACAAAATGATGTGTATACATATACAAATAATTTATATATTTTCTTTTTAAAAATGGTTATTCGGATTATTTAAATTTGGAATAATAACATATACTATAATATTTTTATGTATAGACGAAGTCAAATTATTAAAGTTTCTAGCATCTCAAAAGTAAAAGATAATATAAAATTTCAATTATAGAAAAAAAAAAGACTTTCTAAAAGGAATGATTGTATTTTTCATGCATATTTTTCATACTAAATTATTTAGGGAAAATTTCTAGTGTACCCATGAAATCTCTTAAAATATCTATTTTTCCCATGAGAACATCTTAATTTCTTATATCCTAATCGAAATTTAACATTCTTTCTTTTATCCCTTTCTATTCATTAATTTGTTTTTTACAAAAACATACACCTTCCTTTCAAATAGAGATGTCCCTTTAAATAAGTAACATAATTGAATTGAAGTTGTTTTGGAATAGAAACCACCCCTTATCTCTAGATAGGAAGAGTATTAAAGAAAGAATGTTACATTTCTATGGAGATATATAGGATATTAAGATATTTTTATGGAGAAATTGATTATTTTAAAAGTTTTCATGGTTACACTAGAAATTTTCCCTTAAATTAATAATTAATTTTTTATAATTTTGGTGGATCTTGAATCATTAGTGCTCATGATATTATTAAGAGTAGATCTATATGCTCATTATCAATAACCAAATTGCACTATACAATGTAATTAATTATTTGGATGTTATTAAGAGGTTCGTCAGCTTATCTAAATATTATAAGAGATTGATTGATGTTGAGTATTAACTTGGATTTATGGAGTACTACAACTATACAGGTCATGTGGTCATTTTGGATAGGACTGCATGTAATTTGCTCTCTTGATATACAAGCCGAGGGAGATCAAAAGAACCTGCTGACTTTAATATTTATTTTTTAGCCTTTTATTGTTATACTTTTCATATCAAAAGTCTCAAACAAAACACTCAAATTTTTGGAGAGGAAAAGAATTAGAAATACTTTCAATAGAGAGACGACAATAGAGGTCTAGTAATAAAGACAATGCTCTCTGTATAAGAGGTAGTAGATTTGAAATTCAGATACAAGAATCATTTATGAATATTAATTATTAAATAATGGAGTGGCTTGAGTTCTAACTTTTACTAAAAAAAAAAAATCCTAAGAAAACAAATCAAAGTTCAACAAGGATGCATTTGGTTTGTACTATATAAAATTCCTGGAGTTGTTAGATTTCCAATAATCTGATTCCAAGCAATTTGTACGAACGATTTTATATCATGTTTAAAAAAATAGTTTTTGTTAATCAAGTATGTAAGTTGCAGCTATAGATTACCAAGATAGTACAATATTATTATTATTTTTAATTAAAACCAGCTGGACTCAAACTAAAATTAATGGCAATAACTACGGATACACGTGAAACCTTGACTTCTTTTTGTCCTTTTTAGGTACAAATATACAAGTGTAAGATGGCAAGCCTGGCACTCTTCACGAACTATTAAAAAGGATGTCCTGTAATGACCGGCTTGTCCTTTAGAAACCCCCAGGCCCCAACAGATAAATAAAGTAAAAAATTAGTTTGTTTGAAGCTCATCAAGTTTATTAGATTCGCTTTAAACAATGAATTCGACTGTTGAAAGTTAAAACTGATCTGTTTCATGAGTGATGTGTTTATGTGTAAATTTTATTTTGAATTAATTTGATATAAATTCAAGCGTTTAATAATTGATAAAAATAAATGTATCAAATTAATTTATAAATATTATTTTTTTAACAACTTGACTTTATACTAAAATAATTTATAAATTTTGCATATAAACGTATTACTCGTGAAGTAAACTGGTTTCAATGGTTTGAATTTATCGTTTTAAGTCAATTCGATAGGTTTTTGAAGTTAAACTTAAGAGACTTGATAAGGTTAAAAACACCATAGTTCTACTCCAGATAGATGAATCAATTAACTGGGGTGAAACTATAGTACTATGCACAGCGCATATTGTTAGTGTTATGATTTAGAAGTCAATTATAGAATGATTGTATTCTAACTTTTGTTCATGTAATTGAATGATTTTGTTTATCATTTTATTCCTTAAGTATTTTATTACTTATAAATCATTCATGTTGAGAACTTGAAATTGTGGAACTCTATAAATGAGTTAATAAATACTGTAAATTATCCATAGTCTTGGTAATTAACAAGGAACATTGATTATCGGGTATAAAATTAGCATTTGGATTAGATGATGATCATGTTTTGCAGATCATATGACAAGAAGTTGTCAATCTAATCAAATGGATACCTGATGGATATCAGGGGATTAAACGTGACCAAAATAAAACATTAAATATGGATTGTGTTTGTATCATTAATGTTTTATTTGTCTCGAATTCTAAGGTATGAGATGATTGTTTCTGTCACATGAGAATACGTATTTGTGGGTATTATCCGACGCTGTCTGTAACTAGCATTCATACATATTCTATCTCAGTATGTGTCTCTCATGTGGAGAGATAGTAATTATCAAGAATACCAATGTCCCTCATATAATGAGTTATGCTATCACTGGCCCCCTTGATGAAATAATACAAGTATGTGCGCATATGATTAAGAAGTTAATCATAATTACTGAATTATTTCGGAATCAAGAAACGAGTAGATTTACAAAGATGACACGTTCCTACCTTGGATCTATTCATGATATCATGAGACATGGAATTGACACGATGCAATTGTTACTTAAGGATCGTGATATAGTATGGTACTCATCATCTGTGTCATTTGAGTAATTACAATGCATATTGGTTGGTGCCGCTTGTAATTCATCGAATCGAAAGAAGTTTCAGATTCCATTGCCAAATGACATAGATTCCATAAGGTCACACCAATAAGAAATTAATTAGAAATGCTCATTAATTTATTTGACATGTATGGAATGACAAATAAATTGGTTTCTCCACCAAAACATGAGAAATACAATTATTTGGGATAATTATATATGATACTATAATTAATTAGATTAATTGTATTTGATTAATTAAAATAAGAAAAATAGAACTTGGTCCAATAAACAAAGCCTAATGGCTATTGTTAATTATGACTCGTGTTTATTTTATAAATTGTTTCCATAATTACAAGATTGCCCAAAATAGTATACCACGTTTTCTGAAAGCTCCTGCACAATATTTCTTATTTTGATCATATCTTCCTCAATAGACATTCGTTTTTAGCTTTCTATATGTTCCTGGAAAGGTAAAAGAAAGATCTATAACTTTTCTTCTCTAGAGAAAATCTAATTCGAAATAGATCATGTTCAAAAATATGGTAGAACGTGGTGCTTAATTTAGACTATAATGTTCTGAAAACTGCTACGCATGTTTCATATTTGGACCATAGCGCCCTCATATGATGTCCGTTTGGGTGTACTACATATGGATGGAAAGTAAAAAAAATCTATAACTTTGCCTTCGAGTAGAACCTAATTCGAATTAGATCGTGGTAAAAAATGTGATAGAACATGTGGTTAATTTTGGAAATAAAATTCACTTTCCTTGTTTACTATATATAGTCTCTCTCTCATTCCTTTGAGAAGATTCTGTTTTAGATTGTTGAAGTTCTGCCAAAACTCTCTTTTTCTCTCTTGTTTCATCTCTCATGTGTTGAGAACCCACAAACTCTAAAACTCAAGAATAGTTCTATGGAGGTTAGGGATTAAGGAGCAACCAAATTAGTACTCTCTAGCAAGAGAAATATTTGATTTCTAATTAATTTTTTGGTGGATATCGTGGAGGACTTTTACTTTGGAGTCTCATATTGGTGCAAGGTGTTCTAGGTCACACACACACTAACCACCAAGGTACTACAAGACATGAACCATTATTAGCATCAACAAGGAGGTGGAGGCTACAACCCTACATCTCAAGGACCTTCCTTTTTTGTTTGGAGACGAGAAACTAAAGGTATGATTCTTATTGATTTGAAAATAGATTTTGATTTGATTTCAGTCGCACGTGATGTTCCTTTAGTACTTTTTTGTTAAATTTTTTGAAATTACGCTGCCTTAAGTACCATAAAACCCAACACATATATGTCAGTACTACGGATCAATATTTTCGTTGCCAAAGTCCAAATAATTGATTTGAATAGTTCAGCATGATTTCCATACCAACATATACATGTAGGCTAAATTTTACCTTTTTGCTATTTTTTTTACTATTTTTTAGGTAGATAAAAAATCATTACTTTAAATTGTCTAAAATTTTTAGATCAAGTGATTTTCTATCTATCTAACAAAATTAAAAAAATTCTAAATTTTTTAAAATTTAACTAGAAGCACATTTTCAAATAGAAATCATGGTGAACTATTCAGATTGATTGTTTGAATTTTAAAATAAAAATATTGATCTATAATAATGATCAATATGTTGGGTTTTATGGTACTTAAGGCAGCGAAATTTTAAAATTTTTGACAAGAAAAGTATCAAAGGAACATCATGTGCAACTGAAATCAAACCAAAATCAAATTTTCAAATCAATAAACATCATACATTTTGTTTCTTGTATCTAAACAAGAAATGAAGGTCCTTTAGATGTAGGGTTGAATATCATTTACCTCTTTGTTGATGCTAATGGTGGTTAATGCCTTACAACTACTTGGTGGTTGATGTGTGCATGAACTAGAACGCATTGCACCAATATAAGACTCCAAAGTAGAAGTCCTCCATAGTATCCACTAAGAAATTAATTAAAAATCAAAGTTTCATCTTGCTAGAGAGTAGTAATTTTGTCGCTCATTAATTCTTATCCTCCAAGAGAACTAGATCTTGAGTTTTTAGAGTTTGTGGGTTCTCAACACATGAGAGATGAAACAAAATAGAGAGAGTTTTGGCAGAACTTCAATTCTCAAAAATGAATTCTTCTCAAAATAAATGAGAGAGACTATATAAAGCAAACAAAGAATGTGGATTCTGTTTTCAAAATTAATCTCACGTTTTACCTTCTTTTTTACCACGATCTAATTCGAATTAGGTTATGCTCCAGAAGGAAAAGTTATAGATCTTTCTTTTAACTTTCCATCCATATTTAATACGCCCAAAAAGGACATCGTATGAGGGCACTATAGTCCAAATACAAAACATGCGTAGCAGTTTTCAGAACATGGTATGTAAATTAAACACCACGTTCTATCATGTTTTTGAACATGATCTATTTCGAATTAGATTTTCTCCAGGGAATAAAAGTTCTAGATATTGATTTTACTTTCTAGAAATATATAGAATGCTAAAAACGGATGTCTATTGAGGGAGATATGGTCAACTATTTTGGGCAAACTTTTAATTACGCAAACAATTCTTAAAATAAACATGGGCCATAATTAACAACAGCCATCGGGCTTTGTTTATTGGGCCAAGTTCTATTTTTTCTTATTTGAATTAATTAAATATAATTAATATAATTAATTGTATTTCATATATAATTATCTCAAATAATTATATTTCTCATGTTTTGGTGGAGAAACCAATTTATTTGTCATGTCATATATGTTAAATAAATTAAAGAGCATTTCTAATTAATTCCTTATTGGTGTGACCTTGTGGGATCTATGTCATTTGACAATAGAATCTGAAACTCTTTTCGATTTCATAAAAATTACAAGAGGCACATAGCAATATGCATTGCAATTATCCAAATGACACAAATGATAAGTACCATATTGTATCACGATCCCTAAGTAACAATTGCCTCTAGTCAATTCCATGTCTCATGATACCATGAATAGATCCAAGGTAGGAATGTGCCATCCATGCAAATCCATTTGTTTATTGATTCTGAAATAATTCAGTAATTATGATTAATTCCTTAATCATATGTGCACATACTTATATTATTTCATCAAGGGGCCTAGTGATAACATCACTCATTATATGAGGGACATTGGTATTTTTGATAATTATTATCCCTCAACATAAGAGATACATACTAAGATAGAATCTGTATGACTGTCAGTTACGGACAACGTTGGATAATACCCACGAATACACATTCTCATGTGAGAGAAATAATCATCTCATACCTTAGAATTTCAGAAACAAATAAAACATTAATGACACAAACACAATCCATATTTAATATTTTATTTTGATCACGTTCAATCCCCTGATATCCATCAGGTATCTATTTGATTAGATTGACAACTCCTTGTCATTTGATCTGCAGAACATGATCATCATCTAATCCAAATGCTAATCTTATACCAGTAATTAATGTTTCTTGTTAATTACCAAAACTAAGGACACTTTAGAGTATTTATTAACTCATTTATAGAGTTCTATAATTCCAAATTCTCAACCTAAATGACCTATAAGTAATAAAATACTCGAGGAACAAAATGATATACAAATCATTCAATTACATGAATAAAACTTAGAATACAATCATTCTATAATTGACTTTTATATCTCAATACTAACACAATATGCATGCATAGTTAGTAGCCTCACTCCAATTAACTTATTATAGGCTACAACAAAGAGTGCATGTGATCTACTATGGCAGACACATTCATTCAAGCCACAGAAAACCAAACAAGAGATGAGTAAATATTTATTTGAGGGGAGTGGGGACATGAATGGTACAGAAAACACCGACATTTTTATTAATATCCAAAGTTAATTACAAATTAATAAATATACCCACTAACGTTGGGAATTTATAAAAATATCCATATTGACCATTAAATGGCCGGTTTCAATTTTTTTCCGTACCGGCCATTTAATGGCCGGTACTAATTTTTTTTAATGGCCAGTTCTAATTTTTTTTAGAGAGACACTATGAATAGCAAGATGCTGAAATCTAACACTAAAAATTCGAATTTTTTTTAAATATTTGTTAGATTACTTTTTATGATATATAATTAGCATATTTATACTAAAATACGCTAAATTACTTGAAATTATGTTAAATTATGCTGAATTACACTAAATTATGCTAAATTACAATAATTACGTTAAATTACACTAAATTTCGCTAAATTACACTAAATTTTGCTAAATTACACTAAATTACGCTAAATTAGGCCGATTGTGTGTCATCTTTCATAAATCATAAAAAATAGTAAAAAAATTCCAACAATAATAAAAATTGGTATTCTACAAGTTCATTATATAACTAATTTACTGAGCTACTTAGATTGACTAATAGAAATGAAAATCTTAATCGGAAACTTCAACTCAAGTTTTGAGGCTCTTGCCTTTGTTTTTTGGCAATTCTAAATTTTAATATCTAGCAAAGCGAGCATTGATGCATGCCTATTTTCACAAGCTTTCCGAAAAGTGGTCATTTGCTGAAATCGGACACTCAAGCGCCGTTTTATGGCCGTTTGAAGTTTCATCGTCGTTTTTCGTCTTCTCAGTGAAGATATCATCCCTATTCATATGTAATTTAGCGTAATTTAACATAATTTCAAGTAATTTAGCGTATTTTAGTATAAATATGCTAATTATACATCAAAAGAAGTAATCTAACAAATATTTAAAATGAAAAATTTAAATTTTTAGTGTTAGATTTCAGAATGCTGCTATTCACAGTGACTCTAAAAAAAAAAAAATTAGTACCGGCCATTTAATGACCGGTATGGATATTTTTATAAATTCTCAACGTTAGTGGGTATATTTATTAATTTGTAATTAACTTTGGATTTTAATAAAAATGTGGGCAGAAAACATGATAGGGATGTAAATTGAATTGATGGAATTATCATGTTAGATTGTTGAAAATAGCAATAGGATGACATGGCAGCGAGGTATGGAGATAATTTTACGGCTGCCAAAATCTTTGGAATGAAATTTGAAAGGTACAAGTGTAACTGGGTAAGGGGGAAGAAACCCACCACGTTACCTGTTTTTGTAGCGCTCATTATTTCATTGGATCTGCTTCCTTCCACATAGTTTCTTGCATTCTTTTTTGGAATATTCTATTTCTTCTCCTTCTCTCTCTTATTATTTATTTATTATTTGTGGTTCAGTTGTCCAGTTGACTGGAAAGAACTTTTATGTTTTGATTCTTTTAAAAAGAATTAAAAATTTAATTATTCATAAAAAATATTGTTAAAAAAAAACATAAATAGATATGAGAGTAGAACTAGAGTGTGATGTGCTCACCAAGTCATTTGGTGAGCACACCTCCAAAAACCGCATTTTTAAAGTTCAAATAGTCGATTCGAACCTTCCAACGTGTTCTTCATATTAAAATGTGCTTGGAGACCAAATTTTACATTTTTTGGAAATTTTTTACTATTTTTTCAGAATTTTTGAAAATCATCACTTTTCATTAAATAAAAAAAAAATTCAAAAAACACTGATTTTCAAAAATTCTGAAAAAATAGTAAAAAATTTCCAAAAAATGTAAAATTTGGTCTCCAAGCACATTTTAATATGAATAACACGTTGGAAGGTTCGAATCGACTATTTGAACTTTGAAAATGCGGTTTTTGGAGGTGTACTCACCAAATGGCTTGGTGAGCACATCACACCCTAGTTCTACTCTAGATATGATGCAGTTTCACCGGGTGCAGGTTCTTGAGACCACACTAATGGTACAGTTCAAGCGTTTTTTCAGATGTTAAATTTTATTCTTGACCACATATTTACCACACTATTAGTGTGATTCTATCTATTTTGTAAAGAAAAAACAATCAATCTTTTTTCTAAAGATTTGATTTTTAATTTCTAAAAAAAATCTTATATTTTCAATCAGAAAATAATTAACAAATAATGATAACGATATACATGGTATTTTCTAAGCATGTTGCTGCAAAATTTTAATACATCTCATCTTAATAATTAATTATTTTAATACATAATGGTGCATAAAATTTATGACCTTCTAGAGTCTATTTTTTTTTTCATATCTGATGCTATAGTTAAGAAATTATAATGATTTTGTTTTTATAGTCTACTTGTAGGCTTTGTCAAGGCAAATAAGTCTGTGTTGCCGTGGTCCTTACTTTCGTGCCAAGTTGGTAAATTAAGACAGATATTCTTTTTCTCAAATTAGCTTTGAATTGACAGGATCACAGGAGGGATAGAGGTTTTAATGTTCTTTTTATAGTAAGTTATACAGATGATACTCAAAGCATTATTTAAATTCTATTTTGATTCCTATTATAAAAAATCTCCCTTAAAGTTCTTCATTTATATTAAAGTGGTCATTATCAATTTTCAATCACATAGGTACTAAAATAAATTTAAATTTAAATTTTATATATGCGATAGGACTAGAACCATCTTATATAAATGGGAGGTGCTATTTTGAGAGCAATAATTAGGTTATTGAGAGCAAAGAGAAATCTTTTCTTCTAAATACAATTTTACTCTTCTTAAATACTTTCTTATTTTTGCTTTCAGTTAAATACAGCTATAAATTAGGAAATTAAATAGACCAAGTAATTCTCAAATAAGCAGTGTAGCATAAAAGGAAAATTTTAATATTTTTGATAGAGTTGATTATATATTTGGAAATTGTTTGGACTTTTGTGAGTGTCGTAAATTCAATTTGATAACTTTTGTTGGTCTTGCTAAAAAAAGAGAATCATGTCCTCATTTGATTTCATTGATTACTGGCTACAAGAATTTTGTAACACTCTAAATATAAATAGAAAAAAGAGTGAGTCTATGGTACTATGCATAGCATGATTTGGTCTGTAATACAGATCAATATTTTCGTTTTCAAAATTCTAACACTCGATTGAACCATTTAACATTATTTTCATATGAATATGTATTTGCAGACTGAATTTTATATTTTTTAGATTATTATTACTATTTTTAAAGATATGTACAAAATCACTGTTTTTGGATGGTCCATAATTTTCATATAAAAAATATAAAATTCGATCTGCAAGTACATATTCATATGGGAATCATGTTAAACGGTTCCGATCCATCGTTAGAATTTTGAAAAAAAAATATTGATCTGTATTACGGACCAACCCGTGATATGTATTACGGACCAACCCATGATATGCATAATACCATAGACTCACTCTAAAAAAATAGCTTAAAATATTTGAGCTTTGAAATCAAAGTAATAAAAGTTGAAAAACAAAATAAAGTACTTGTAAAGCACCATAAAAAGAAAAAAATTGAAAATTTGTAGATTTTGTTCCTGATCAAGCTATTAGGATCGCCTCCTACGTCTGTAGTACCTCATGAGCTAGTTCTTCTATGTCCTTTGTTTCTCTCATAGTGAAAAATGAATTATTCGGATTTGGTTCGGTGGAGTCAAAGTTTCGTAATTCGGGAATAATTCGAGTATAATTCGGAAATAATTTGAAATTATCTGGACCGGAGATCTCAGTTCCACAAGGGAGCAAAAAAAAATCGTGACTAATTCGTAAATTCAGAAAATATTCGTAAAATTCACGAATAATTCGGTCAAAGTTCATTCTTTCTTATAAAAGAAAACATTAGACTCTAGAACTAGAATAAAATAGAGCAAAAAAGAGGACATAAGATATTAAAATATTAAAATAAACAAAGAATCAAGTTTCTGTTTTGAAGCCTACAGACTTCAAATAAAAATAAAATAAAATTTTGTTTTCAATGTCTAGCGATTTCTTTCTACTTTTAACAGGTTATTAACTTTTCTAATTATAGCATATTTTAATTAGAAGCAGAAAATAGAAAATAGGAAGGTATTTAAGAAGGGCAAAAGTGATACATAGAAGAAGAAAATTCTCTCAGCTCTCAATAGTTGAATTTCTGCCCTCGAGATAGCAGCCCCCTATATAAATTAAGAACTGTAAAGACTAAAGCATCTTATGTCAGTCTTCACACTTCTTACTCTATATATATAAACTTGTCATAGTCGTACTGCTCTTGCAGATCTAAAATTTAAATTAAAATATATTTTGGCTTCTATGTGATGATAATATGTCCACAGTGAGGCATACATATAAAAATTATTTAATTAATTTAATTAAAAAAGATGGACGTCAATTCTAGTATTTATTTATGCTATGTGTAAAGTGTAATGTTGCAGATATTGATATTAATTATCATAAAAATTATGTTGGGATTACCAAAATCAATATTTGTAATGGATATTTGTGATAGAATCAATTTAATACTAATTAGAAACTTTTAAGATCAAAATAATACTTTTGAAACTTTGAATAAAATAAAAAAAATGATATTTGAGGATCGAAATAATACTTTTGAAAATTTGAAACTTTAATTTCATAAAAAATAAACAAAAATTATATAAAACGCCTCAAACTAATCCCCAGAGCCACAGACATACAATATGAATATATATTTTTTAAATTAGGTAGACATAGTGTGTGACCACAAAATGGTTTGAATTCAACCTTTTTTGCATCAATTAATTTATTCTTCAAGCAATCAAGGTAGAGAGATTAATGATTTAATGTATGATGTTGAAATGCTTGGCAATTGCTTTCTTCGAGGTTTCCTATTTTCAAATTTCAAAGGAGTGGGGTTGTCCATTCAAAACCGTTCGATCCGTGCTAAGATTCATATTTATTTGATCAGTACGAATCTTAAAGTTGTCCGTAAGAATTTTAATACAGATCAAACAATTATAACCGTCTCCAATTTCATTTCAAAACAGAGATTTCTTGATGTTCTTCGGCAAAATAATTTAACAGAAGGTAACCACGGTAAAATTTTAAACAACAGAGCGCAAAAAAATAAGTTAATAAGTCTTCCTCATTCAACATAACAATAATTAATAACATTCAATTGATTTTTCAATTTGACTGAACTTAATTGCAGACAATAATCCCAGAATTTATGACTTTAAATGTAATAATATTTCCAAAGCCTTGCATATACGAATTACGAGGGATTTCTTATAAAGTTATAATTCCAGAAAGAGAAATTCGTTGTGCAGTAGTTAATGTGGCGTAGGCTGACCAGACAAACAAACTAATAATTAGGTTTATATGTCTTATATATATATATATTTTTTTTTTTAAAGGAGAAGTTCTATATAAGCTTATGTCTTATTCATTTTATCAGAGAAGAGAATAAATTTAGAAACTGATATTTAAGAAATTTGTTAATTAGAAAAAGAAACAAATGACAGCTTGATTGAAAAACTAATTGAGAGGTAAAGTTTTTTTTAGTAAAGATTGGAGCTCAAACCATCTAACTATTTAATATTCACAAAAAAAATTCTCAAGTTTTGAACCTGCGACATTATCTTTGCCACTAGATCAAAGATTGGTTTTTAAATTGAGAGGTAAAATCGTCCATCTATTAAAATGTGAATAATTATTTTAGTACTGCGCTACAGTACCCGCACTGTACCCGCGCTGCAGTACCCGCACTTAGAGGAATAATGTACTATGGTCCCCACTAATTATTATTCTAAAAAGATATTATATGTTCCCCACTAATTATTATTCTAAAATTCCAGCAACACCCTTCCTCTGATCCGCGTCAACCTTCCTCTAATGAAGTAGTGGGGACCCTGTATCACCGCATCAACCTTATCCAATCATCACCGCGTCAACATTCCTCTAACAAAAATAGTTGACCACATAGGTAAAAATACTTTGGTGCAGAGGTATAAATACTTGCAGTACTTGATATTAATACTTTCAGACGTCATCTAGTGTCATATGTAAAAAATATTTGAGTGGTCTCCTAATGCGGGTACGACGCGAGGATTTTTCAAAAAAAGGTGCGGGTATGGTTATTCAAGGAAAATTCATATATCATATATGTAGTTCATTGTATAGATATAAATACTTATCTTGTTTGAGCTATATACTTCACAATGTTACTATTAATATTTGTAAAACAAAATTACAATTTTAGAATGGTTGTGTGGTCCCCTAATGCGGGTACGACGCGAGGATTTTTCAAAAAAGGTGCGGGTACGGTTATTTAAGGAAATTTCATATATCATATATGTAGTTCTTTGTATAGATATATATACTTGTCATGTATAGATATAAATACTTCACATTATTACTATTAATATTTGTAAAATGAAATTACAGTTTTGGAACGGTTGTGTGGTCTCCTAATGCGGGTACGACGCGAGAATTTTTCAAAAAAAGGTGCGGTACGGTTATTTAAGAAAAATTCATATATCATATATGTAGTTCATTGTATAGATATATAAATACTTGTCTTGTATAGATATAAATACTTCACAATGTTATTATTAATATTTGTAAAACAAAATTACAGTTTTGGAATGGTTGTGTGGTCCCCTAATGCGGGTACGACGCGAGGATTTTTCAAAAAAATGTACGGGTACGTTACTTAAGAAAAATTCATATATCATATATGTAGTTCATTGTATAGATATAAATACTTGTTTTGTATAGATATAAATACTTCACAATGTTACTATTAATATTTGTAAAACAAAATTATAATTTTGAAACGGTTGCGGTCCTCACAAACAGATATGGTAGTTTAGGTGCGGGTACAGTGCGGATACTCAACTGCGGGTACTCATATCAGCTTCCTTAAAATATTAAAAGCGAATTGTATTAATAATATTTTTTGTTGTGTGAATATCAGCACCCTAATTTGGCGATGACCACGCCAAATTGTAAAAGTAGCGACTCATCATAATATATACTTTTAAAAGTACAAGTAGAATGATCATATAAATTGATTGAGGATCCACTAACAATAAATTAACTTAATAATACTGACAATTAAAGAAAAAAATATTTGTGATATATAAATCTGACAATGACAATATAGTCAATTCATCATGCATATTTAATTGAGTGAGGCTACGGTGCTATGCATAGCACGGATTGGGTCCGTGCTACGGCTTAAAATTTGACTTTCCAAAATTCTAATGGTCAATCCGAACCGTTCAACATGATTATAAAATGAATATGTACTTGCAAACCAAATTTTACATTTTTTCAAACTTTTTTACTATTTTTTAGATAGGCTGTTTTTGGATGGTCCAGAATGTTCAGATCATGTGATTTTCGAAAAAATAGTAAAAAAATTTGAAAAAAATGTAAACTTTGGTTTGCAAGTACATATTCATTTTATAATCATGTTGAACATTCGGATCGACCGTTAGGATTTTGAAAAGTCAAATTTTGAGCCGTAGTACGGACCCAATTGGTGCTATGCATAGCACCGTAGCCTCACTCTTTAAAATTTACAACAGATTATATCAGCCACATTTTATGATAATAGATGACATTCAAATTGTATAAACATTTTGTCGATAATGTTTTATTTTCAAGGAAAAAACTTATTTGATTTAAAAAAAAATTAAGTTGTCAAATAAAACAGTTGGGATTGAGCCTCATTTAGTATATAAAATTTAAGTTAGTCAACTGATTGAGGAATTAAAAGAATTCAGATCATTTGGCAGTGCATCTCTTGCCTCTTAAAGTAATAAACGTGAAGCATGATGCATTACTGGATTGGATAATTATTGTAAGTTATGCATGTATAATTTGTGGAGTAGAACTAGGGTGCTCTCGAGTTCACCAAGCCCTTGGTGAACTCAAGTCCAAAACTCATCGGATCGGCTTCAAACGACGAATCCGACCGTTGAAATCCGTCTACCTTACGAGTGATGCGTCTACATGCAAAAATTTTAAATTTTGAAATTAATTTTGCATAGAGTCAAGTGGTCAAAAAACGTCAAAAAATGAATGCATTAAAATTAATTTATTAACCTTCTAATTTTGACCACTTAACTCTATGCAAAATTAATTTCAAAATTTAAAATTTTTGCATGTAGACGCATCACTCGTAAGGTAGACGGATTTCAACAGTCGGATTCGTCATTTGAAGCCGATCCGTTGAGTTTTGGACTTGAGTTCACCAAGGGCTTGGTGAACTCGAGAGCACCCTAGTTCTACTCTAATTTGTGTGTGTGTGTGTGTATAGTCTTTATGGAATAAATGAAAGAACTGCGAGAGATTCAGGGTCTGTACGGCAGATTGAAGAGAATGGGAATGAATTGGGGAATGAAGGTTTTGAATGCCCAAAATACTGTGCGCGTGGGAAAAAAAAAATTCACTCTCCCACGGGCACAGTGGCAAGCCGAACAGGCCCTCAAAGAGATTCAGAGAAACGTACTTTATGCATTTTTAATACTTTATTTCAAAGTATGATTAGATAACTATAAATATTAGTTTCAATATCAATACAACAAAATAATTCTTCGAGAATTGTAGAAAATGCTCTGACAACTTGTCTAAAAGAAGTTTAAAATAAATTTTGAAAATTTTACTTCTTAAAATTTGTGTAATTTGTGAGAAGATGTGCTGGGTTTCCTTAAAAAGCAAAAAAAAAAAAGGTGAACCCAAAAAATAATTAATTTTTTTACCAAGTTAGAGTTAGAATTCTGTCCATTCAATATTCATAGAAAACCATTCTAATTTTATTTTGGACTCCATTTTTTTTTAGTTAGGGAATTATTTGATAACTTCTACAATATTAAATCAAACTAAAAACATTCAAAACGTGTTTATTAAGTTAATGACGTGTTGTGATTTAAACTACCTATATAGAAATTTTCATTGAATGTTAGTTTAAATTTAGAATACATCGAGAGTTATTAAATTCAAATCTTGAAATCTTGAATTATTTGTTATTGACTGATAGTAAAGTTTAATTTATATGAACTAAAGTTTAACACCCATTCTTGTCTCCCGAAATTGGTATTTATTTGTTATTGATTGAACGGTAAAATACAAACGAAATGTTAAATCTGAATAGTTCTAGTTCATATAAATTATGTCTAAAATGGTGAATTTTAGAATTAAAAATTTAGTTATTATGATTATTAGAATTGTCGGACTTCGAAAAAAAAATTATTTCAAAATAAACTAAACATTTTGCATATAATTTATAAATGATCAATCAAATTGTATGGAAATTCTAAAAACATATATAATAAAAGTAACGCAACTAACTGTATGGAAATTCCTATTAAAAAAAAAAACATATGTTCTCTTAGATAAAGAGAGTATGAAAAAAAAATTGATGGAAAGGGAGAAAGTTTTAATGAATAAAAGTGTGATGATATGATATAGTAGAGAAATTTTTAAACTTAATTTTATTATTTATGATTTATGATTGAAGTTATCAAATTAATTGAGTGTCACTTTTAAATTAGACAGCATATTTATGCAGTACAAAAGGTTCACAGCTTCTTCTTCCTCATGTTCCCACAAAATGTCTAAATTCAGGGGTGGAGGCAGAATTTTGAATAATGGGGGTCAAAAATGCTACAAGTTCTCAAGTTGTACACATTTTAATAGTCTATTTTTCTTGAAAAATGAATGGGGGTCAAGTATATAAAATTTTCAGAAAATCTATGAGGGTCATGTTTTAGGTATCCTTAATAAATAACTATAAAATATACAAAAGTAACATATATAATAATTAGTTTTTGAAAATAAATGGTGTCAATTGACCCCAATTTGATGTATGTGAATTCGCCTCTGCCTAAATTACAACTCCCATCCTAATAATGGAAAGATATAATGCAAATATTAGTTTCCATTTGAATAATTTCTGCTCTGTTTTTTTTTTTTTTTTTCATTTCTCGGACATTTCAATGAACGAAATAAGTTTTATGAGTTATACTGCAAAACCTTTTTATAGGTTTATAGTGGATCGATCCAATTTGTATATTCAGAGGAACAGCTGTTTGAAAAAGCATATTCTAGATTTTTTTTTTGTTTGGGAGAATTAACAACAGATAAAGAATTACTGATCCGATGCCAGAATTTTTTTTTGTTTCTAGAAATAAATATAAATAATATAGAAAAATAGAATGAGTGACTTGAATTTTCGATTTGGTAGAAGGATTCGGTTTTTTGTTGTTCTCGGATTCAAAGTTTGGAGCCGGTTTATATTTTCGAATCCAATCTATCCCACCTGCAACACATATCCTATGGACACGAACACATGAGATTAAAAAAAATTAAAAAAAACTTTGAATTCATGGAAGATTTAAAATGTCGAAAACTAGAGTTTAGATCAATACTAAAACACTAAATCAAACTTTTTCAAATCCGCACTGATAAAAAATGATCATCTTGAACAAAAAAAAAAAAAAAGAAGAAGTAGATTAGCAAAGTTTGGAGTCAATTTCTTTTTCTCAGATCCAGACTGTTCCATTTTTCTGTGTGGTCATCAGAGCTACTGTGGTAACTAGGTGGACTATTTTGGATCCGAAAAGAAATCGGCTCCATACTTTAGAGCCGAATTCTTTTTCTGATCCGTCTTTGTTTCAAAAATCCCACGCAATCATTCTATTTTCTTATTTATTTAATACAAATTTCTATAAATAAAAAATCCTGCTCGGCTGCGAGGCTGCAGGGAATTAAATAATGGCAAATTTTTCTATGGGCATAAGAATCTATTTGTAAAATGAGCATATTTTCATTTTCAAAGTTCAAACAGTCGATCCGACCGTTCAACATTTTCTCCATATTACAATGTACTTGGAGGTCAAATTTTATATTTTTTTGAATTTTTTTACTATTTATTAAGATGGGTACAGAATTCAATGGTCTGAATTTGACTAGTTTTGTAAAATACTTAATAAATAGTAAAAAAATTCAGAAAAATGTAAAATTTGACCTCCAAGTACATTCTAATATGGAGATAATGTTGAACGGTTGGATCGATTGTTTGAACTTTGAAAATAAAAATATGCTCATTTTATAAATAGATCCTTATGTCCATAGAAGCATCCCTCTTAAATAATTCAAGATTTTTCAAATTGAAATCTATTTTTAGATATATGAAATAAGGTGAAATCAGGTGAGAAGTTCCATCTCGGGTGATGAAAGTCCAAAAGCCTTTGCCTTCGCTCGTTTCCAATAAGATGCTAGCTAGACATATTCTTTTGGAATAACTACCACTGTAAGTGGGTCCGTAAAAGTTTGACCCAAAAGTGTCCGATTTCTTGGCGGCTATGCTGGTTTGAACGCGTATCCTCTGCATTAACTCAAAAAGAAGAATCTTTTAAATTAATAAATCTGAATCATCTTATTTTAAACGGAGCCAATTCGACTTCTGAATTAATCTACAACGAATGGACATCTCCAGCGAAACTGAAACAGTGAATCCTAATCCAACGGTTCAAAATTAACATATTATCTCCGATAAATATGCAAATAAAAATTGGAAGAAGATTGCATGCACCTAAGCCAACCACCTCTTCTCTTCTCTGCTTCCTATAATTACCCTCCAGCTCCGCATTCCCTCGGTCTCTCAACACCACACAGCAAAACCTTTAGACGGCCATTATCGCTAAAGAGAGAGAACGGAGTTTCTCAGAAAGGCTCTCAAACAATAGTAAAGGATCGTTCAAGTTGGGTAATCACGGCTTACCTTGCGTCCGACGGGTGGGGACCCCACCACCTCCTTTCTTCGAGCTCGTACTCCCTCGAAGTGGAGATCTCCGGTCGTAATCTCTTAGTGGAGAAGAACCGCAGCCCCGCTCCGCACGGTGGTCGAGGCGCCCTTCCTTCGGCTGGTGGAAGCCCTTCTGACCTCCTCTTTCTCGCCGGCGGGGGTTTCTTTTATCTCCTGATCCCCTCCTCCTAGATAATAATTGTAGTTTAGTCCTTTTCTTCAATTCTGAGTCCTAGAATCCTATATTCTCCAGTAAAAGTTAAATTTGAGATATTGTAAAAGCGAACATGCTTACAATTAAGAGAGTGCCAACTGTGGTGTCGAATTATCAGGAGGAGGGGTTGGATGAGCCGATTGGGTGCGGCCGCAACTGCCTCGGCAAATGTTGTTTGCAAGGTAATTTATCTAAGCTTTCCTTGCATGCTAGTCAATTGTAGTTTATTTTGACAGCGAGTCGGATATAGTTATTAAATTTGCATGCGGCAGGTGAAGATCTGCTGGGATTGGGATATTCAAGACTTGGTTTAGTGTTTGATTTTTATTCAACTAGATTATTTTAATTTTAGGCTTTTTGGATAAGACTATTTGTTGTGCAAATCACTATCCATCAAGCTTTACAATTCTCATCCTCAATTAATTAAGCTATTCCTTTTCAGTTTATAATTGCTAAATCTGATTGTTTATTTTTCCTTGAAATAATTATCATATGCAGTCTCAAAGCTCCCACTCTATGTCTTCAGCTCTGACCCAAATTCACCCAAGTCTGATGTTTTCCTTTCCCAAATTCTCCTTGCACAGGTAATTTAAGGGTAAATTTGTGTCATAATCTACATATCAAAATTAGTTCTTTCCATGTTTATATTGCTGCTAGCAATCACATAAAGCTATACCAAATTGCAAATAAGGGATTATAATAATTTCCAATAAGGTATACACTGTACTAAAAAAATGAATACTGTCTGGAAAAACTATACCAGTAGATATTAGGTTTAAAAGGTTATACCAATAGAAATTGGTATGCTGAGCAATAAGAATTAAGTGACGTTATAGAAGAAGTTACAACGTATCAAGAACAGTATGCTAAAGGGTATTCCGAGTCAGAAATATCCTTTTGCATTGTTTTTTTGTTTACCATAAAGCTACTATTTGACGGTAATCAGGTCACCAAACCATGACTGTTCGTTTTTTTTTGAAAATTTCTGTAGTGGGAGGAGAGAATGGAGCGAGGCCTTTTTCGCTATGATGTGACAGCTTGCGAGACAAAGGTGATACCAGGCCCGCAAGGCTTCATTGCCCAGCTGAATGAAGGCCGACACCTGAAGAAGCGGCCCACTGAGTTTCGTGTGGATCGGGTGTTGCAACCATTTGATCCAGCCAAGTTCAACTTCACTAAGGTTGGCCAGGAGGAGGTGCTCTTCCAGTTTGAAAATGAAGATGCAGTAGGCAATTCGTATTTCCTGGAGAGAGCTGCTGTGGACCCTACCAAGGCCCCTAATGTCCTTGCAATTAATGTATGAATGTTTTGATTTTAATCCCTGTTTCATTAGTTAAATTACTGTTCAAGTTGGATGCACATTTTTTTTAACAGTTAGCTGCTAAAATTGCATGGGTCTTGTGGGAGTTGCTGGTAATTTATTAAGAAACAATTACATGCTTTTTGCAAAATATTTGTGGTATAAAAGTGTCTCTTTCATTTTAAACAACAAAATTGTTGCAGGCATCATGTTTCATTTTAGCACTGATTTTGTGGTTCTTTCATAAAAAGAGCTATATTGGCAGTTTTTGATATTTAAGCATTCGTTTTAGTGAAGATTTCTCGGTAATATTCTTCATGCCGCACACTAAACTTGCTTAGGTTTGTTTTGGGATAATATATAGGTGAGCCCAATTGAGTACGGACATGTGTTGCTGATACCGCGTGTGCTGGACTGTTACCCACAGCGGATCGACAAAGAAAGCCTTTTACTGGCCCTCTACATGGCGGCTGAGGCTTCAAGCCCCTACTTCCGTCTAGGCTACAACAGTCTCGGTGCATTCGCCACCATCAATCACCTCCACTTCCAGGTGATACATCCTCTCCATTTGTACATCATAACAGCATTTTTTCGCAAATAACTGGTATTACCTTATAATAATTAAATAATGCCAAACATTTCTAAGTACTAATATTTTTTAAATATGGGAAATAACTTGGACAGTAGATCCGGATGATGAAAAGGTATATTCTCGAAAAGAAACTGACATCTGCTCACACTTTTAACAAGTCCCTTTCTTGATACTCCAAAGTAAAGTGAAGCCAACAGAGGTAGCCATTAGAGGAGGACCATGAGGGCCCAGGCCCAACCTGATGAATTTAAAATTTTCACATAGCCAATCAGGAGATAGGTTATATTAACAACAAAATTATTGAAATCATACCGACAGAACTCTTAATCGAAATAAAAAAATAACTAAATTTGTTAATATGTTGTCTGTAGTTTAAATAGTCTGTGTATCAAGTTTGGGGCACTTTGAAAACTGAGTCGTCATCCATCAAGCTATTTGAAACTAACAGTTTGGTTTCTCGGCACTTGATTGGTAACCAAACAATTCTGAAATTGCACCAAATACCGTATAGGGCCCATCTAAGTTATAAAGAATATATCTACAATTCTAGTTTTTTGGTTAATATAAATATTTTGGTTCCCACTGTTTTCAATTTATCCTTTGCCTTGGCTTATTGTCTGTTTCCCTAATAGCAACAGTAAAGAAGATTTTCAATTTATTTTTATAGCACCGCGCAGCATTTTGGCCATGTTGTTTAAGTCTATTTGACTAGTTATGAAGTGATTCTATTTTGTCGAGTTTGCAAGTACTTGGTCATTTTATTGGTTGACCATAGTTTTGACTTGTAATAGTCAGCATCATTTCGAAATAAGAAGATATGTGGAAACTTGATCCCGAATATCAGAATCTCTTAGTTTGATATATAAATATTTTGTCATTTGGTTCAAATTTTTTAAAACCAAAGAAGATCATAATTTGCAACCTTTAAATGTTGTGGGTTTCTTTGAACTCATGGTGAAAAGTTCTGCCAATTATTTCTGGCAGGCTTATTACATGAATGTACAATTCCCTGTGGAGAAGGCCCCAACTGAAATGATAAGCCTTGTGGGGCCTGCTGGTGTGTCAGAGAATGGCGTGAAGGTCTCTAGGTTGGTGAACTACCCCGTCAGAGGCCTTGTTTTCACAGAAGGAAAATCCATTAATGACCTTGCTGAAGTGGTGGCTAATGCCTGCATCTGTCTCCAAGAGAATAATATTCCCTTCAATGTACTTATATCTGATTGTGGCCGTCGGATTTACCTCTTTCCCCAGGTATCAAATTTTCCTTGTATATATGCCTTTACATGTTGAACATGCTTCTTTTTTTTTTTTTTCTAAAAAGAAATTCTTAAACAATTGTTACTACATTCGATTGTCATTTAGCAGCAATGATATTTTGATGAATAGCATTCTCATCTTTTTTATATGGAGCACTATTGTATTCAATACTAACTGGTTGTAGTCTTAGACCAAAATTTTCAGCTTCGAACTGGTAGGAAGAAATGAGATTATTTGAATGCTTTGAAATTAGGGGCTTATCTGCAAATATGTCTTTTCATAATTGATCATCCCTTAAAAACCCATCTTATACCCTTTTTTCAGTGCTATGCTGAGAAGCAAGCATTAGGAGAGGTAAGTCAAGAGCTTCTCGACACACAAGTGAACCCAGCAGTGTGGGAAATCAGTGGCCATATTGTGCTCAAACGAAGAAATGACTATGACGAGGCGTCAGAGGGTTCTGCTTGGCGTCTCCTGGCTGAGGTGTCTCTCTCTGAGGAGAGATTTGAAGAAGTGAAGGTGTATATCTTTGATGCAGCAGGTCTGGTCAAAACCAAAGATGAAGTGACAAAAGCCAACGAAGAAAAAGAAGAGAAAGAAGAGAAGTTTGAAGTTGTTGAGCCTATGCTCACGTCACACTTCCAGGAAGGTTGCCTTGTTCTCCAGTGAAGATTTGAGTATTATATGTTTGGTTGTTATCTAAGTTGCTTAATAAATGGCAATAGTAATAAATTGCTTTGGTAAGTTGCTGTGTTTGTGATGGTCTGTATTTGCTTGATGCTTAGTTTTGTGTTTGTGTGATGTTATGCAGGTACAGTTACTTGCATTATGTGCAGATTATTGAAATGTAATGGAGTTTGTAAAAGGATGTTATAATAATTAAAGTTTGCTTGTAGAAGTATCTGTTAAATTGCAGATATATTTCAATTTTTACTCTGTTACAAAATGTCGTACAGATTACTGGGAGGTACAGATCTCAACAGCTGCTGGATTTTTCATCAACAACAAGCCTTTAGTCCCAAATAAGTTGGATTTTTCATAAAAAAAAAAAAAATCAGTTATACATTCTTAGTTACCAAGCAGTTTAAGTCATTTGAAAGAGAGTAGTAGTTCACAGAGGCGCGTATAATTATACAATATTCCTACTGCTATTATTCAATGTGCTATTCAAAATCTAAATTATAACACTAAATAGAACTCAAATACTTATTGCATGACTTTAAAATTTAAATAATTTACTTCTTACGAAAACCATTGTATTAATAAGGGGGGTCTTGATCTAAGATAAATACAATTAATTTTTGCATTAGAGTACCTATCTAAGTTAGATTCTCTTACTTTTGTAGCTTACTATTCTAATTTAGACTCATTAAGTTTTATGGGAAATCGAAAAGAATTTGCGACTGATTTGATACTACTTTGAGCCTGAGATTGTTCTATGTTGGTTCGGTATTAGATTTTACCTATCAGTCCGTCTAAATGCCTAAGTTTTATATGAATAAGAATCCTAATAATTTCATAAAAGGAATAAACATGCATAGAACAATTTAATGGCACAAAATTTGAAGTAGGAAGGTAGTAAAATTAAATTATACTAATTCAAGTACCGGATTACCCTTGAATAGGAATTTGATCTTTTATGGGAAATTTACAGATAATATATAATGATTTGAAACATTAAAGTACAACAACAAAGATTACAACAAAAAAACAAGAAATTCTCCTTCTTTAATCTTTAGTAGAGATCTCATAGTTGGAGTCATTTGAGTGTTCCAAATTCTCCTTCTTTAATCTCCTCTAGAGCTTGAGAAGAAGTCTTTGATGTGTGAGGGAGAGAAGACAGACTGTCAGAGTTTCTTCCCTCTCTAAAAGGAAAAGGTGCCCTTTAGCCTTTTTTTCAATTCTTTCTCCTTTTGTAGCACCTGTCAAAAATGATTCCTCATCCTATCTGGGTCATGAGCATTTTGCTATGGATCATGGGCAGTTCTGTTTCGCCTATTTTGCGTTGTTTCTCATCGTTCCGGCTTAATTTTGCATTCCTTATTTCCTTATCATCTTCTTTATCTTCTTGAGTAAATTTCAAAGCTTGTTATGCGCAAAATCAAAGCAAATTAACACAGTAACCTCATCTCGGAACAAAAACTTGCTAAAAAAAAGTACCATAAAAACAAGAGAATTAATCATATATTTAGCACAGTACTGATACACTTCAGTATTTAACTGTCTATTATATTAGTTATGTAATTCCGATTGCCTTCGATCTCTTATATATGTTTATGGGGGCCCACAAGGCCTAGTTTGTGTTAAGGTTAGGAGGCTTTCTCTTGACCCATTATAACATAGAGCATAGGCCCAAAAATATTTCACTGGCATATTCAGCTGTAGGCAGAGAATAGTATAAGAATAAGAAAAGAGTGAGGCTATGGTGCTTACATAGCACGGATGGGGTCCGTGCTACGGCTCAAAATTTGACTTTTTAAAATCGTAACGGTCAATCCGAACTGTTCAACATGATTATAAAATGAATATGTACTTGCAAACCAAATTTTACATTTTTCCGAATTTTTTTACTATTTTTTTAGATATGTTGTTTTTGGATGGTCCACAATGTTCAAATCAAGTGATTTTCGAAAAAAATAGTAAAAAAATTCGGAAAATGTAAAATTTGGTTTGCAAGTACATATTAATTTTATAATCATGTTGAACGGTTAGGATCGACCGTTACGATTTTGAAAAGTCAAATTTTGAGCCGTAGCACGGACCCCATCCATGCAATGCATAGCACCATAGCCTCACTCATAAGAAAAAGTAAAATTTGAAATAGATTTTTATTTTGTACTATTTCGATTATATTCTGTTATAGATAAAAAAAATAAAATAGCAGAAGAGTGAAAAAATATCGGTGAATGACCCAATCCAATTTCTTTCAGAAAAAATTTGACTTGCGTATTTCACCAATTTGTACCATTGTACAATTCTGCTAAATTTTATTCTTTTTCGTCCGAAATACAAATCTCTAATAATTTTCTCTGTAGTTAAACATGTCTCATAGAATTAGCTGAAAAATTGAGGCTTAAGAGAGGTTAGTTGAATAGGAATCATGCTCGTGATTTTCTAGTTATAACAGAGCAACTGTCCATATTAATTGCTCCGGTCTCCATGTGATCTTTTGTATATTTCCTTTTTTTAGCCCTTAAATTATTGTTTCCATATAATTATAACTTTACATTTTGTTGTCTGTTTTAACTGTTCATATAATCAAACTATTTGAGTGGATTTAATCTATTCCTTCAGTTATCTATCGTTAAATTCATCATTTCCTTATCAGTTACGATACAAATACGGCAATATGATATTTTTCAAAATCTAAGGATAGAATAAATTTTATCTGCATTTATATTTTAGTGTATATAATATTTATGAAATTATTAAATGTGTGAACATAAAAGTTTGGAGTTCAACAGGTTGGAGAATAAAAACTTAAAAAATAAAAATATAATACTTTTTGCATGGCAAATAGAATTTCTAAGGAAAAAGGAATTAAGATTGAAACAAGGGAAAACAAAATTTCATGCTGGTAGAATTTTGAAAATTTTAGAAAAAAATTTTAAAGAAAAATTAATAATAAGAAAGAAGCCAATCAAATTTGAACATGACTCTTACTTTTACTAAAAAATATTGAAAGCAAGAGTGTATGTTTCACATTCGCATTGGTTATGAAAGCCCAGATTTGCATACGATGCAAATCCGCATCGTCTGCATTAACTCAAAAGAGAACTTTTAAATTAATACATTTCGACCGTCTGATTTTAAACGGAGTTAATCCAACATTCGCCTATAAAGCAGGGAGCCCTTCAATATTAGTGTAAATCTGATCGGCGTGGATCTTAAAGCTAACCGGACGCTACATATGCAATTAACTTAGAAGATTCTTTTTGGAGTTAATGCAGAGGATACGATCCCGATTGGCATAGGTATCAGATATCAGATACGCTTTACGGAGAATCTGATAAATTTATATTATTTTGACCGTTGAAATCTGCGTCTAACACGTGCATACAGATACGCATATCCATCGCATTTTATTTTTTATTTTTAGGAAGTAAATATCTAATTATCATAAACAATAATGATTATATTTTTTTCAAAAAATAAATAGGATTAAACTATTGGTTTAAAATAAAAAAATAGATTAATGAGATTGAATTAATAGTTTGATCTGATGATCTCATTAGTGAAGCAGATGCGACAGAGACAGACGACAGTGCTCAAGCAAATGGCACATGCTCAAGCTCAACAAGGTCACAATCACACGTCAGTTAGGTTCAATTCATTACAGCGGCGAGTCAGGTTCAACCCGGCCTCGGTCTGGTGGCGTCAACCAAGGTGAATTATATCACCGACGGTACTTGATCTGGACCGTTCTTTTGAACTTGGCACGAATCTCAAAGCCCAATAATACTGCCGCCTGAATCGCAAACCGGCTGAGAGTTAATCTCAAACCGTATATAGCTAAAAGGGAATCTTTTACGGTACCGTCGAGGATATGGATCCCAACCAAGGTAAGGTTGCATATGACGATAACAAAGAATGCATAATTAATTGACCCCCGACAAGACTAGGGGCGAATTAAGAATTTTTGTCAGCGGCGGGGCAAAAAAATATCGAATCGGGTTTAAATAGCTAATTAGATTTAAATCTATTAACTAATTGGATACTCGATAAAAAATAATATTTTATATTCTTATAATTCTAATTATCAATCAAATTCAACAAATTTATTTCATTTTAACCCTAAATTTAATCCGAATTACAAATCAAACATCCGGAGAGGTGCAAAAAAACTTCTAGAAGAGACAAAATCGGTCAGGACCAATAAATTTCCACTAAAACTCAAAATCTAGAGGACCAAATTAAAGTTGCAAAATTTATGACATACAATATGTTTGTTCCTCACATCTAATGTTTCATTTTTGTAGTAAACTGTATATATTTGTTTGTCCTTATAAATTTTGGATAAGAAAAAAGATTATTGTCCTTTTATGTTGAATTATGAATTTTGCTTTCTGAAGAATGAAGAATGAAAAATAAAAGGGTTATATAGATTAAATGATATAAGATATTATTTTATTTTATTAGTAAAATTTTATCTAAGAAAAAATAAGATTTAAGATCTATTGCTAATAGATATCATGATGATCTTGATAAAATATCTTCAAATTAAATTAAAAAAAGTAACAATCAATTTATAAGAATACCATTGAATTTATAGATCGATTGTTGCATATCAAATTTTACACAATTTCCATACATTTAATACTTCATCAAGACATCAAATATCCTCCAGTCAGATTATATATGAATGTTCCATATCTATATATACATATCCACGTTGTACAAAATTTATATAAGAACATTAAATTTATAGCAAAAAATACATCCATATCCAAACCCCAAAAAAGATGTCGAGAAAGCTCTAATAATGCCTTCACCGCATCAAAAAAGAACGAAATCAAGTGCATTCACCGATAATATTAGCCCGCTGCACAACTCTATAATTTCGCACGAACTATTAGTAGTAATTTACACGCGTTTTAAAAATTTAAAAATAAAGAAACAATAGAAGAGATGATGTATATCAAAAAGGACACGTGGCAATTTCTGGCGCTCGCAACCTATGCCCATGACACTTCATACAATAATCAAAATCAAACTTCTCTTCTTCATAATCTGACGACTTATCATGATCAACTCTCTGTACATTTAACACCGGCTTGAGACCCTGTAAACAAAAAAGATAAATATAAAAATGCTTCTCTCATGTCGAAAATTAAGAAGGCCAATTCTGAGAAGAAAACATGATTTCATTTGTTGAGAAAACTCACCTCTGTGAATATACTAATGGCTTTCTCTGGTGTTGTTGTGCTTACCACATATAATGCTTCCTCCTGACATGATGCAGAAAAATGTTACAAATTAGAATATATATATATATATATCATCATACAATCATTAACAAATTTACAAAGTAAAAAATCTCAATGCAAAAAAATAGAACTACATATATAAAAGATAAATCAAGAGCTAGCTACGTACCCTGGCGCAATTAATTTCCTTTAGCGTGAGAGTTCTTGGTTCAAACTCGATGGATTGTTGCCTCTTTGTAAGCAAAGAAGTTGTCATTGTATCTCTCTCTAGCTATCTTCTCCAAGTCTCTTAAGAAAGAATATGAACACCGAAATTATGAAGGAAAGAGACGCGCCATAGTTCTTATATACTGAGTAGATGTGAGCAAGATGGACACGTGGCAGTAGTACACGGGGCTGATCCAGAAACGTGTCTCCGCGAGAGTGCGATGCAGACACGTCGCTTTGACATTTTCGAAGTTGATAGAATCGTGTGGGAGATTCTTTTTGAATTCATATCACCGACGGTACCGTAATAGGGAATCTTTTACAATTACTTGATCTGGACCGTTCTTTTTAACTTGGCACGAATCTCAAAGCCCAATAATACTGCCCCCCTCAGTCAGCCCGAATCCTAAACCGGCTGAGTTAATCTCAAACCGTAAATTGTAAAGGGAATCTTTTACGGTACCGTCGAGGATATGAATCCATTTGTTTTGGTGCGAACGTGGTAATTAAAATGCCAAATTTACCTTTACCAGAAATTTCTTTTTTTATTTTTATGCGTACATTATTTCGTGTTTTCGTCTTCTCCAAGCTTTGATGAAAAGGAGATCTCCTGTCGCTATTAGACTGTTAAAGAAGTAGCACTGCGTGTTTCACATTTACTGATTTACAGATTAAATATATGTATATTAATTTGCAGTGGAGAAAGACAATTTTTTCTTTTTTCTGAAGTTCATTTGTACGGAATAAATTAAATGAAATTGATGATATTTTACACTGCAAAGCAGTATTATAAATAACGGTAATTAATCAAAATGTTGTTAATAATTTTGCATTTTCATTGAAATTATGTACATATATTTTTAATTATTAGAAATGATTAATTTAACTCATCAAATTTATCAAATAAACTTATTTTAACTTAATTTCATTGTTAATTAATAAAATTTATATAATTGACATGCTCTCCGTATGGGAGGTCACAGGTTCGAAACCTGGAGATATCATGGACATGCTCTCCATATGGGAGGTCGCAGGTTCGAAACCTGGATAGATATCTCTTGTGAATATTAAATAGTTGGGTAACTAGAAAAACTCAGATAAGACAAGACAAAGTATAGTACATATAACGGATAGATGCAGAAAAAAATAATAAACATGACCAACTAATTGACAGTATAAACAGCAACGAACGATTCGTAACGGTTTGGTCACCGTCAACGATAATCGGCAAATTAGTCAGGCTAAACGACCATTTTTTACAACACTGCTGTGAAGTATGAAACAAAGCTGTAAATGAGATAATACTTTACATTATTGAAACTCAATTTTAGTAGGGAATTAGCCGTTGGATAACTAAGTACGTCAATTTGAAACTTTTTATAAGTTCAACTTTAAAATGAAATGAGTGCATAAAACTGTTGTATGCACTCATTTCATTTTAAACTTGACAGCCACCGTCAAGATTTTAAAAATAATAATAAAAATAACTTGTATGCACAATTTATATTTTTATTGTTAAATAAAGTTATTGGAGTTGGACAGTATTTATTGCAACAAAAGAAATTATGATATGAAAATCAAATTTACTAATTTGGTCCGCAAAAATGTATTATTTATTTATTTTTACTAGATGCAAATACAATGTTAACTTCAATTTTAGTTTTGTGAAATAATATTTAATCTAGAACGAAAAAATATACAAAATTGAGCCAGGTTGATGAAATTAAGTTCTTCAAACATATTCAGTTTTCTGTAACTTATTTAGGATTTTCAAGAGATAAGAAATGAGAAAAAGAAACAGTATCTTTTCTTAATTGCAAAATTATTGTTTAACATTATCAACAATTCAAAATGGTTGAAAAGTTAACCTTTCTCTTTTTAGAATTTTTTATAATAATTTTTTTTAATGGTTGAGTTCACATTATATAATTTTACTTTTTCCATCACCGCATGTAACTTTTGAGGGATTTTTTTTAAAAATCATAATTAAAATAATTAAATTTAAATAAACAACATGATTGCGCCCAGATTTACAAAAACCATCAATACTGAAATGCCAATTCGGTCCGACCGCATTTGTTTTCTCCGGACCGAATTGGCATTTCGGCCCCCCCTCATTTTCAATTGTTCCGCAGCCGACGCCACATAAAATCCAACAAAGAGTCCGGACCGAATTGGCATTTCGGTCCGGAGGGAAATTTTGGCCGGACCGAGATGCCAATTCGGTCCGGAGAAAATACAATTTTAAAATATGCTAAATTATATTGCTGGTTAATTGATGTGGAGCCGTGATTTTTATTTTTACCCAAAAAAAAATATTTTAATATAAATAACCACGTTTTCATTTATTATTTTATTAAATGGTAATTTTTCACCGATAACTCTAGAAATTTATTCACCAATAACTCTAAAGTTATTTTTATTACAAAGAATTATATTATAAAAACTTATCAATAATATAAAATTTCATTTATTATTTTATTAAATGGTAATTTTTCACCGATAACCCTAGAAATTTATTCACCGATAACCCTAAAGTTATTTTTATTACAAAGAATTATATTATAAAAACTTATCAATAATATAAAATTTCATTTATTATTTTATTAAATGGTAATTTTTCACCGATAACCCTAGAAATTTATTCACCGATAACTCTAAAGTTATTTTTATTACAAATAATTATATTATAAAAACTTATCAATAATATAAAATTTCATTTATTATTTTATTAAATGGTAATTTTTCACCGATAACCCTAGAAATTTATTCACCGATAACCCTAAAGTTATTTTTATTACAAAGAATTATATTATAAAAACTTATCAATAATATAAAATTTCATTTATTATTTTATTAAATGGTAATTTTTCACCGATAACCCTAGAAGTTTATTCACCGATAACCCTAAAGTTATTTTTATTACAAAGAATTATATTACTAAATAATTCTACAAAAAAAATTAAAATTCGGTTTTTTTTTTCTAAATTAAAAATTCACACTATAATACATGAAATTACACTACAATACACTACAAAAAAGTAATTTACTCTATAACTAAACTAAATAATTCTAGAAAAAAATTATAACATTCGGATATTTTTTTCAAATAAAAAATTTAACCACATACCTAACGAATTCAGAAATTCGACCGGATTGAAAATTCAATTACGATTAAATGGCTACATGAAATTTTGATTAATCACAAGATAAAGGTTCTCGCAAAATTAATCATCAACTGATAAAGGCCAAAATGGCTACATGAAATTGTACATACAAAATTCGAAGCATTGAAAAATGATTAATTTGGGACCGGATAAACTTGTACATACAAAATTTAGAGAAAGAATAAAAATCAAGAAATATGTCTGGGACCGAGATGGCAACTCGGTCCGGAGAAAAAATCCTCTGGACCGAAATGCCATTTCGGTCCAGAGGTAAAAAAATTCTATCGGACCGAATTGACATTTCGGTATTGATGGTTTTTGTAAATCTCGACGTAATCATGTCGTTTATTTAAATTTAATTATTTTAATTATGGTTTTTAAAAAAAATCCAATTGAGAATGCGACTGCACCTTTTTACACATGATAGTTATAGACTTATAGATCTCTGATTTATTTATTTATTTCCTACGCCGACTTTAAAGTAGCAAGAAAATATTATGAACAAAAAACGGACATCTCCAGTTCCTTAAAAAATACATAATAACCGTAGCAAGTTGGTGGGGCTCATGGACCGTCCATGCATGTGGGGCCGCCACGTCATGTAGTTGCAATGATGCGTGATTGTGTGGAGGATTGGAGAAGAGAAATTGTATTAAAATTTGAAGTGGGGTTGATAATTATATACATCACAAAATCAAGAGATAATGCAATCACCATCTGTCCTCGTTACATTTACACGAGAGACTATTTATTGTTGAGTTGTTCACGACTTGACTCATGCTCTTGTTTATTTTTCTTACTCGTGTTGTGTTAAGGTTGGATGAATACTATTCTCCGGAGGGTTTGAGATTTTTTGCCAGATTCACCTAGAAAGTAGTCATAATTACGTTTTAGTATATATAATTTGCGCAGGGGCGGACCCAGTGTAGTCCGGGGGGGCAGTCGCCCCCCTGGATTTTGAGTTTTAGTGGAAATTTATCAGTTTCGATCGACTCTGCCCCCCTCCTGGAATTTTTTTTGCCACCCTCTGGACGTTTAATTTGTAATTCAAGTTAAATTTAGAGTTAAAATTGAAATAAATCTGTTGAATTTTGATTGTTAATTAGAATTATAAGTCAGATCATGAGAACTTACAAGTCAAAGCATTGGAAAGTATAAGTTAAAGCATTGTTTTTTGTTGAGTACTCAATTGGTTAATGGATTTAAATCCGATTAAGTATTTAAACCCGATTCGATATTTTTTTGCCCCCCTGACGAAAATCCTGGATCCGCCCCTGAATTTGCGTCCAAAGGTTCAAATAAAAAAATATAGTATCTCTAGGAATATTTGTTTTACAAATTTTAAAAATTGTATTACTAATTATTTATTAGCATTTCTTTATTCTAAGAAGAATTTAAATTATAATTGTGTTAATAGGTCAGTTTTCGGGGGGGTTTCTTGTAACAATAAATTGCTTAGTTGAATTTAAAAGAAAAGGCGTATTAATTGTTAACAATTATTAAGAAGTTTTTATATGGATTCATCCTTCAATAAAATCGTGCAACATATTATAAATGTTGCTCTCAATTCGAACAAGTGTCGACAATTAGGAGCGGATTCAAATAGGTATGGGAGTAAGAAACTGCATACGTACTCCTAGATTTACAAAAAAAAAAATAGCCCATGATTTTCTAGACTATTTCCTACTCCTGATAAACAAGTTTGCCTACCACTGGTGGAGTCTGATATTTCTTTCTAATTCAACTCATTTTTTGCTTACCCCTGACCAAATTCCTGAGTCCCTCCTGTCGGCAATCATGTACATATAAATTTGATATAAATCAATATTGACAATTTGCAATAGACACTTTTAGATATTGACGAGCCATAAATTACTCATCAACCGTGTACAAGTACGACACAAATCAGCATTGACATTTAACAATATGACTACAAGAAGAGGCCACTGTTTGCGAGGATAAAAAGTGACTATTCGCGAGGGTACACCGACAGAAAAGTGTTATTTCTGAACATATCGGTATTACCGATAGAAATATCCGCGAAGATACCGTCAGACAAAAAAAAATTTACCCTCACGAATAGTGACACATTTTTATAGTGGTACGTGTTCTTAATAGTAGACAAGTCAGAACTTAATTGCTTCTCTCAGCCAAAGCGATTTCCTTATTACTTCAGATGTATCACACATCACATTTATTTTAGTTTATATTGTTTCAACAAATAATTAACTCAAGAATATATTAACAAAAAAATTTTAAGATACTATAAGGTCGATTTAAATTTAGTTTCATGAACAAATAAATGAAATTAATTAATTGAAGGGCATGAGCGAAAAATAGTTCAATCATTGTCCTGCCGTTTGGATCACTGATAACTGAAAAGTATGGACACCTATGTGTCCTGCCACATCTTTTGGATTTTGCTTGTGCATATACGCAAGTATAGAGTCCATTACTTATTAGCCTTATCGGTTTGTGGTTCAATAATTCTCTAACTAAATTCATGTATTATGACATGATATATTTAGGACGCATATGGTCGAAATCTCAGAAAAGACAATAATCCGATATATTTGAAAATAATGTTTCACGAAATGAGAACTAATTGATTTTGTCAAAGGAATGGTTAATAATTGGAAGATGAGGGTTTTGGTAGGATTTCAAAAATGTGGAGGATTGCCATATTGTATTTTGTCAAAATAACATAAAGATCTAAGAGCATCTGCATCTCAGCAACACAAATGAGTTTCTAAATAACGATTAACTACTTTTTAAAAATTAAGGTCTCTAAAGATTCTAACTCTCATATCTTTGAAATTAATTTTAGAGTTTCTATTAAGCCCCGTCAGCAACAAATGAAAAATGAGAAATAATTTGAGCCAATCATTTAGCCAGCATAGAATTTACAAACATATTTTTAATAAAAAACTTTACTGCATATTTTTTAAATAAAAAATTCTCCCACATTTCTGAAACTGAATTATAAACTGCCACATCAGATTAAAACTCTAATTATACCAAAGATGTATAGATGCTCTAACACAATTTATATTGAGACAAATGTTCTGATTTTGAGTGAAAACAAGCACAACCTATCTTGATAGGAGCAACGCCAAGGTGCTAACATGGAACTGAGATACGCTGTTATTCTCTCGGAATAACAGGGATCCTGTTATATCCTCTCTACCTCTCTAACATGTGATGTGCTCCTTTATCAATGATAAATCCAAAAGAATATTGAATAATAGAAAAGTTACAATGAAATTGAAAATTATGAGATATTACTTGTAAATAATTCTATTATTTCTCCTGATTTTCCAATTTTCGCATTTTATTTGAATATTTTAATATATATTGAAAAATATATAAATTACAATAAATTAGAAAATTCATAGAACATTAATTCTAGATAATCTCTATAATATTTTCAATTTTTCCCCATTTTTCCCATTTTGCTAAATTTTGCTAATATTTTTTTTTCAAACCTTTTCCAAGATGATTTTATTGGAGTCTGGCGTAAGTAGGCTCTGTGCTGAAATTTTTTAGTTACCACCTCAAAATTTTATAATTCGCACTTTACCACTATTTGAACCAAAATTCAGAAATTAGCACGTGCACAGACCGAGTCTGCGCACCGTTTTTGACAGGTGCGCAGACCTGCCCAGTCTGCGCACCGTTTTTGACAGGTGCGCAGACCAGGTCTTCGCACCATTTTTTTTCCTATTCTGTTTTGATTAACAATTCAGCCAAAAAAACAGAGCTTTGGTGCGCATACTGGATATGCACATGTGACAACTTCTGAATTTTTGTCTAAACGATAGTAAGTGCAAATTATAGAATTTTGAGGTGGTAACTAAAAATTTTTTGGGGTTGTGTTAAAGTGAGCTAATTATAAGCCCCTTTATGAATTGAAATTTCCACTTTCTTCTTTAAAAAAATTTCCTACGTATCGGAATTTGGATACTCAAGGTAAGTAAATCCGGACTGCGAACTCCCTATAGTTATTATAGACATCAAATTGAGTTTGGTCCAAGTAGAATTAATTTGAACTATCCATTTATTTATATTGCACTAAAGGTACCTGCGAGATACGGATAGCCATGATGTTGGATTCAACTTGAAAGCATCTCTTAGCACTGTGGAAATAGATGAGAAATAATTTTTTTAATTCGGAATTTAGATTCAATCATAAATTTTAAAAATTCTAAATTCAGAAATTAAATATTCACAATATGAGAAAAACATACTTATTATTAATTTACGTTACTCGTGCAAATGCAAATGTACATGTGAGAACTAAATGGGAGGCTTAATCGAAATAATGTCAAAAGTCAACCATATATTTGGTACCTAATCACACAGCTGAGTCTGAGTTTTTTTAAAGTAAAAATTAGAAGTCAAGCTATCCAACTATTTAATATTTACAAGATATTTTCTTATCCAAATTTCAAACATGTCGACCGCTTATACAAAGGACATTGCCTTTACTTTTACAGTTGAACCTGAGTTGATTTAGTTTATGTTATTTTAGAGAGAATAAAATAGTAATAGAGTAAAGATGTTGTCTCCCGCACTCCAGTCCCCTAAACGTCCCCCCTCATTCTAACTAACTTTGTCAATCATTAAACTACCTTGAAAAACGTGTAAAACGTGTAAAAGAGAGTCCAGTTTTTTCTTTAAATACTTGATATCTTAGGTATGAATACTTGATGAACTATATATGAATATTTGATATCTTAGGCATGAATATTTTCCATTTTGTATGAATACTTTCCATATATTAATATTTGATGAGTTCAGTTTTTTCTTTAAATACTTGATATCTTAGGTATGAATACTTGATGAATTATATATGAATATTTGATATCTTAGGTATGAATACTTTCCATTTTGGAAAAATACTTTCCATATATAAATATTTGATACCTTGAAAAACGTGTAAAAGTATATCATTATGGATCTCATTTGAAAGAGAAAATTGTGTATAACACGTTCGTGGTTTTAGATTTGCAAAATTCCTCATAGATCGTCAGAAATATTGGTTAGATTGAACGGAGAAAAAAAACCACATTGAAAAACGTGTAAAAGATAAGTGATGTGTCCAGTTTTTTTTTTAAATACTTGATATCTTAGGTATGAATACTTGATGAATTATATATGAATAATTGATGTCTTAGGTATTCATACTTTCCATTTTGTATGTGAATTAATTTAATCAATGAATGTAGCACTAGTGGTGTGATCCACGTGACTTTTTGGTTGTGGTCCCCAATGCAGTCTGACAGTTACTGCCCTCGAAAAGTAATGGTCCCCAGTTTGTATGTGAATTAATACTTGATATATTAGGTATGAATACTTGATGAATTATATATGAATATTTGATATCTTAGGTATGAATACTTTCTATTTTGTATGTGAATTAATGTATTGAATAGATGTCTGACAGTTATACTTTGACCGTTAGGGGGACGTTTAGGGGACTGAATGGGGGGACTGTTAGTCGATCCCGTAGTAATATGTGCTTATATAGACTAATGAGCTGTTGTACCCTCTTAAACTACAATGTGGCTGTTGTTGCTATAACCTAATCATATCCATTTGCAGATTGCATTTCTTAAATAACAAATATTACAGAGTTGATTATGTAAAGTTTTGGATTTGTCAGATTTTATTTATTGGATCAGATCTTCTTGGTGATTTGCAGTATCTTCAATTGTTTCCTATCATAATCTCAATCAAGTCAAATTCCTCACTTTACGCTCTCGTTATTGTGCACAGAAAGTGCCACCGCTGTCCAGTGCAGACAGTTAAGGCGTTATCAGATCTTCTCGTTATTGTGCACAAAAGATGTGTCCTGCCACATCTTTTGGATTTTGCTTGTGCACATACGCAAGTATAGAGTCCATTACTTATTAGCCTTGTCGGTTTGTGGTTCAATAATTCTCTAACTAAATCCATGTATTATGACATGACATATTTAGGACGCATATGGTCGAAATCTCAGAAAAGACAATAATCCGATATATTTGAAAATAATTTTTCACGAAATGAGACAACAAATTTTGATTTTGTCAAAGGAAAGGTTAATAATTGGAAGATGAGTGTTTTGGTAGGATTTCAAAAATGTGGAGGATTGCCGTATTGTATTTTGTCAAAATAACATAAAGATTTAAGAGCATGAGTTTCTAAATAACGGTTAACTATTTTTTAAAAATTAAGATCTCTAAAATTTTTAACGCTCATATTTTTTAAATTAATTTTAGAGTTTCTATTAAACCACATCAGCAACAAATTAAAAATGAGAAATAATTTGAGCCAATTATTTGGTAAACATAGAATTTATAGACATATTTTTAATAAGAAATTTTACTGCATAGTTTCTAAATAAAAAACTCTCACGCATCTCTGAAACTGAATTAGAAACTGCCACATCAGATTAAAAACTCTAATCATACGAGATACGTAGATGCTCTAACACAATTTATGTTGAGACAACATGTTCTGATTTTGAGTGAAAGCAAGCACAATCAATCTTGGTAGGAGCAACGCCAAGATGCTAACATGAAATTGAGATGCGCTGTTATTCTCTCGGAATAACAGGGACCCTGTTATAACCTCTCTCCCTCCCTAACATGTGATGTGCTCCTTTATCAATGATAAATCCAAAAGAATATTGAATAAGTAGAAAAATTGCAATAAAATTGAAAATTATGAGATATTACTTGTAAATAATTCTATTTCATCTCCTGATTTTCCATTTTTCGCATTTTATTGAATATTTTAATAAATGAAAAATATATACATAACAATAAATTAGAAAATTCGTAGAACATTAATTCTGGATAACCTCTATAATATTTTCAATTTTCCTCATTTTGCTAAATTTTGCTAATATTTTTCTTTTCAAATTTTTTCCAAGATGATTTTATTGGAGTTTGACGCAAGTAGGCTCCGTGCTGAAATTTTTTAGTTACCACCTCAAAATTTTATAATTCGCACTTTACCACTGTTTGAACCAAAATTCAGAAACTAGCACGTGCGCTAGTCTGCGCACCATTTTTTTTCTTGTTCTATTTTGGTTAACAATTCAGCCAAAAAACAGAGCTTTGGTGCGCAGATCCAATCTGCGCACCAAACAAAAATGGTGTGCAGACTGAATATGCGCACGTGACAACTTTTGATTTTTTTGTCCACACGATGGTAAAGTGCAAATTATAGAATTTTGAGGTGGTAACTAAAAAAATTTGGAGATGTGTGAAAGGGTGCTAATTATAAGCCCCTTTATGAATTGAAATTTCCACTTTCTTCTTTAAAATTTTTTTCGACTTATCCGGAATTCGGATACTCAAGGTAAGTAAATCCAGACTGCGAACTCCCTATAGTTATTATAGACACCAAATTAAGTTTGATCTTGGTAGAATTAATTTGAACTATCAATTTATTTATATTGCACCTCAGGTACCTGGGAGATACAGATAGCCATGCTGTTGGATTCAACTTGAAAGCATCTCTCAGCACTGTGGAAACAGATGAGAAATAATTTTTTTGATACGGAATTTAGTTTCAATCATAGATTTTTAAAAATTCTAAATTCAGAAATTAAATATCCACAATATGAAGAAAACATACTTATTAATAATTTACGTTACTCGTGCAAATGCAAATGTACATGTGAGAACTAAATGGGATGGCTTAATCGAAATTAATGTCAAAGGGCAACCATATATTTGGTACCTAATAACACAGCTGAGCTTGAGCTTTTTTAAAGTAAAAATTAAAAGTCAAGCCACCCAACTATTTAATATTTACAAGATATTTTCTTATCCAAATTTCAAACATGTCGACCGCTTATACAGAGGACATTGCCTTTACTTTTACAGTTGAACCTGAGTTGATTTAGTTTATGTTTTTTTTTTTGAGAGCGAATAAAATAGTAATACGTGCTTATATAGACTACTGAGCTGTTGTACCTTCTTAAACTACAATGTGGCTGTTGTCGCTATAATCTAATCATATCCATTTGCAGATTGTATTTCTTAAATAACAAAGATTACAGAGTTGATTATGTAAAGTTTTGAATTTGTCAGATTTTTTTATTGGATCAGATCTTCTTGGTGATTTGCAGTATCTTCAATTGTTTCCTATCATAATCTCAGTCAAGCCAAATTCCTTACTTTACGCTCTCGTTATTGTGCACAGAAAGTGCCACCGCTGTCTAGTGCAGACAGTTAAGGCGTTATCAGATCTTCTCGTTATTGTGCACAGAAGATGTGTCCTGCCACATCTTTTGGATTTTGCTTGTGCAGATACGCAAGTATAGAGTCCATTACTTATTAGCCTTGTCGGTTTGTGGTTCAATAATTCTCTAACTATATTATGACATGACATATTTAGGACGCATATGGTCGAAATCTCAGAAAAGACAATAATCCGATATATTTGAAAATAATTTTTCACGAAATGAGACAACAAATTTTGATTTTGTCAAAGGAAAGGTTAATAATTGGAAGATGAGTGTTTTGGTAGGATTTCAAAAATGTGGAGGATTGCCGTATTGTATTTTGTCAAAATAACAGAAAGATTTGAGAACATCTGCATCTCAGCAATTCAAATGAGTGTTTAAATAACGGTTAACTACTTTTTAAAAATTAAGGTCTCTAAAGTTTCTAACGTTTATATTTTTGAAATTAATTTTAGAGTTTCTATTAAGCCACGTCAGCAACAAATTAAAAATGATAAATAATTTGAGCCAATCATTTGGCCAGCATATAATTTATAAATATATTTTTAATAAGAAATTTTACTGTATAGTTTCTAAATAAAAAACTCTCACTCATCTCTGAAACTGAATTAGAAACTGCCACATCAGATTAGAAACTCTAATCATACGAGATATGTAGATGCTCTAACACAATTTATGTTGAGACAGCATGTTCTGATTTTGAGTGAAAGCAAGCACAATCAATCTTGGTAGGAGCAACGCCAAGATGCTAACATGAAATTGAGATGCGCTGTTATTCTCTCGGAATAACAGGGACCCTGTTATAACCTCTCACCCTCTCTAACATGTGATGTGCTCCTTTATCAATGATAAATCCAAATGAATATTGAATAAATAGAAAAATTACAATGAAATTGAAAATTATGAGATATTACTTGTAAATAATTCTATTTGTTTGCTATTTTTTTCTCCTGATTTTCCATTTTTCGCATTTTATTTGAATATTTTAATAAATATTGAAAAATATATAAATTACAATAAATTAGAAAATTCATAGAACATTAATTCTAGATAATCTCTATAATATTTTCAATTTTTCCCATTTTGCTAAATTTTGCTAATATTTTTCTTTTCAAACTTTTTCCAAGATGATTTTATTGGAGTCTGACGTAAGTAGGCTCTGTGCTGAAATTTTTTAGTTACCACCTCAAAATTTTATAATTCGCACCTTACCATTGTTTGAACTAAAATTCATAAACTAGCACGTGTGCAGATCTAGTCCGCGCACCGTTTTTGACAGGTGCACAGGCCTGGTCTGTGCAGGTCTGCACACTATTTTTTTTCCTGTTCTGTTTTGTTAACAATTCAGCCAAAAAAAAAAGAGCTTTGGTGCGCATACTGGATATGCACACGTGGCAAATTCTGAATTTTTGTCCAAACGATAGTAAAGTGCAAATTATAGAATTTTGAGATGGTAACTAAAAAAATTTTGGGGTTGTGTGAAATGGTGCTAATTATAAGCCCCTTTATGAATTGAAATTTCCACTTTCTTCTTTAAGAAAATTTCCTAGGAATCCGGAATTCAGATACTCAAGGTAAGTAAATCCGGACTGCGAACTCCCTATAGTTATTATAGACACCAAATTGAGTTTGGTTCAGATAGAATTAATTTGAACTATCAATTTATTTATATTGCACCTCAGGTACCTGGGAGATACGGATAGCCATACTGTTGGATTCAACTTGAAAGCATCTCTCAACACTGTGGAAACAAATGAGAAATAATATTTTTAAGACGGAATTTAGTTTCAATCATAGATTTTAAAAATTCTAAATTAAGAAATTAAATATCCACATGAGGAAAACATACTTATTAGTAATTTACGTTACTCATGCAAATGCAAATGTACATGTGAGAATTAAATGGGATGGCTTAATCGAAATTAATGTCAAAAGGCAACCATATATTTGGCACCTAATCACACAGCTGAGCCTGAACTTTTTTTAAAGTAAAAATTAGAAGTCAAGCCACCCAACTATTTAATATTCACAAGAAATTTTCTTATTCAAATTTTGAACATGTCGACCGCTTATACAGAGGACATTGCCTTTACTTTTACAGCTGAACCTGAGTTGATTTAGTTTATGTTATTTTAGAAAGAATAAAATAGTAATATGTGCTTATATAGACTAATGAGCTGTTGTACCTTCTTAAACTACAATGTGGCTGTTGTTGCTATAATCTAATCATATCCATTTGCAGATTGTATTCTTAAATAACAAAGATTACAGAGTTGATTATGTAAACTTTTGGATTTGTCAGATTTTTTTTTATTGGATCAGATCTTCTTGGTGATTTGCAGTATGTTTCCTATCATAATCTCAATCAAGCCAACTTCCTAACTTTACGCTCTCGTTATTGTTCGCAGACGGTTAAGGCGTTAGTTCTCCCACGGAAGAACAAGGACTCGATTCTGCAGAGGTGTTGTGTGTGTGTGTGCCTACGGGCTGTTCTAAAAAAAGAAAATATTGTGCATAGAAAGTAATAACCTCATTCGTGGCGGGGCAAAGAAAGGTGATCAAACTTTCAAATCAAATAAAATTTTCATAATTTACTCTTTCCCATTTTTGCCCATTTTTGCATGGGCAAGAAAGGTCACAACCTCTCCCAACACCGGATACTATAAGGAGGTCAAAATTGTCTTAACAAAGGAATGGGAGGCGGGGGTTCTGTCGGGCACACAGATCAAATTCGATCTTATGTCAAGTGTGAATCGTTTGATCCGTATCAAAATATGCATGAATAATTTTAAAATTCTTGCAGATCAAGTGTACATGAATCTCAATTCCGAGTCATCTTGTACAGATTGGACGATTCCGACCAAACATTTGATCTAATGCCCATTAAAATGCCTCCTCCCTGAAATGATGTTCTTGAAATGCGTATTTTTCTGATTTCAGTGACAACTTTAAACTTCAAATTTATTTTCAATGACAAGATAACGTGACTCACACAGTCTGAAAATTTTATTTTGCTCTAAAAAAAATAACAAATATGCCCTCTAGATTGAAATAATTTTAAATATGACCTAACCGCCTCACTGAGGGGCAGTCAACTCTCAATACCAAACCGCCCCTCAGTGGGGCGGTCAGCTCCAGACCAAACTGCTCCCCAGTGGGGCTGTTTAGTTTTGTCTATATATTGGAGGGTACCCTCCCGTTTTTCACTCAACCCATTTCAATTTTTCACTCTCTCTCCTCTCTTTCTCTCTTTCTCCAGATTTTTGCCCTACACTTTCCATGTAAGTCCCTCAATTTTTTTTAGTCCAAAATTGTTTAAAAATTGTTAGAAATTAATATAAATTGTTAGAAATTATTTAGAAATTGTCCAAAAATTATTAGAAATTGTTAAAATTGTTTCCAATTAATATAAATTGTCCAAAATTATTTAGAAATTGTTAGAAATTGTTTAGAATTAATATGAATTGTCCAAAATTGTTTAGAAATTGTTAGAAATTGTTTAGCGTCGGTGCAGCGTTGGAGATGCAGGAGGAGATGGATGTGGATGATTTGGAGGAGGATGAGGAGGAGGGGGTTTAGTTGGGGTATCAGCTGCCGCCCAGGCAGCACCGTCCACCTACTAGGTTGGATCTCTCTGGTCGTCGCTGCCCTCGTCGTTAGATTTTTTATGTTATGCTCTAGTTTTAGTTAAACTGGATTTGTAGTATTTTATGTTTGGATTGTTATATTTTATGTTTGAATTATTAGATTTTATGTTGTAGATTTAGCATTTTATTATTTTTGTTTTGTTGTTTATCTAGTCGAACAAAACCAGATTTATAACATTACAACAAAATTATAACAAATAAAATTATAATAAAAATATAGTAAATTATAAAACATTACAACAAATAAAATTATAACCCTAAATTATAAAACATTATAGTAAAATAATAAAACATTACACAACAAATTTACAACAAAAATTTATAAAACAACATAACATATATAATACATCTTATAACAAAAAGTTTAACATAAATATAGTAATACAGGTATATTTAAAAAAATATATTATATACCAAACCGCGCCACTGAGGAGCGGTTTGGTATTGAGAGTTGACCGCCTCCTCAGTGAGACGGTTAGGTCATTTTTAAAATTATTTCAATCCAGAGAGCATATTTGTTATTTTTTTTTTTTTGGGGGGGGGGGGGGGGGGGGGGAGGGGCATTTAAAAAAAACGGGAATTTAGTAATTCGTTTTGATGTATTTTATACATATGATGATACAACAAGCAAATTATACAGCAATATAATTCCAATATGCGGATGTGAATGACAATAAATTTTTACTTGTGAATTTTAAACAAACAATGGGTAAAGTACTAAGATTGCCCTGCGAGATTTTGTATCCCCCCTCCAAATTTTTTTGAAATTCTAAATTAGTATTCCGACGTGCACGGTGCACCCCTTATTTTCGTTTAACGAAGATGCGAATAGTCTGATCTCTTTTTGACATGGTTACACTTTGAAGTTGTGTTTGTTTAATTCTTTTAATGTAATTTTTTTTGCGAACATTCATGTTTGAATTGCGTGTTCCTTCTTTAAATCCATTTCTAGATCCAACTTTTTAAGCTAAAATTTTTCTATTTTGATTTTTAATTTGAAGTTTAAATCTGGACTTTCTGATTCAACAGTAAAATAATTTTTAAGATCTAGCTCATTTTTCAATTCACTTCTTTTATATTAACAGAGCCCGAAAAGCCCAAGAGCCCATATTTCGCTCCTTCTTCATTTTAATCCATCTAACCAGCCCAGATTTTCTTTTTTGTGGGCTGAAACAGCCCAGATTTCGCTCCTTCTTCATTTTAATCCATCTGACCAGTAGATAATACGAGTGTACAAGACAGCCCTGGATTTTACCGACCTTTTGAAATAGAGACAAAACAGAACAGATCGTCATATCGTACCAGCAAGCAAGAGAAGCGCTGGTACAGATCGGTACCAGTACCAAAAGAGGGCCCGTCCGATGCAACTGCCTTCCTCGCCTACTGATTTACAAATCATCCATAATACATTAATACCCTTTTGACTTCAATAAATTTTCAAATGAGAACTTGATAGGAATTAGGAAGCAGACTATTACAGTATTACTCCATAATATATCATTAAGCACGAATCTCTGTTTGCGACATAGATAAGAATTCAAGAAAGCCTTTTCTCAAATTTTCAATTAATGACCCACGGTTCCAAAATTGTAGAATTAACAAAAAGTTAGCAAAATTCTCATGTATACCATTACACATGTAATTTGTTTCTGCAATTACAAAATTTGTATTTATTTGTCACATCAACAACGTAGCAAACTTCTTCACATCCAGAATGTTTTATCAGATTTTTGTAATTGTAAGGATGGTCGATGAGGATACTCGTACATTTTGCAAAGTATTTTGGCTTGATAGCCAAAATACTTTGTAAGGATGGTCTATGATAGCATAAGGCCTTCCGTGCTACGGCTTCAAAAACCTATCGTATAAACTTTAAAGTTCGATCTAAGTAGTTCAGTAAATTGATTATATAATGAACTTGTAGAATACCAATTTTTACTATTTTTGTAATTTTTTTACTATTTTTTATGATTTATGAAAGATAGCAAAAAATAGGTTAATAGTAAAAAAAAATTGCTAATGTTTTAGGTCATTTTTTTTTATCTTTCATAAATCATAAAAACTAGTAAAAAAAAATTCAAAAATAGCAAAAAAGGTATTCTACAATTTCATTATATAACTAATTTACTAGATGCTTAGATCGAAATTTAAAGTTTATACGATATATTTTTGAGACCGTAACACGAAATATCTTATACTATCCGTAGCACCTAAGCCTTACTCGTTCTATATACATGAATTCTACCGCTTTGTAGGTGTAATTAGTGCTACATCTTTCTTATTTGGCTTAGAAAAATTCAAGTGCACGTGCAAAATAATATCAGGAGTTTGTTTGTCTGTTTTGATTAATATATGACTTGAATCTCTTTTTTTTTAAATAGGGGTCTATGACCACCGTTTTCCATTAGAAAATCAGAAGAGCTAAGTACAGTTACTTATAACTCAGCCAATGTTTACATCTATTATTAGGTACAAAGAAAGCAGCATAACTGCACCAGTTCTAAAGGACTACACAAAATACACAAATCATCAAAGTAAAGCAAAACATGAAACAGTCATGTCAGTAATCCAACAAGTCCCAATCAACATAATTATCTTTTTTACCCAAGGCGCCTCCAGACATTGTATTGAAGACTTGAGAGTAGGTCCGATGGGCATCGGACCTACTCTGATTCGATGGGTTTAATCACCGTCGATTTGCTTTAAGATCCGTGCAGAACGCTTTAAACTTCGTGCATGTCTGTTTCAATTTTCATGCGCACAATAATTAGATCAGATGGTCATTATGCTCGTTGAACCTAAAAGTAGGTCCGATGGGCATCGGACCTACTCCGTTCTCGTATTGAAGAGGCTACGAAGACCAAAATCCTTCCAAACTATCTCCAAAAGGTCGTCCCTGACCCCTCCACCTCTGCCATTAACACCAGGTTCTCCACTGGTGTGGACAGTTCCAGGTTGTCCTCCTCCACTTCTTGTAGCTGGTCTGGTATGTCCTTAACATCACAAGGAAGTATGACACTCAAGTTCAAGTGAGAATCATCATTTCTAAAAATGCACTAAAAAGAAGCCAAAGAAATAATTCTACTTGCTAAAAATTTAACAGTTGAAGTAGTATATATAAAACAGACTTAATTAATTACGTTCCACCCATACAGTCCAAAGAACTGCCCCTCTAACTAATTCTACTAACAATCTATCTTTAAAAGGGATTGCTGCATCTAAAAACCATAAATCACTTATTGACTGACAAGAGACAGTAACGCTATAAAAAGAGGAAATCCAATCCCAAATATGTCTAATGTAAGAGCAATGAACAAATAAATGATCAGTGCTCATTGGTTGCCCACAAAACACACACTCAGTGTTCCCTTACCAGCCTTTCTTTGCTAGGTTTAATTAATTTAGTTAGGATTTTATTCTTCAAAGTAGCCATAAGAAAACTTTAATTTTAAGAGGTATTGTAGATTTTCAAATGGTGTCATATATATTCTTTATTTGGAATACCAACATATTATAACCATTATAAAAAGAATGAACAGTAAACACATGTTTGGTAGACCATGTTCATAATAATCTATCTTCTAAAGTAGGATCTGAAATAAAGTGCAAAAATTTAGATTATAAACTCTGCATTTTTGCAAGTTAACCCATGCATGTTAACTGTCTATAAAAAAGTTAAATGTAAAGAAGAAGTAGAAAAAGCTTGAGCAACAGAGATTAACCTATCTTTTGCAATGGAAAATAGATGGGAGAATTAATGTTGTAGAGCATGTTCCTCACACCATCTTTTGCAATGGAAAAGTATAAGAACACGTACATAATAATATTTAGATATTTTATATCTATTTGGTTGGTTATGTAATTCGAAATGAGGAAGTTCCAACATATTCGTGTACATGATATTAGTTGTTGTTTTTTTATTTAGCTTAAAACAATTTTTAAGTACACAAGTAACAATATTTAGAATATATCCGTCGATTTTGATGATTATATGACTTGAAAGTACTTCATTTATCAAAAACAAAATGAACAACATATACAATATAATATAAATAAATTGCAGCAGATATGCGCGTGTCATATTTGTTGTATCGTTTTTTATAATCATGAAAAGTTATGGAGCTTAGACATAATAATATTGAGACCGTATATATCTTTCTTTTACGATGATGATTAACTAGCATTTTGTCCCATTGATTAAGAATATTCATAAATAAATAAATAAATATATAAAATGTGTTTTAAATGAGTTCATGCAGATTATGATGCATTACATATGCTGTATCTTTCTGACTTTGATGCAAGAAAAATATTCTCGAACATGCACATAATAATATTTAGAGTTTATTTATTGATTTTGACTATTATATTATTTGAATTAAGCCTTCATTGATTAAGTACACTAGTGAACAACCACAATTAATTTATTTGTGTAAACACAAACATGCACCTTGGAAGTCCTGCTGATTCTAATAACATGCCTGATAAACTTTTGTTAGCCCCTCTTGAGTTGTCTATTTGTCTTGTTTCCAAATTTCTTAAAATTAACATTTAATTATTACACCAATACACACTTGCTTATTCAGTTTCTTATAAGATGGAACATTTGGGGTTATTTAGGAGGTGAGGAATTGGGCATATAATATTTCTTTAATTATAAAGATTGGACAAATTGCGGTAGTTGGTGATGATTATAGACTAACTGCACTTGTTCAATTTTTTTTTTTTTTTTTACTGCACTTGTTCAATTGTTAACTAGAATTCTCTTGATTTAATTATGTCAACTTGCTTACGTTATTTTATACAAGAATTTTGATTGTTCTCCATTGTTTTAATCAATTTAAGTTTTTTTTTTTTAAATAAGAACTAGAATATTGAAGTATGATAATTAGTTTACACTATAATTTGCGGAACTCTACACATTCAACCAGCATTTTATTTAAATTTAAAATTCATGTTTTTTTTTTCTTTAGTATCAAGTTCAAGCTTTGTGCAAATGCATTAATTATATTGTGGATGGTGGAGGTTGAAAAGATGATGATTCTTAATTCTTTTGAGTGTGATGCTCAAACTAAATAGAGTTGTTGGTTGGTTATATTCTCAATCTACTAAATAAATCCTATAATTGTTCTCCTATTGTGGATGGTGGAACTAACATTGATTATTTTTTAAACCATATCATGATTAAAGCATAAAGAACAAATGTAACCTAGGTGCCTAGCTCCATATACCGTCACACCAGTTACAACTTAAGAATTAATTGAAGTGCTTACGCATAAATGCCCCTATGAACATTTATATTTCATTAATCATCACTATTTCACCGCTGTGTATCTATAATTCTATATAAATTCAGACGGAAAAAAAAAAACGAATTTCATTTATTGAAATAATAAATAAACTTCAGATGAATCATATCCCTTTAGATACTTTATTACTTTAAGAGCATCTAATTTTTTTTGTCTCGAATTTAAAGTTGATTAGCTTTATAAAAAAATGTCCGTGACTTCGATCAATTCAGGGAGCCAGACATATCATGTAATTAAATGAAAACATTATAATAGGTGCAAAATGATGTGTTTGTTATACAGACAAGATGGTACATATTATGATAACATTTAAATACAGAACAAGACAGATAATATCACGGTTAGGGAGTCGAGACGAACTTTAAACACAAATGTAAAAAGTTGCAAATTATTCAAGTACGAAATTCGATTTCTAGAGCTGCTGATTGAGGCGGAAATCAATTACAAGTCCACATTTATGCAATAACGCATTTAATAGTTTTATCCAGGATCAAATTTCAATTTAATGCGGCTCTGATCTATCAAAAGACAAGATACAATTGCATGTTTGCAACTACCTTCCCCTTCTTCCGGCATTCTCTGTGACCTATTTATGACTCCACTGTTAAGGATCTAGATTCTCTGAGAATGATTGACAACAAACATATTGTGTCGTTCTCTACCGACAAGTGGTTCCCGCAAAAATATAAATCATACGAAAGGATATATGTATCTGGGTCCCAAATGTCGGTGAAAAGTTACACTTTAAGATACTTTCTATCTGACATAGAAAACTAATCCACTAAGCCTATCATTTTTATCTGAATTTTTTTCAATCACTTGTATTTTCAGTCAGCAAGAGAAATAAAAAATCAGAAACCAAGCCGAAAGCGTGAGAGAGAGAAGCTCCAGACTCTCCCACTCCACCTACAAAATCAAATGCGTAGGAGGAAGAAGAAACCCTAGCTCGGAACCTAGCTCGAATCTGAAATTCACTTCGATTCCACGCAATGTCGACCACCTCCGCAGGACTCCGGCGAACTGCCGCGCGCCGTCCGGCCATACGCCCGACTTGGTGCTGCTCTTTCTCTCTCGATCCCCAGACGCCCCAGTCAAAACCTTACTCACCGATCTCCAAGCCTCCTTCACTCACCTCACGTCGCATCCTCTCCCCAGGCCGGGTCTCTCCTATTGACTCTGAGCCAATTGATACGGATCCGATCCAAGATCTGCAGGAGAAGAGACTTTCTTCTGTGGAGGAGTCAAGAGATGGGGGCTCTTTCAGAGGTTTCAGGGTTAGGCTGAAGGGAAGAGAGGGAGATGTGGTGATCTTAAGTGAGAAGGAAAAAGAGATGATCTGTGAGAACAGTGAGGTTTTTAGAGGTTTGATTGGTGGTATGGACTTGAACAGGGGTTTTGAGATTGAATTGGATGGAGTGGAGGGCTTAGAGGGGTTTAAGGCTATAATTGGATTGATGCGAGAAAAAAATCAGAATGAGATGCGGTGGCTTGCTAAAATCGGCGTTTCTGGGGCAATTGAAATACTTGAGGTGAGAAACTGAAGCTATTATTATTTAAAGGTTAAATTAGTAAATTATATGTGCTATATACTGAGCCTGAAGCTTATAGATTTCCATACTAAGGTTAATTAGTAATTCAGTAGGATTGCACAATTACCAAAAATAACCCCCAAAAAGCAACAGTACCTAAAATTCACATATAGTGGAATGAGTGAATATTTAATCTCTTAGTTGGTTAGTCCATATTCCGTTTTAGTACCAAGATTCCTAGAAAGCCTACCAGAAGAAATGAAAGACCAAAAGAAGGAATAAAATAATAATCATGGTACGATACCAAGGTTATTAATATCCTTAGTGTGAGGCATACCTATTGACATAACCATTTTCTAAGCTTAACCAACTTCTGGGGACTCTTAACAAAAAGAGAAAATTAATTACATTCCCATTGAAACTCGGTATTAGATATTTGCCCATGAAAACCATAAAATTTATTATTTACCAATCAAAACTTAAATGCTTCATTAATGTCCCCATTTCTCAATTTAATAGATTAATGGTGATGTGCTGAATTTTTTTGTCCATCTGAAAGTTCTTTTTTGTTGAAGTGTGTTTTGTGCATTCTTTAGAAAACCTTGAGATAATCACCAAGTTCATATTATTGCAAGGCACAGTGTATACCTAATAGTCCAATAGATATCCTTTTCGCACAAGAGATATTTTCCGACAAATATCCAGTTAGACAAGCATACATTATTTGATTAGTACTTGTGATAGTCAATAGGCTAGGAATGATTAAGTCACTTTGGCAATCCAAGTGGTCTTGGCCAAATTGTACAACAAAGTAACTTGATTGCTTACAATACCTAATGAGTTGTAACAAGTGCAATTGTCCCAATCAAATGAGAAAGAGTGAAGCACTCATAGTTAGATTATGTCATGGTTTTTAGATTCGGATCCTAGCTCAATTGTTTTGCTGGTTTTGTAGCTTGCAAAACTTCCCTTGGCAATTGCAATGGCTTGCTTGGTTTGGCCTTCCTTCTCCCTCTTTATTGATATGTATTAGACAAGAGGGAACCGAAATACAGAATGATTAATTTTGACACCAAACAACACGATACGTTCCTTCTGTGGCAGAGAATCTTTATAGGATATAAGTGTAGTTTGGCATTGTACGGGAATCATTGTGCACAAAATAAGCTACTTTAAATATTGTGAAAGTGCTTTTGGCAAATTGCACAATTTTGTTCCAATTATTCTGTACTAAACAGAGGTTTCTAGTTAAGATTGTCCCTTGAAGGTGACTCGTGTCACTTGTCAAGCTCCAAGTGTCACACAAGGCTAGTGACATGTCAAATGACACTAGGTATCACGTTGACTTGTGAAAAGTATTAATTTGTAGTAGAGGGCAATTGTAAAGATGCAGTAGAAGCCAACAGGTGTAAACAAATTAGTAGTAGAATGTGGAAACCAGTGCATTACAGTTGGTTATCAGTGAAATGTGTGATTTATGCTAAGCTTATTTGAGTACGTGCCTTTAACTGATTGTAATATCAGTGTATATTCATCATTGAAAGTGTTATGTACAAGTTAAGAAGCATAATTGCGATATAAATAGCATGGAGTGGTACAAAAAAATAAATATTAAGACCTAGCAACTAGTTCTTGAAAATTTGAATTCTCACCTAAATTTATGCAGTAAAAGATAAAGAGGAAAAACACAATGTTTGAATATAAAAGAGAAGTAGTGATGGCTGCTTTTGTTTTAAGGAAGATCAATAAGATACTAACAAATTGGTTCTTCTGTGTGTTAAATCCTTACACCTTCAGTTCAACTTTTTCTATATACACTTAAATTTTTTTTTTTTTTCTCAGGTGTCCTTCTCCATTAGGTATGAAAGAGGAGTCACAGCATGCCTTAAATATCTAGAGGCTGTACCATGGACCGAGAATGAAGAAGAAAAGCTCAAAATCCTACTCAAAACCTATTCCTTCGACAAAACTCTCACACAAGATATTTTATCTCGGCTCTATACAGCCAGTCTTACCTCTTCTGACAATCTAGTAGTGCCCCTTATTCGTTCTGTCACAAAAGGTCCCAACTCTAAATCTCGGAAAGAGCTGCATTCTCTAATGAATGGTATCCTATCTTCTAGCTCCATGTACCAAAAAGACATTGTGATGCCAAATAAAGAGGGGATTTATGACCTTTGCCACTCTATTTTAGATTCTCTATTGGTGTTATTCAAGGAGGAACAACCTTCTGCAGAGAGAATTTCACAACAACTGGAGAACCTACATTGGTTGTCAGAAATTCTCATAGAAAAACAAATTGGAGAAGAATTTATCAATTTGTGGATAAATCAAGGTGAGTTGATCAGCATACATGAAATAGCATCTCCTATGGTCAGATATGAGCTCAGCCGGGTCTCCGCCACTATATTCATTTCTCTCGGGAGAGGAAAAATTCACATAAATGGAGAGAAAAGATTTGAGTTCTTTAATTCTTGGTTTGGGCCTATGTTAGTGGATTTTGGATGGTTGAGACGGTGCCCAAAAGGCCTTGACATAAGGATGTTGGAAGAAAGCATCGGCCAGGCACTTTTGACTTTGGCAATGCAACAACAACAGAGGTTTTTCATGGAGTGGTTTAGGGTTTTTAGCGAGCGGGGGAGAGAGTGCCCCAATTTGACCCGGGCATTTCAGGTCTGGTGGCGTAGGTCTTTTGTTAAATTTGTCGGACAGAGCTAGATTTGGGTGGTAGGATTAAACACTTAGTGTGTTTTGTTATCTTTTGCCTCCTCTTTTCTGTGTCTGGGAGTTTAATTTCTTATTTGGATTTTTTGATTTAAATTTCCATGGTAACAATCATCCTATTTCACGCCAGAAAGTATATTTAGATCCAACCTAGTGTCCAGAGATGGGAGATGGTTATCGGCCTTTGTTTGTATTGTGATGATTGTAAACTCCGTCTTAGGTTTCTTGTACAGAAGCAATGAATGGTTGTGATTCGGTGTTCATTATTACACGATTTATATGCGCTTCAAGTTTAAGCTCTCTGCCTAGATAAACTGATCGAATCATAAACTTGTGTCTGGTTTTCTAATTGGCTTGTCTATTCGGCCAAACTGAGAAGGTCGTATGGCGTTAGATTCAATTTCGAGCTGTATGTGCCTAGTATACTGCAGGTATTGTTTTGCCAGTTCTTAGCAAGTAGCAACCCGTATTTTATAATCCATTCTTAAAATTTAAAAACCAGGGTAGATAATAGCCGAAAGCTCCATCAGGCACGTGCTCGGTTATAGTACTGCACCTGTAAGTAACAAGATTAATAAATTATTCACGAATAATTTGTAAATTATTCGGATTTCAGTCTAAGACGAACTAATCAGCAAATAAATCGGGAATCTGCGATTTATTTGTCTAATACACAAATTATTTGCAAATAAAACCAAATTTACGAAGAGAGAAACTGTGAATGTTAGAATGTATTAAATGCGAAGTGACTTGGCTACTGGGAGGGAGTATCAGTACATGTGGGAGTAGAATACTCAGCTGCCGGATCAAAATCAATTCGGTGTCTATTTAAAATATGTTCTGAGATTTGTATCAGACTCAAACTAACGACTCAGATCTCATTCTACCTGGTCATGTATTGCACTGGTTCTGAATTCTGGTAACCGGAGCTTCCTTTATAGTCCAGGGCAGCATAATTTCACCCCTCTATTTAAAAACGTTCAATCAACTTCTGCGCAAACATTCAATTAGTTTTCTCTTTTTCTTCTACAATCTTCTGTGACTGCATTTTTAAGTTTATCTGTGAAGCTTTCAAATATTAGGCTTGCTTAATCGTTTTTTCTTGATAATTTTACTATTGTGATATATTATTCGAAATATAAAACGTGATTTTTTTTTTCTGAATTATACTCATATTGTTTCTGAATCACGAATTTAAACCTCACTAAATTTTGTTCGTATTCTGAATTTATCATTACACGTGTCACGAATTGATAACAATGGTCCTTTCCCTTAAATGTTGGAATAAAAATGGATATTCCAGTTTCTCTTTATATCCTTGGTTCTTTTTTCGTTTCTTTTTTTTTTGTACTTTTTGGATTATGTTTAAATAGCAGTTAGCAGTTTATAGTAATGAGGTCTCAATTAAGAATATATCATGTTAATACAAATAAAGGAAGATTATGCTATATAGTGTTTACATGTATCTGATAGAATCTAACTCATTAATTCATGCCACAAATTTTAATTAAACTATAATTAACTGCGTACCATAATGTGAGAAACTAGAATGAGGAAGATGGTGTTTGATTGAGTGAGAGACGAGAGATTTAAATCTAAGCTCAATGATTCTGAGTATTCATTCTATGAATATTGAACTGATTTTTCTATGTATTACAAGAATCATGATTATTTTGATGTAAATCTTAAATCAATTTTTATGTGTTTTCTTTTTATGAATATTTGATAGAATTTGAGAATGAGAAAATTGTTTTAAGTTTTTAATTGATTCTATATATTTTACATGAATGCTACATCTCTATTTTTTTATTTTATAGCATTCTCTTATTTACAACATGTACAATACATTCAAGGGGAGTGCCATTTTGCTCGCGAGGCGAAACTCTAGCTCGCAGCGAAAGGGGTGAGGCGGCTGAGGGTTGCTCGCGAGGCGAAACCCTAGTCGCGAGTGGGGCGGAGAGGGTTCGGCCGTCCCTTCTCCGCCCATATGCACAGCGAGGAGGCGAGGTGGCTGAGGCGAAACCTTAGCAGCGGAGCGAAACCCTAGCAGCAAGGTGGATGAGGTGAAAGGGGCGACGCGGCTGATGCGAAATCCTAGCAGCGAGGGTGCTTGCGAGAGGGGCGGAGAGACTTCGGCCGTCTCCTCTCCGCTGAGTCGCGCGAGGAGCAAGGGTTCCTTGCGAGAGGGGCCGTGCAGGTTCGGCTGTTCCCTCCAACCTGATCGAGAGTGGTTGAGCGAGCGGGGGTTAATAAAGCGAAATCTTGTATCAAAGACACGGCTGAGGCAGGGGTAGCCGGGCAAAGCAACGAGGGTTGCTTGCCAGAGGGGCGGAGAGAGTTCGGCCGACTCCTCTACTGAGTCTACTCCCCTATGCATGTGGAGATAGATGCAAGGTGGCTGAGGCTAGGTGGCGAGGCATATGAGGCAGCGAGAGGTAGGAGGCGACCGGTCATGATACTGGTCATGATACTGGTAAATTAGGTGGTAGTGGAGGCTCTGAGATGGGGCAAGTTCTGTTAAGATTCGGATAGCTAAGTTACAAATGTAAATAGTTTAATATTACTAAGTGTTAATTTGTAGGACTAATGAGATGTAAATACTTTTTTATCAATGAAAATTTGTAAGATGGCAATTGCCTTCTTACCCTCAAAAAAAAAAAGGGGAGTGTCCATTTTCAGGTCAGTAATTATAATATTGAGTGCTGAGAGAAATTTTTCACTTAAAAATACCTAATTTACTCTTCATTTCTCTCTCTTACATATGTCTAATTAATTGATAAAGTTAATAAAGGAAAAGTTAACAAAGGAATGTTTGTTCTTCTGAGATAAAAAATATATATTTGTATTCCAACAGTCATAAATAAGAAAAGATACAACCGCTACAATCATACCTATCAAGTTCTGTCGATTTCTGTTAATGCAAATCTAACAGTGACTTAAATTTGATGAATTTAATATTTCAAGCACAATATTTAGAACAAATTGCATTTTTTGGTAAACAAGTCTGTAAGCATTCATTTAAAAACAAGTTATGTTACAGTACATCATTTGTAATTTTGCATAACACCATCCCAAGGTTGCTACACTCATGAACCATTAACAAAGTGGAAATTGCCCAACCGGTACTCCTAACTGGTATTGAAAATCTCATCTCATGACTTTTACACCCATGAGCTCATTGTAAAATTGTCCAACCAGTACTCCCAACCGGTATTGAATATTCAAGTATGTTCAGAAAAGATCCCGGTACATTCAACCGATACTGAAAACCAAAATGAATTTAATCCGATCTGAAAAAAAAAAACAATGCCCAGAAAAGAACCCTGTCATCTGAATTTAAGCTGATCTTTCCACCAAAATGATTCTAGCCAGTCGAGATTGATCTGAATCATTCATACCAGTACTAGTTCATCAATACCCTGCTAGAACGACATTAGGAGTTTACACAGCCTCCCAGCAAAAAACCGAGAAGTGAGATGACCTCTTTCACTTAAAATGTCATGCATGAAACCGCCTTTTGGGCAAGCTCTTCTAAGAGAACGACCGAATGACCCACTGGATTATCTTTGCGGATTTTTGTTTTTGCATTGTAATTTTTTTTTTACATTGCAACAAGGTTGGGGTTATTTTGCAAAAGAAAAGAAAGAATTTACCTTAACGATATTCTAGATTTGCTGATATGGTCGACGCCTCTGATTCACACTATAATCTAAAATATAACAGTTACTTATGCCAATTCAATACTCTTGACAATATCCTTTCTACTAATACTTAGCAAAAAAAATGTAGAATTCACTTTGTACCTCATTCATACCATACCAGCACTTCACTTTTTACTCGATTCACATTGTATCAAAAGGTTTCTTATTAACCAATTCAAATACTAACTAGTACGTGAAGGAAACAACATACAATCCAATGATTACACTTACGAAATTTTAAATTAAAATATAATAATTACTTTGTGCTGAATTCAAATTCTGAGTTTTTGGTCGAGAATTTGTAGGTAGCAACAAAGCTCTCCTTTAATCAGCCTCGTTATCTTGTTCTCTTGCTTGAAGTATGAGTTTTTAAACTTTTTTGCATCAAAAATTTCAATGTTGATGAAAATCGCACAATTTAATTTCGTACCGAGTTTCTCTCTGATTAATTCTGTGATTTAATTCACTTCCATTTTTGTTGTGTAGAGGTTGAAGAATGATCATGGAGAAGATGCGATATAGGATTCCACAAAAGAGAAAGAAGATACGAGAAGGAGAAAGAAAAAAGAATATATGAGTTAATTTCGATCAGATTTGTTAATTTTCTCGCAGGAGGTAAAACCTTCCTTTGTTAACATTTGCTTATTTAATTTTATTAATTAATTAGATAGATGCAAAAGAGAGAAATAAAGAATAACACAGGTATTTTGGGAGAAAATTTTCTTAAAGCACTCAAAATTGCAATTACAGACCTGAAAATAGCACTTCCCTACATTCAATGATAACTGTAACGGCCGACATTTTTATTAATATCCAAAGTTTAATACAAATTATTAATTATACCCAGAATCGGACCAATTATCGATATATACCCAAGCCGGCCATTTTCTGGCCGGCTATGTACCCTCCCTAAGCCGGCCATTTTATGGCCGGCCATGTACCTTTTTTTTTTTTTTTTTTTTACCCGCATTTCACCCTTTATATACCCCTTTTTCTCTCTCTCCTCTCACAATTCTCTCATCTTCAACCGAATTCTCTCTTCTTTAAGGTAAATTTTTTTTTTATCTAATTTAATTTTTAATTTATTTATTTTAGGGTTTAGGATTTAGGTTTTAGGTGTTATAATTTAGATTATGTTGTTGTAATTTAGTGTAATTAGCTAAGTTAACCAATATTTAGTTTAATTAGCATAATTGACCAATATTTAGAGTATTTTGGCCTTTTTTACCATAATTATGCTGATTAAGCGTAATTTTACCGAAATTAGCACTTTTGACCAATATTTAGGGTATTTTGGTCTTTTTTACCATAATTAGGCTAATTAAGCGCAATTTAGTGTAATTAGCACAGATGACCAATAATTAGAGTATTTTGGCCTTTTTTACCATAGTTATGCTTATTAAGCGTAATTTTACCGAAATTAACACGTTTGACCAATTTTTAGGGTATTTTGACATTTTTTACCATAATTATGCTGATTAAGCGTAATTTTACCGAAATTAGCACGTTTGACCAATTTTTAGGGTATTTTGGTCTTTTTTACCATAATTAGACTGATTAAGCGTAATTTTACCGAAATTAGCACGTTTGACCAATTTTTAGGGTATTTTGGTCTTTTTTACCATAATTAGACTGATTAAGCGTAATTTAGTGTAATTAGCACAGATGACCAATTTTTAGGGTATTTTGGTCTTTTTTACCATAATTAGGCTGATTAAGCATAATTTAGTGTAATTAGCACAGATGACTAATATTTAGGGTATTTTGGCATTTTTTACCATAATTATGCTGATCAAGCGTAATTTCACCGAATTTAGGTTATTTTAGATATCAGGATGCCTAGAGCACGGCCTACCCAGCGTCCAGTAGTGGACGAGCCGATCAGTACCAGCAGCACGGAGCACATCAGTCCTCTCCTGTGGATTCCCCACAGCGAGCACCGAGTCTCACTGGCTTCTCGTGAGGTACGTTCCTTTTCTTATATTTTCATTAAATTTTGTTGGATTTAAATTCGATTATGTTGTCACCATGCGGATTACATTTTTCAACGCAGGACACGGATCTTCTAGATGTGAAGTTGAGGTGCGTTCACATGAGGTACTACGAGGTGATGGAGCCGTACCTCATCAACCTGGGTCTCTACCAGGTTGTGGACATCGTGCGGACAGAGAAGAGCATCATCAATGCATCTCTCATCGCTGGACTGGTGGAGCGATGGCGTCCCGAGACGCACACGTTTCACATGCCATTCGGAGAGATGACAGTGACTCTCCAGGATGTGAGTGCTCTCTGGGGTTTGTCTATCCGTGGCACACCCGTCGGCGGCATCTCTGACAGCACCAGCTTCGCAGGTTATGTCGAGGAGTTGTTGGGAGCTGATCCTTCCTATATCATTGGGGACCATGGGAGGTCGAAGTTCCATTTGCGGATGACGAGGTTACGGCAGCACTTCATCGCGGGTCTCTCAGCAGATTCCACCGAGCTGGAGATTCAGAGGTAAATTTTTATTAATATCTACTAATTAATTTATAATACGATGATTCTATTAGAAATTTTATATGTTTTGTATTGCAGATATACACGGGGCTACGTGATGGACCTTTTTGGTTCTGTCATGTTTCCTGATTCCAGCGGTGATCAGATGCCGATGATGTATCTCCCGTTGCTGATGGAGATTGAGCGGCCGACGTCGTACAACTGGGGTGGAGCTGTCCTGGCGTATCTGTACTACCACCTGTGTCGTAGTAGTGAGGTAAGTCACCAACTCTTATTTTAGTGTAAATTATTTAATCAATCAATCCATCAAAATACACTGACGTGTAATGTTCTTGAAAATGAAGCCGACGGCGAAGCAGATGTACGGGCCGGTACTCCTGCTTCAGCACTGGTCGTGGTCACGGCTACCGGTGGGCCGTCCTATCCCCAATGAGTCGCCGAATTGGGGAGAGCCAGATGTGTTTCACTGCCCGGCATACGCCAAGAAGTGGTACGGTTTCCACCACTACCAGGATCGGACCCACGGTGCTACTGTTGGGATCAGGCCAGTCCGATCAGAGCTTCAGAGTTTGCCTGAGCCTCTTGTTGAGTGGACGCCGTACGATCAGTTGTACGAGGAGTTCCTCTTGTCGGGCAGTGTGACTGACGAGCAGGAGCGGGAGATGTGGTTCTATCGAGGTCCACTCATACATTTCTGGATAGTGGAGCACCACTATCCAGATCGGGTGCTCCGCCAGTTTGGTCGAGCGGCGTTGATTCCCATAGACCCATCTTTGCCGAGTTACACGCACAGAGACCTGCACCGGTAAGTCGTAGTCTATTGTATTTATTAAATAAATCATATTACTTGATAGTTTTTTATTGCAACTAACGTCTTCTTTACAGCGTTACCCACCGAGCGCGACTGGATAAGGACTGGAGCACCCATTACGATGCATACTACACGACGGCCTTGGATCCTCAGTATGCAGACTTCTATCACGAGCTAGATGTGCTTCAGCAGACCCAGGGGGATCCCCAGTTGAGGTACGATGTATGGTACACGCAGGTCTGCATGGCGAGTGTCTATCTGCAGGGTGATTACGGTGCCCATCTCCGCGACAGGATCAAAACGGATGATGGTTACCATCCCAACGGTCGTGGATGGGCTCGCCAGGTAAAGCACCTAAAACCACAAGGTTTGATCTAACTTAGTAATACATCAAGGTTTGATCTGACATGCTAAATTTTTTTCAGCTTTTGGCCGCGATCAAGGAGTGCGGGCATGGGATCCGCATGCTGGGAAAGAAGAACTGGAGACGGCTTGGGTACCGCACCCTCAAGAAGAATGCGAATGTGGTTGAGGATGCCGGGCACGGTGGAAAGATCATCGGTATGCTGCGAGACGCCAGAGAGAACATCAACTGGCGTGAGATAGATCCGCAGGAGCCCGATCCGAGCCCGGTTCTGATGGATGATATGCCATCTTCCCCCGATTCACATCCAGAGTGGGACTACCATCGTTGGGTATTGTCCGACATTGGGTGGACGGCATGGTACGACGAGCATGGACGTCCGGTGCAGCCTTATGTATGTCATACTTCAGTATCTGTCAGGTTTTAATAAATTTCTTCATTCAGATCAAATTTAATAATTTATGTGTATGATTGCAGGGTCCAGCAGAGATGCCACCACAGCCACCACCTGCGGAGACCGATACTTCTGAGTACGAGTCCCTCTCGTGCAGTCTCCACGAGTTCGAGGAGATCATGTCGGCACCGATATGGCCCCGATATGGCATAGAGATGCCGCATGATGGAGAGGCTAGTGGTAGCGGGTCTCATACTCAGCCTGCCTTTGGGACTGGGTTTGCCGCATCTATCTTCGCTACACCTCCGCCAGTACCGACAGTCTCCACGGGCGATGCCAGATGGGATACTGCCGAGCAGATACTGAGGTCTGCCGATGCCCCAGATGAGCCCGAGAGAGACGGAGCCTGGCCGCGCTGGCGCCGGGCGAACGCCGGAGTACCGCCTCAGCGATATTCCCCCTCTCCGTTTTAGTTGTATTTTTACTAGTTTTGTACTATTTATATTTGGTATATTTGGATTATCCTATATTTCGGTTTTTGTGTATGTGTGCTTTTATGGTACTATTTTTATATTTTACATATCAAAATAAATTATTATGATAATGCTAAACAGAAAATATAACAACATTAAAATAGTAGCACAACATAAAAAATAGTACCACAATGTAGCGTATTTCAATTAATATAGCGTATTATAAAGTAATGTAATGTAATTTAGCGTAATTTAACATAATATAGTGTTATTCAATATAATTTCAATTAATATAGCATATTTTAGTATAAATATGCTAATTATATATCAAAAGAAGTAATATAACAAATAATTTAAATAAAAAATTTCTAATTTTCAGTGTTAAATTTCAATACTTTGATCTTCATATTGTCTTTTTCTAAAATGCGGGTAAAAAAAAAAAAAAAAAAAAAGGTACATGGCCGGCCATAAAATGGCCGGCTTAGGGAGGGTACATAGCCGGCCAGAAAATGGCCGGGTATAATTAATAATTTGTATTAAACTTTGGATATTAATAAAAATGTCGGCTGTAACGGCTACTTGAGGTGCTGAGCTGTTGGCTATTGATGGTCGGCTGTGGTTGGCTATTAAATCTTCTTCTCCTATCTTTTCTATTTCGTAATAAAATATTCAATCTATTCTATGCAATAAATATTATGCATTATCAAACCAAAAAAGTGTCTCCGTGTTAGAAATATTTTACTATTATGTTATACGAATTGGGGGCAGTCCGAAAGACATCGGACTAAATTCCATCTGATGTTTGATTGGAGTCATTCATTATATATTAAGATTCATGTAGAGAGAGATCTTTGAGATTTGTGCGAATCAGGTGAATATAGATCTTAAAACGGATCGAACGACTCCAACGAGATATCAGACGAAATTTGATACGATGCCCTTTGGACCGCCTCCACCTCTATGTTATAAAAGATACTGGCGCTCTTTTATGGTGTTCGTGTATTTTTGAAGCTTATATAGTGATTGAGTACGGTAATAAACTATCAAGACCAAGTGGGAAAAATGGCACGGCGGAGCCAGGTCCGTCACGGAACGGCACGGTTAAGGCACAGAACGGTACGGCACGCGTGTCAGTTATGTGCCGTGACTCGCGTGTTCTGTGTCGTTATCATTCGCGTGCCGTGTCTATCTTTTGAAACTTTGGCACAGCACAGCACGGCACGTGAAAGATTCAATCTCGGCATGGCACGACACGTAATCACGCAAGTCACGTGTAATTAAGAACATTAGATATTGATTTAATGGTGAATCTTGAATAAACTAACTTAAATTATGATTAAATGGTCACGCGACTCACGTATGGTCACGGCACGTTTAGGCACGGCGTAACTCACGTGGCATGACCATTCGCGTGCCGTGACCACCTCTTGATATTTTGGTCACGGCGCGGCACGGCACATAAAAAATTAGCTTGGTCACGGCACGGCAGGACACGAGACTAAAATCACGGCGTGTTAGTCACGTTTTTTCCACTCTAATCAAAGACTATTTAGAACAACATTTCTGCTGATCTGTACCACCTCACAAGTCATATCATCTTTCCCGTTTATCATTAAAATCTCTGATGTACCTTTTCTTTTCCCCCTTGACTTTTGTTCGTGCTTAATCATGTGGGGAGCAATGGAGAAAAGAGGAGCGAGAAAAAAGAGAAAGTATATACTCTGTTTGCCTGTTTGGAATTAGACAAAAGAGAGGGAGAATTTCTGAAAAAATCGGAGGTGATTCGGTGAAGCAAATTAATTGGTCTGTTTTGTCACCTTGTGTAATTTGCCGATCTCCAAAGAAACCCAACCGTTAGGCATGTTGGTCTCCGGGGGCGGACCCAGAGTGTTCCAGGAGGGAACAGTTGTCTCTCTGAATTTTGAGTTTTAGTGGAGATTTATGAGTTCTGACCGACTTTGTTTCTCTTAAAAAAAAATTTGCCCTTCTCTGGACGTTTAATTTGTAATTCGAGTTAAATTTAGAGTTAAAATTGAAATAAAATCTGTTGAATTTTGATTGGTAATTAGAATTATAAGTCAGAGCATCAGAAATTACAAGTCAAAGCATTAGAAAGTATAAGTTAAAGCATTGTTTTTTATCGAGTACCCAATTAGTTAATGAATTTAAATCCAATTAGGTATTTAAACCCGATTCGATATTTTTCTGCCTCCCTTGACGAAAATCCTAGGTCCGTCCCGGTTGGTCTCATGTTTTCCATGTTTTCTAAATCTCTTGTAAACCCACATCACCTTTTTATTTTTTGATCAAAAATTAAACTCACGTCATTTAAATTACATGAATGGCTGAAGTAAGATATAAAGATGAAGGTACATTTGAAGATAATGAAGGAACTTTAACAAAATAATTTTATGTAGTTATAATGTCACCAAAATAAATCATAATACAAATATCACTATAAGTGGCAACAAATATTGAATACAGATGCAATGGCTACTTATACTTAGTTTGAAATTAACTGAAATTTTAAAATTATCAATGCAACTGAAATTATAAAATAAATTGCAAGAATACTGATGATGTGAATTTATTGATAAAGAATTGATCATATTGTTGATATCGCAAAAGAAATATTATATTTTATGATTTAAAAAAAAAAAAAAAAAGAGGAGGGTTCAAAATGCCTCCATTTTTTGCGTCTCCATCATGCTACAATTTTCTAATGTTAATAACTTAAAATTATAAAGCTCAAATATAAAAATAAAACTATTAGATTTGATCTATATCTTTTTCTGCATACACATAATAAAATTACGACATGTCAACTTTGTTTGATCGGTATTAAGAGCTTGCAAAAATACATTGATATGGATAAATTTTGGACATTATTTTTCAACTTATTGATTCATATAAAAACAAAATTGAAAAAGTGATAATTTTTTCATGTACATGTAGAGAAAATATATAGATCATATCTGGCAGTTTTATTTTGACATATAAGTTTTAAAAGTTCTGTTATTAGAAAATTAAAAAATGGAGGTATAATAAAGACATAAAAAAAATAAAGGCATTTGAACTCTCTTTTTTTTTTAATGCGGATACTTTAAAACTGATATTTTTGAGTGATGTACCGCTCTTATTGGTACACACATACATAGAGGCAATTTTTTAGTCCATATCGTGTGAGGTAACCAGAATGTCTATTTAGATCCGGATTGTTTAATTAAAATTCAGACCAATTCAATTTGGAGAACAGTTTGGGTCCGATGTCCATTGGACTCAAATTTGGGTCAGATTGATTTTGGGACCGTCCGATCAACTTTAAGATTTGTGGCACGAAATTTAAAGCAGGCGATAAGATGCCCAGTGCGAATCTTAAAACAGATCGAACGGTCATCGAATCCATCAAACTCACTTTAAAACAATGGGCATCGGACCCAAATTGACCTCTTCAATTTGGAATGAAATGTACGGAGTTCTTTTAATACTTTTAATATTTGTCCGGATTCTGATAAAAGAGTAGATCTAAACAGAAACTAAGTAACATATGAATTCTTAATTGTTAGCCAGTACCTATATTTTTAAATTTTTATTGCTACATATATATATATCTACAATTTCCGAACGCAATTTTAAAAATACCTTGGCTCGTCAGTTTATAAAACATAGAAGTTTTTGTATATATTCCTACATATATATTCCTAATTGGGAAGGAATTATTAAATTTGAAAAAATTAATCAAATTATCCTAATTATTTATCGAAAGTTTTTTTAGGCAGTTATTATACAATAAAAATGATTAGTTGGAATTTATCATTCACTATGTATCAGATGCTAATTTAAAAGATATATTAAATCTACAATCACCAAATACATTGAAATCAAATTCGCTGCTCTTTTTTTAGAAAAGTAGAAACATATTTTTTTTATTCTAACTATTAAATTTTTTTTTAACAGTTCAAATTTGAAAATGAAATTTGTTGCTCTTCTCTTCTCTTTTCTTCAAAATCTGAACCATAGTCAGCTAGTGGAATCGGAGGCGGTTTAAAGGGTGTCCAATTAAATTCAGTTTGATATTCTCGGTCAAAGTCATTAAATCTACATCAAGATTCGCACTGACAACTTCAAAATTTGTGTGGTTTAAGTGCATACAAACCTTAATGTGTATCAAACAGCTCTAATTAAACATCAAATCGAATTTGATCCGATACTTATCAGATCGCCCCTCACTCCAGACCGGACCCGGAGAATCAGAGCTATATGCATATTCGTTTCTTCCTTATTATTTATATGTAGAGGAGGGTTCCAATGCCTCATGTTTTTCATACCTCATCTACATCATATGTTATATCTTCGTTTTCAAAGTTCAAATTTTCGATCCGACCGTTCAACATGATATTCATACTAAAATATGCTTGGGGATGAAATTTTATATTTTTTGGAAATTTTTTACTATTTTTTAAGATGGGTACAAAATCACTGTTTTTGGACCGTTTAAAAAACAGTGATTTTCTACCCATCTTAAAAAATAGTAAAAAATTTCCAAAAATTATAAAATTTCATCTCCAACCATATTTTAGTATGGATATCATGGTGAACGGTTCGGATGAACAATTTAGACTTTGAAAACGAAGATATAGAACATGAGGCATGATGAGGCATGAGGCATTGGAACCCTCCACTTATATGTATATAAGAGAATCGGTTATTTATTGGACCGTGATCCTTTATATATTGGACCGTTTAGTCCGTCAAATCTATCGATTTGTCTGATTAATCCATTACTTATCTTGTCTTATCTGAACTTTTATTTAAATAACGATTTCATTAAATTTCATTAATTAATAAAGAAATTAAGTTAAAATAAGTTTATTGATAAGTTTGATAAATTAAATTAATTATTTTTAATAAACGATGCATATATGCATATAAATTTAATAAAAATATAAAACTATCCGCAAAATTTCGATTAATCAATTGGCGGTACCACGTCACTCCAATGAGCGCGTACTCTTATTTACAACATTGGTTAAAACCAAAACAAAACAAGCAAACTAAAAATTATTTGATTTTTAAAAATACAACCAAACCAACTGAAATAAACTTATCAACTGAATTAAAACCGAATCGAACAAACCGAACTAAATTTCGATTTGATTGATTGAATCGAAATAAGAAGATTAATCATGAAAATAAACATTTTTTTCTTTGGTTCAGTCAGTCTAACCCGTGTTAACCGAACCAAGCAATATATATTCTGTAGTAATTTTTTTTAATGTATGGTTTGTATGGAGAACAAATTTAAATTTTAATCGGTTCAATCTAATCAGTTTTAAAAAAAATTAACCTAACCAAACCGAACTATTAAACTTATTTTAAAAAATAAACTGAACGGATCTATTTAACCGGAAAAGTAAGTTGTATGGAAATTGGTAATTACAAACATTCAAATAAAGCCATCTAATTTCATCTACTAAAAGTCAAGTCATATACACCGTTGACTCTTAAAATACTTCATATCTAAGCCGATTTGTTCTATGAGTTCATTTGGGTTGGGTCAAATAAAGACGGCCTATGATTTGGACTTGCTCTAAATTTATTTGAGTGGTTATAATAACATACTAATATCTATTTGTTTAAATTCGAACAATTGAATTTGAAGGTCTCGTCATTTTTTTTATTTTATTTTCAATTAAGAGACCATTTATTCAGGCTGTTATGATAATTGAACATGTGTGTCTATAATTTGACAATGTCTTAAGTTCGTTGTTTTTATATGTTTTTATAGAGAAATATGTTAATATATGTATAAACTACAAAAAGAAATTATAATTTTATCAATAATATTGAATAAATAACATGTAAAATCAGCATAATTCAATTCGGTAAATTAAAAAATAATCCGAAGAAGTACTAAAAAAAAATTAAACTATATAATAAAGAGATCTAAAACAAATGATAGAAGCTAAAAAAAATCTATATTTAGAACAGAATATTTTCAAGGTAAAGGTTCGAATATAGTATTATTTCTACATAAGTCCCTATAGTACCTTTATTGATGTATAATAATACTATTTATCGAACTACAAGTCTACAAATAGTTTGATTTTCAGCCTCCTTTAGACCTTTGAAAGTTGAAACAAAAAGAAGTTGGAAAGTAACTTAAAAATAATAATAAAATAAAACAGTTGGAAAGTTGAGATCATGAGGTAGTCATTTGTTAATTTATGAAACTAACAACGACATGCATGATGTGGAGCACTCTATTCTAATTATTTTGAGAAAAAAACAGGGTCTAGCTCCTATTTTATTTCCCAAATATACTTGATCTATTTAGCAATTATCTTTACTTGACCGTAGTCAACTTAATTCTAATGGAATTTCATAATACATATTTTTTGACTGCATTTGATGTTTGTTTTTTTTAATTTAAATCGTGTTTGTTAAGGATTAAAATATAAGATTTGTAACTATTTTTGTAAAATGACGGAGCTACCCCTTGTGTGGGAGCTGATATTGACACTATAAAATATGTATTAACACAACACAATTCAAAATTTCTATTTGATAGACAAAATTGCCCTCCGCAATCAATTACTTCTTTTGCTCCCTTGATTTGTAAATTTTTTAATGCTAATATATTTTTTAATGTACTTTCCTAATCTATTTATCTTCTTCATAAGAAAAAAAAACAGCAATAGATTGGAGCTATCAATGATTCTATTGTTATTTATCAAGCTATTAAAAGGTGCTTTTTGGTTTTCTACTTTTTTCTTTTGAAACAAACTGATTTTTATGGATCGCCTTCTATTATCTCAATTGAAGTCTTATTTATCCAACGTCCCATGAAATTCCCTCACCCCCTCTCCCCATCCAAAAATAATAATAAAATTAAAATTTGTGTTTATTTCTCTTTCCAACAGCAAAATAATTTTTCGACAATTAATTAGTTTAATTATAACACAAATTTTCCAATAATTACAACATAGAGCATGGATCTTCATTTGAAGGATATATTATAAACGTTTTGCATTTTGAAAAACCCTTTTCTTAACATGTTTTTTCTTGATTTCTTCATTTAAATTAGTTTTATTATCTATAACAAATATAGTAATGAATATATTCAACGAAAAATAATCGAAAAGATTCCGTCTGAAAAAAATAATGCTGGTGAAATTTATATACAATTAGTATCGATAGATTTATATCCAACCAAAAATATTTTGCCAATTTTTTTTCTTTAAGTAGATACTTGTGGAGTTGGGTAAAATAAACGTATATATTGATAGATTTTCAATAATATAATATTTTATTTTATTTTTGTGATATATTTAAAAATCTTAAAAGTACGATGAAATATATAAATAACAAATATGATCAAATATTTATTTAATTTATTAATTTAACTTTTAAAGAAAGAAAAATATATAATAATGTATGAGAGTGAAGGAATATTCGTATTTTTTTTTTAACTTTTAAGGAAAGAAAATCCTATAATGATGAATGAGAGAAATACAATGATGAATGAGAGAGATACAATTTTAAAAGAAAAAATTAATGAAAGATATATTTGTCTACATATTAAAATATTTAGATAGTGTTGTGTTAATAAAAAAATTAGTAGTGTTGATATCATGACCCCCTTGTGTGTTATTACTTGCGGAGCAGCGATAATTAATTTGGATATGTTGAGCATTTCTACTTAAACATAATTGGTTATATATAAAACACAATTAAGTAAGTAATGAATTAATTCAATGTCATCGAGCACACTAAGTAAACATAAATTATTAAAAGGAGAGTTCGCATGTCTTCATTTTTTTACCTCCATTTTTAGATATAATTCAATATCATTTTTTCTATGCACATGTAAAAGATCATTATGTTTTGATTTTATTTTTATTAGTAAGAGCTTGCAAAATACACCGATGTGCATAAATTCTGGAGGTTGATTTTTCAACTTATTGATTCATATAAAATTAAAATCGAAAGGTAATATTTTTTATGTATATATAGAGAAAATAGTATAGATCAAGTGTCTAACATATTTATTTTGACAACAAATTTTATAATTTTTATTATTAGAAACTTAAAAGGTGAAGGTTAATTAGATGGAGACACAAAAAAGAAGATATTTGAATCCTTCTTATTACTTAAAATATATTCAACTAATTTAAGCTAAATTAACATCTAACGGAATTTATAGAATATACAGTTACATTAAACAAATGAATTTTTGCATCTTTTACCCACTTTTTAATATGAAGAATATCAGATCCACCGTTTGAAAGACAATATGGATTTTTTTTTTTTTTTACTTTTTGTAACAAAATTAATAGATTGCTTGAAATCACCCTAAAGATATAATTGTTATAATTGTGTTAACCAAAACATTTCAAGGAACGATTTATGTTGTTGAGGATAATTTCACAAGTGATTTGTCTAACAAATCTTTATATAATTAACACTTAACAGCATAAGGTGTTACTTGTTTGGTACTCAATATTAAAAAAAAAATAAAGATTAATACACCCCATTCATTGAATTTAAATCCGCTTTTGGTGGCTGTAAATAAGTTATTGCACATTTTTAGACAGATTTAATTTACTTCACACTTACTCTGCCGGTAGTACTCACTTTTACAAATACATTCATTTTACAATTTTCTTACTCTTCTAAATGAATTAATTCAAGCAAAGACTTAAACTATCAAATGAGAAATAAAATAAGAGAAGTAACTTAATCATGTTTAAATTTTAGTAGCAATTAAACATTATCTTAAATGTTTTATTAAAAAGGTATTTTTCGAGAAAGACTTGGGAGTTTGTAGACATTTTGCAGTCAATCTGGTACAACAAAGCAGCTTTATAAGAGAGGTCATCATCACATTTTTTTTTTTTTTTTATAATCAAGGGGAATGTTATGTGTCACTCAACATCCACTTTATCTAAAATACAAGAAAGAATTCAAAACAAAAGGAGGTACAAAAATATTTAATCCTTTGTATTGCAAGGGCAGGCTACTTTTAGTACATATTCTTGTCATTGTCCCTTCTTGCTTGATGAGATAATTATTACTAGATCATTAAAGGTTGAAATTCGTTTACAAGAAAAATGATGATAACCATAAACCATTAATGGTATTGATGTTTTAAATGCACTTTCAATTTGTTTTAAATTCACCGTTTACCCAAATTATTTTAATTTGAAATCTTAGAGTATCTACATCTCTGGTATTATTAGAGTTTTTAATCTGATGTGGCAATTTATAATTTAGTTTCAGGAATGTGAGGGAGTTTCTTATTTAGAAACTATGCAGTAAAGTTTCTTATTAAGAAACTGTTTATAAACTCTATGTTGGTCAAATGATTGGCTCAAATTATTTCTCCTTTTTAATTTGTTGCTGACGTGGCTTAATAGAAATCTAAAATTAATTTCAGGAATGTGAGAATTAGAAACTTTAGCGATCTTAATTTCTAAAAAGTGGTTAACGGTTATTTAGAAACTCATTTGAGTTGACGGTGCATCATTAATCGTGTCATGTTTTAAATGCACTTCCAATATGCATAATGATAAGCATTTAATGATACTACAAGTAAATATAATTCTTCAGGTTATTTTAGCAGGAAATATTTTGAGTATCCATTTCATGATTTTATGCAAGGGGCCGTGTACTCATAAGCCCTTAATTTTTTCAAATCAAAATATTATTATTTACAAAATTAATGCTTCCATATTATAAGTTTGCCTCCTCTAACATTTCATTCAAACTCCAGTATGAATAATATGTTAGGTTTAGAGCTATGCTACAAAAGCTATTGCAAAGTATTTTCAATCTCATGAGTTATGAGCTCGTAGGAAATTTATAGGTGATTATAGTTCTATTTTACATTGTTATTTATAATAAACTCAGTTAATGTAGTTTAATGTACATGATCTAGTTTAAAAGTTGATGAATTAATATTTTGTCTCCCTCTTTATACACTTTTTATAGCTTTTATATTGTTGAACATTTTAGATTTGTTTTCTGACTAGATACAAACAAATGTTGATTATGACTTTACGGCTATCAAAGTGTATATCATATAAATAGAGTAGAGCTAGTGTGCTCTAAGTTTGTCAAATTCTTTGGTGAATTCTAAAAATCTACCAGAATGATTTCAAATATCACAAATTCAAAATATTAAAATCGACCTACTTTCCGAGCAATGCGTTTATATGTCAAATTTATATATTTTTTACTTAATTAAGAATAAAATCAAGTGGTAAAAAAAGATTTATAAGTTAATTTTAATGCATTTATTTTTTATTATTTTTTTACCACTTAGTTATATGTTAAATTAATTCTAAAATTAATTAATTTGACATGTAAATGCATTACTTCTAAAGTAGATTAGTTTCAACAATTTGAATTCATTGTTTGAAATCAATTTGATAGATTTTTATAAAGTTGAACTCACAGATAAATTTGTGAGCTAAAAACATCCTAATTATACTCGGTGTAAATATTATGTTGCCGTGCTCAACTTTTTGTCCTACGTACACTAAATTTTAGTCAAATTAAAAAATCAAAATACATCAATCTTCAGGAAATTTTTCTTTAATAACTGAATATATTTTCTCATTAGGAGTGGTGCCGTGACTGTCGACAATTCAGGAGATGTATATCGCCTCTTTGTTTATGCATTTGCCATCTCAAATCCACGTTGGTTGGAGACTTGAATATTAAAAATTGTGCAGTCATCTTTAGAATATTAAAGCATCTACAACCAGATATTATTATAATTTCTAATCTGATATGGTAGTTTCTAATATAGTTTCAGTGATATGGGAGAGTTTCTTATTTAGAAACTATGCAGCAAAGTTTTTTTATTAATAAACTGTTTATAAACTCCATGCTAATCAAATGACTGACTCAAATTATTTTTCTTTTTTATTTGCTGCTGACGTGGCTTAATAGAAACTCTAAAATTAATTTCAGAAATATAAGAGTTAGAAAAGTTTAGAGATCTTAATTTTTAAATAGCGATTAACAGTTATTTAGAAACTCATTTGAGTTGCTGGGATGAAAATGCTCTTGTATAATCTAAGCTAAATTGGTACGGCTCGTCTTAAACTAGATATGCGCTTACTATCATTTATTCATAAATCAAATACCCACAATTTGTTTTATGAATTAAAACTTGATTCTCTTTTGAACAGCGTCATCCATTATAAAAATTGTACCTAAGCGTTATTTCCCATGTGTTATAATTTGATAAACTTTTGTATCAGAAACAATGTTGTCTTCAAATATAGTTTCTCAAAGATGTAAACTGTATTTCTGCTCACTATTTCTGTAGTAGTTACAATTTTATCAGAGTTTTTTATATTTGTGTTGTGATAACTAACGATTGATATATTGTATCATTATGAGGAAAAAAAGAAACTAATAATTTTTTTTTGTAAATATTAAAGATCCAGTTAACTATTTAACATTCATAAAAACATATTTTGATTACAAATTTATAACCTTCAGTACAAAAAAAGACTAATTTTTTAAAACTTAACTCGATATATCAATTGCCATACTAAAATAATTTAAGAGTAGGTTAAAATGTCTCATTGGTTTTATACCTCCATTATGTCCCACATCATTATTTCCGTTTTCAAAGTCTAAATATTCGATCCGAACCACTTAATATGATCTTCATATTAAAATGTGTTTGAAGATCAAATTTTATATTTAAAAAAAAAATTACTATTTTTGTAGATAGGTACAAATCATTGTTTTCAGACAATTATGGACTATTCAAAAACAATAATTTTGTATCTATCTAAAAATTGGTAAAAATATTTTAAAAATTACAAAATTTGGCCTTTAAATATATTTTAATATAAAAATTGTACTGTTTGTACTTTGAAAAAACTAACTTAAGAATGTGAGATACCACAGCCCAATGGGTATTTGACGGGTGATTAATGACGTCTCTTACATTTCCCATGCTGTTATTAAGTGCTACGAATACAATGGTCAGAAACTTCACCTCATCTCTCTAAAAAGGACAAAATTGTTTGTTATGGGAATCTGATCGGTTGCAACGTCATCTCGGAAACGCACTTGAGCGCCAATCAGTATTTGGCAACTAGACTAGGTGGTTACTGATACTGATAGTCTGATAGACAAACCTACAATTAAGCGCATGCAGGTCGGTCCTGAAGATTTTGAGGACCAGATAGAGAGAAAAGTTTGGACTCTTTGTATATACAATTTTTTTATGATACTGACTAATATATTTTCATAAGTACTTCAATACTATATGCTTATAAGGTATTTTTGTATTTTCAAAGTCCAAATAGTCAATATGAACCGTTCAACATGATAACCATATTAAATTTTAAATTTTTTTACTATTTTTTAAGATAGATAGAAAATCCATTGATTTAGAAGATTCTGGACCATAAAAACAATGATTTCGTACCTACCTTAAAAAATAGTAAAAAAATTCAAAAAAAATGTAAAATTTGGTCTCCAAGCACGTTTTAATATGGATATCATGTTGAACGGTTTGGATCGACTATTTTGACTTTTAAAACGCAAAAACACATTAGTCGGTCTCATTTTATATTGATATGCTAATAAATCATACCTATTTATAGAAAAGTTTGGACCATTTATATATACAAAATCTGAACCCTAATATTTTATTTATTTTTAATATATACAGATTATTTTACATATATATATATACAAACTAATTTTTTTTTTTGAGCCCCTTGAATCTTGAGGTCCGAGACGGTCGCCCTGGTTGCTCTGCACCCAGGCCGGCTCTGAGCGCATGGTACTTCTATTTAAATCTCAGTATCTCACTACATAAAAATAATGTGACCTACGATCTCAGAATCAGGTATAGAGAAAGAAAACTGAAGAGACCAACAATTCCTTCTGAGTTCAAATAAACAACTTATTCAACTTGATAATTATTATCTGCATTTAACGATGAAGTAAGTACATAATTTACCTTTTATTTTATTAGATTAAGCTTTCAAATATAGGTAGTTCCAATACCTACAAAAATTTTAAATTCATGTGTAAAATTCTATGTAACGTATTTGTCTCTCAAATTATTTCTAAGTGAAGTTATTTAACTATTTAATGTTCACAAGAGATTTTTCATATGAGTTTTGAACTTGCGACCTCTCTTACGGAAAGTTAATTTTGTCACTAGATCAAAAACTAGTTGTATTATGAAATTAAAATATACACAATGTTTATCTGTTAAATTTTATATACAGTGTTATAAGACATGTTCTAACTTTCTAATTTTTAAATCCGTACAATTCAGACTCAAAATTATCGCTCTTGAGAGTGGGAGGCGGTACGATGAACGGTCGTAACCGTTCAATTCACGTTTAAATTCGTGCACATTTAATTCGCACAAATTTTATAACTGTTTGTAAAAACTTTGATGTAAATCGAACGACTCTGATCACACCACAAAACCGCCTCCAATTCCACATTCGACTTATTTAAAACATCTGCACGGCCATCCGCTGGCCGTCTCAATCTGACTTTCTAACAATTCAGTAACTAGAGTAGAGATGATGTTGTTTTGATCGGGACCCTTTAACAATTCACTGAGTAGAGGCAGAGGTGAAGTTGTTTGACTCTTTGTAGCATACTAACGGCGATTAACATCCATTGGTTGGTGGCAATTTTCGAAGGGGTCAAAATTTGCCAGAAGCCCGGACAGTTTACATGGTCAAATGGTGGAATCTGTTGCATTGAAATTTAGATAAAAATGAAACTGAATTTTTTAATATAAAAAAGTTATAAAAAAAATTACCATTGAGTTTCAAATATGCAACTTTTAACACAGAAGACATTGTGTTGATTAGATTTTTTTGTAAGTTAAAAATATGTACATTGAAAAATAAAAAAGATTAGATCAAAACTTTGCAAGTTACCGGTTGAAACTGTTTTGTAACTAACATGGGTTTCAAAACCGATGGGATCTTTTATGGAGTGACTCTATGGTACTATGCATAGCACGAATTAGTCCGTACTACGGAGTCATATTTTTAATTTGAAAACTCCAATGGTCGATTGGAACCGTTCAACGTGATCTCCACATGAATATGTACTTGCAGACTAAATTTTATATTTTTTTTGAAACTTTTTACTATATTTTAAGATAGGTAGAAAATCACTTGATTTGAAAATTCTAGAACATCCAAAAACAGTGATTTTCTACCTATCTAAAAAAATTCTAAAAATAGAAAATTTAGCCCACAAATATATTCTCATATTGAAAATCATGTTGAACAGTTCGGGTTGACAGTTAGAATTTTGAAAATGAAAATATTTATCTGTTGTACGGACCAATCCGTGCTATGCATAGTACCATAGACTCACTCTCTTTATTATCTCAGAATAATTTAAATATAAAATCAAGACCAGCCAGCAAACCAAATATAATAAGTAAAATGTACTGGAACCTACATCATAAGAATTCATATGTTTATTTATCTTCCAACTTTTCAGCAAAAAAAAATGCAAAGTTAAAATTAGTTTTGTTTTGTCTATGTTTTCCCGTATCGCAATTTGAATTAAGAAACAGCCAAACAGGTATTCACTGGTAGTTGAATAAATGAATGAAAAAAAGGGCTCCCTAGTCCCTACCTAGAAATGCTTTAGCGACCATTGCTTGCGACTCCTTTGACTTGGATTTATTATTCTCTTCTTTTCCATTTCTTTGCACGATCAGTCGATCACAGCCGTCCATTTGGCTTGTAATGGACGAAACCGAAGCAGTGCATAATAAAATTTCCGGGTCTTGAATCTTTCATAATTTATAACTTGTAAGTAACACGAGGGAATCCAGATCCTCTTATCATAATTAAGATTAATTCAGTTAGAGATAAAATGCACAGATATCTTTAATATACGTGCCAAAACAAATTCGACGGTGCTGATCTAAAGTCAAAATTTGAGTTAATTTTGGGTGATATGAATCCAATTGAACAGAAAATTTTACTCCGACAATTACGCTTCTGGTGTAGTATCTTTTGTTACATTTATTTTCATTTATTAATTGAAAGCGAGAGATTAGTCTACTAAACTATTTTACTTCTGAAGTTCTAATCCCTGTTTCTTATTTTACTTTTTATTTTAGATTGCTATAGAACTTTGATTTGTGAGTAGAACTAAGAGTGTTCTTAAGCTCGCTAAGTCATTTGGTGAGCTTAACTTCAAAATCTATCGGATATAATTTTAAACAAGAAATATAGATCGTTAAATCCGATCTATTTCACGAGTAATATATTTACAAGCAAAATTTATAAATTTTCAAATTTACTTAATATAAAGTGAAGCGGTAAAAAAATGTAAAAAAATGAATGTATTAAGATTAACTTATAATTTTTTAAGCGTTTGACTTTATACTAACTTAATTTGAATATTCATAAATTTTGCATTTAACTACATCACTCGTGAAGTAGATTAGCTTCAATGATTTAAATTTACCGTTTAAAATTAAATCAATAAGTTTGGAAGTTAACTCTTAATGACTGAAGTTGTAATTTAGAAGTTGCATAGCTATGTTTAAATTATTAAATAAAAGGTATCTTTTGTAAATTCACGCGATGATTTGAAAGCTCTGTAAGATAAAATAGTAACAGGAAGATAATTTTAAGTAAAATGCAATGAAGGGTGGGTATATTGTTTAAACTAGAAATTGATTTTGCAAAATATATATTTCACCAACTATCGATCTTAATTTCATACTGTCTTGAAAAACAAACGTTTAAAATAAACTAATATTAAACCTTTTCCGTATGCATTTTGTCGATATTATTGTTTCATTAGCTTTGGTAAAAAAAAATTCTAAACCTTTATATTTATACCTAAAAATATGATACAATTGCAAATTAAACTATTCTAAATCATGTTTGAATGAGGAACTAAAAGTCATTCAAAGTTCAAACTGACCTCAATTTAATAAAAAATTAAATCAAACGAATTGAATTTAGGAATTTAAACTTTTGATCTGTTAAGCCTATCATTTACTCGGTCGCAAAGAGGAATCTAAGAAAAATAAATAAAATAAGTTTGGGGGGGCCATCGCACACATCGCTTTTGTCCGGACATCCATTCCAGGTGCCATCGTTGGTATTTCGTACGCCGAGTCTAGCTAAGAAAAGTTTAAACACCATCGCGTAAAACTCGAATGTTCTTTCAGTAAATTTAACCCTCTGTGGCTGATTCGAATTTCCACAACCAGTGGTAACATTCTGACAGTGGACCCAGTACTTTTCACGAGACATCGATTTCGGTTATTAGTATGCGTTGGGTTTGCACGTCAGAAGTGGTCTATAGACTGCACGGTAAGGTGTTTCTGTTATCTGGCGCAGAGAACTGGGATTCTTCTTTGGGAGGTCCGAATCCCCTGGAATCCTTTCACTACAATTCACAATTCTGTCGTTATAGAAAAAAGATTCTAGAGGAGTTGGGAGTTCGAACGGTTTCTTTTGCCGTTGGTTTTTCTCATGTTGTCATTTAAAATAGGATATATGGTTTTTTGCACGTTGCCCCTAAAGGTACCTAACTTTCTTAAAGCACCCAGTATTTCTTAAAAATTAAATCTGTAAATATAAATTTGAGGTTTTCCCTTGCACTCACATTTAGATTATTCGTACTAATATGATAAGAGGAAAGTTTAATTGTCTTTATTTTTATACCACCATCATGTCTCCACTTTTTAATTTTTTAATAACAAAATTTCTAACATATATATCAAAATAAAACCATTAGATGTGGTATATATAATTTTCTTTATATGCACAGAAAAAAATTGTTACTTTTTTATTTTGATTTTATATGAATTGATAAGTTAAAAAATCAACATCCAGAATATATTAACATCGGCGTATATTTGCAAGCTCTTGATACTAATAAAAATAAAATCAAAATATCGTGAATTTTTATCTCTACCTATAGAAAATAATATATATCATATCTAACAGTTTTATTTTGACATTTAAGTTTTTAATTTTAAGTTATTGTGGAACTAAAAATAAATGTATGATGGAGGCACATAGACATTTGAACACTCCTCATATGACAACACATGTGTTTATATTAACTTAAAAAATATTAATATGAACGTAATAAATTTCTATAATTTTTGGTACTTGAAAGCTGGAACTAAAAAACAAAATTAATCAAATTAAATTAGACTTATATTTTAAAGAGGAGGGTTCAAATGCTTTTATTTTTTGTGCCTCCACGATGCCTCTATTTTTAAAACGTTAATATCATAAATGCCAAAATAAAACCGTTAGATGTTATCTATATTATTTTCTCTATGTGCTCATAAAAAATTATCAAATTTCGGTTTTGTTTTTATGTGAATCAATAAGTTGAAAAATCAACATTTATAAATTATCCACATTAGTACGTTTTTACAAGCTCTTGATGACAATCAAAACAAAGTTGAAATGTCATAATTTTTTACACGTGCATAATAAAATGATGTAGATGATATCCAATAGTTTTATTTTAATTTTTAAGTTTTAAATTTTGAGTTATTAAAGTTTTTAAAAACGGAGACATGATGGAGGCACAAAAAATGAAGGCATTTGAACCCTCTATTTTAAATTCATCATCAGTGAAACTATACTAAAGCTGTATAGCATTTTGAGTTGTACTACAGTGCTTACAGAGCGTTCCTCGTATAATGCTTAAGATATGTTTGTATCTTGATATTCAAGTTGCAAGCAGTCAATTCAAACCATTTAAATGTTTAACAAGATCTACAAACATACTTTTTTTTTCAAAAACAAAATTTTATACACTTTAAAATTAACATTTGTGATTTTTAACTAATAAATAATAATTTATTTATTTTTGAATAGTTTAAAGTATTGTTAAATCAATATTCTCTCCCCGCCAACAAAATATATAAAATTTGATTTTCAATAAAATTTCAATACGTTGATAAATTTGAAAACATTCTGGATTGTACATTCAGATTTAATTTTTTTTTTTTACGTTACGGCCCTGTTCGGCGTTAAGAGGGGAATGGATATGGGTGTAGGAATTGAACTGAATTTTATTGTGCGTGTGGGAAAAAAAAATTCAGTCAAAGTGAATTTTTTTTTTCCACAAACACAATAACGTACCAAAAAAGCCCTACATATCTATGTCACCGTCCAATCGGTGCTTAGCAAATCTCATATTCACATTCAATTTTTTTGTGTGATGGGTTCATGCAATCTACAAACTACATTTTGTATGCTAGAGAGCTAATAGATAAGTGATTTTATAAGTTTGTCAAAATTAAATACAGTAATAGTTCAGTTAGCACTTCAAATTTTGGGGTTGAAATTTAGTGATAATGGATTAACTTGACAATTATTATTTCAAATTAAATCATAAAAAGTTCCAAAAGTAGAAATAAAAGTGCATACCACTATCGAAGTATTGTCCATCTTATAGATTGGTTGTGTAATTAATTTAATAAATTTGAGTTGTTTGATGAACGATGAAACTCGTATCAAATTCCATTACCTTTTTAATGTGCATGGAATAAACTTACTACATATCACATTATGCATATCACATTCTTATAGCGGCTTTCGTAATTTGAAATTATTTATGACAATTGTTAAAATTGTTTAATTATTTAACTATTAATGTATTCTTACTCTATTACTATATACTATACAATTATACATTGAATTCATATAATGTAAACTTTAATTAAATTACCGAACCGTCATGTTACTGATTTTAATTACACGTAACCGTATATTTAATTGACACAAACATAGTATCCTTTTTGAAAGAGATAACATTATTTTTCGAAAGAATTAACAATGATGCGAATAACGCCATGCTCAAATAATATGAATAAGAAATTAAAAATGAGTAGATTCAAATATTTTTTAGGTCCAGTGATATTTTATGTTTGTGCCTACTCTGGATGGATATAATGTGTACTCCTGAATTTAATTCACGGGTCAATAGAAAGAAAATTGTGCGGAAAAGAAAGTCAGTCTAGACTGATTCGCGTAAAGAAAGAAAAAAAAAAGACAGTCCGATTCGTTACTCCACTTTGAAGAATCGTTGATCTGTTAGGAGAAAAAGAGATTTGCTATCAAGGATTTAAATATGTACCGAGCTATGACTAGTCACGTCGTAATTTGGTTCACGTGTCGTGTCGTGCTGTGACCAAATTTGGAAGGATGGTCATGGCACGTAAATGGTCACGTTAATCACGCCATGACCACACATGACGTGTCCAAACATGACAGGTTACGTTTGTCACGTTTGGTCACGTTCAACTATTTTTTTCATAATTGATGTTAGTTTATTTGAGATTCACCATTTGATCAAGATCTAACGGTCCTAATTATACGTGACCATGTGTCGTGTCGTGACCAAATCTTTTGCGTGACGTGCCTTGTCGTGTCAAATTTTCGAAAGGTGGTCACTTCACGTAATTGGCAGACATGTCATGATAGAACTGTGTCGTGCCATGACGTATCCGGTCGTACCGTGACTTTATGAGATCTCTATCCACTACTTTATTCTGATTCGTAAGAAGAAAAATTATACTCTTACTAATATTTGTGTTTATCCCTGACTAAAATTCTGAATCTGCTTGAGTACATTGATAGCAACACAAGTTCTCATGCAAAAAACAAAAATTCAAATTCTACGTGTACAAAAATAAAATGTATAAGTATACAAGTGGACAGAGCCTACGAACTGTTGAAAAAAAAAAAATTGACTCTAACATTTGATCATAGAAATGATTTGGTCAGTGTTAGTTAGGCCCGAGCAAAAGATAAATTGGAGAAGGTCATCTATGTAATTTGGTGATTATTACTATGTTATGTGATCGGAACTGACTATATTAATATGTGATGGGATGGATGTGTGGTGTTGCAGGAAAGTTGTATGGGCTTGGGAACATGAATCAGCTGGCGCATGCCTATGGACTCGGTTCATGTACTCTCCGTACACCAGATCCTTTTGACTTCTTAGAGAGAGAAAGAGCAGACTACAGTTGAAAGAAAGAGTGTCGAATTTAGAGAGAGAAAGAGCAGAAAGAATTTAACCAAATCCAATGGAATTTTGACGTCCGCAAGGACAGAATTTAGAGAGAGAGAGAGAGCAAAAACCCAAGCTAATCACCTCTCTCTCTTCCTTTCTCCTGGTGAAGAAGAAAGCAAAAAAGCAAAAAATCTATTAATTATACAAACCCTTCTATAAAAAAAAAAAAGGAAACGGAGAAAAGCGAAGAAAAAAAAAACCCGGATTAGTATCCAGAAACCCTAACCCTAGAATCCAAGCTCTCCTCCGATTTACATATATTTAGAGAGAGAAAGAGACACCCGGTAAGAGAGAGAAATTGAGAGATTCTACTCGGAACACCTATCGTGCTCCCTCTAAAGTGAAGCTGAGGTTTCCCTTTCGGTTTGGCAGGAAATGGAGAGATCGAAGATAGTTACTGTGGTAAGTGGCTGAAAGATTTCAACTTTTTTGGGGGCTTCTTTGGGAATAGAGGTGTAAAGATCCCACCTTCTGTTTTGTTTTCTACCTCTCTATTTAGTATTGTTTACAAGCTTCTATAGCCGGTACTATTCCTAATTTTTGTTCTCCGGTTGTTTCTGAAAGAGCAAGGACAAAATTGAAAGGTATTGAAGGCAAGTGACAGGAATAGAGAGAGTGCGGGTGTGCACTACTTGTCTAAATATGGATTTTAAGATCTGAGATTAGTTCTCTCAACTAAAATGGAGGGAAGAAGTTGAATTGTAGCTTCTTGCTGCTCGAACAAGACAAAAGGCTTCTCTTTGGAATAAACGCTCCCAATTAAGAGGCAATCTTGGGTCAATTTCAATTTTACACGCCAATTTTGCTTCAATAATGGTGCCATCAGGTCCCTCGAACCAGCTTGGCGGAACTCCCTCAGTGAATCCTTCTCTACTCCGAACTAACTCCAATCTGATTGGTGGGTCGCACCCACCCAATTCCAGCATGCCAGCCCAGAGCCCTTTCTCCTCCCTTGTATCTCCTCGCACCCAGTTCACCAATACCAACCTCTTAGGCAACATCTCAAATGTATCAGCTCTCCTCAACCGGCCAACGATGAACGGTCTTGGACCTGGACCTGGGACAGGACCAGGAGACTTACCAGGACCCAGCTCTTCCATGCCCGACCCATTATCCTTCCCCTCTTTGAGTGGGAACCCACTGGGACAAAGCACCTCCCAGAACCTTTCAGAACACCAACAAGGTAACCAACTCGAACAATCTCAAGACCCAGCACAGCATTTACAAAATGGGGTGAAGATGGAGCTTGGTGATGCTAATGGGTCTCGATCCGGACCCGCACAGATGCTACGCAACCCGAGTACAGTGAAACTCGAGCACCAGCAACAGCTAAACCCGATGAGGAATATGGGACCCAGTATGGGACCTGTTAAGATGGAGCCACAGCATAATGATATGATTATGCAGCAGCAGATGAGGCATAATTCGCAGGCTGCGGCGGCAGCTGCGCAGCTGACGCTGTTGCAGCAGCAGCGACTGATGCAGCTGCAGCAGCAGCAACATCAGCAGATGGCGAAGCAGCAGAGAGGGCTGCAGCCTCACCCGCCACAGATGATTCCGCAACAACAACAACAGCAGCAGCAGCAACAACAGCAGCAGCAGCAGAGAGGGAAGACACATTACGAGCCTGGAACGTGTGCGAAGAGGCTTACACTTTATATGTACCACCAACAAAAGAGACCTCAGGTTTGTGTGGTTTAATTGTTTCATTTATTGGATGGTTGTTATAATAAGACCTGGTATAGTATTGTAGAACTGTTACTAGTTGCTGGTGACTGTGCCCCTGGTAAGCTGTTCGAAGGTCCTTATGCTATGGTAAGTTAGGTCGGGTAAAAAATAAAGCAATTTAATATCCCTATTGAATGCCTCGAAATGATACCATTCATAATTATTGATATGTTGAGACTTGAGAAGGTCTTGGTACATTGTATTTTCTGTTTGGCTAATGGGTAGTCCTTTGCGGAGTACAGCTGGAATAGCCATGGGATTAGCCTTATTCTGCCTGCCTCTTTTGGCTCCAGGAGCATCGGAGTCAATCCTCTACCTTGATAATATAGAATGTTCAGTTCAAATTTCCGTGTTGTTTTGGGTATTGAACTATTATAATTGAATGTTATTTATACAAAGTTGTTATATTTATTTTGCTTTTTCTGTATTCTGCTAGGATAATAATATAGAGTTTTGGAGAAGTTTTGTGGCAGAGTACTATGCACCAAATGCGAAGAAGAGGTGGTGTGTTTCCCTTTATGGAAGTGGCCGGCAGACTACTGGTGTTTTCCCTCAGGTTTATTATTCCGTCTTCTTTTATTTCACACTAGTAAATGCAAGTGCAAACTTCAATGCTGATAATTTGGTATTTTTAAATCTCATACTCATTCTGTGCACTTACAGGATGTATGGCACTGTGAAATATGTAATCGTAAGCCAGGTCGAGGATTTGGTATGTAACATTTAAATATCTTGTGTTATTTTTGTTTTTCTTTGTCATGCTTTGTGTGATGTTATTTTAAATGTCTTGTTTTGTTTTTGTCTTTTGTGAGTCGAACATTGTCAAGCACCTGCAATCATATACTTCAACTTAATGCTTCGTGTTTTCATGCAATGCAAATTATTACTTTTTGATCCACAGACCCATAGGAATGTTGTATAATAATTGCTGTATTCAGATTTACAAAATGCGCTGATGTCCTTCTTTTTATTTTTGAACTAACCAAATTGTGATACTTTTCATGCAACATCGTTCCTGCATTCTGGTAGAGCTACAGATGCATATATAGTGTTTAACATCATGTGCAGCTTTTTATCTATAAATTAACTTTTAGGTAGACCACCTCAATGAAAAAGCCCGAGTGATGTCCCTTATGCATGCATTTGGCGCTGTTGTCCTCCCGTCTTATATTTATTGCAAAATTATATTTTGTTTTTTGGTAGTAGTGGTTGTAAATGATGTGTGCATGTCCAATACAATAATAGGCCAAAACTGGTTTTGCTGTTTTGCATAAACATTTAGCCGAGTACCAAAACAAGAGATATGATTTGTTATTCTTGCAAAAATTTAGAAACGACGGTGGAAGTTTTACCCAGACTCTGCCAGATTAAGTATGCAAGTGGTACAATAGAAGAATTGCTCTATGTGGACATGCCTCGGGAGTATCATAATGGGTCCGGTCAGATTGTACTTGATTATGCAAAAGCTATCCAAGAGAGCGTGTTTGAACAGCTTCGGGTTGTACGGGAAGGTCAACTCAGAATTGTTTTCAATACAGATCTTAAGGTTTTGAACCTTTGACATTACCTTATTTTCAAACTTGCTAAACATTATCAAAATTTTGTCTAATGCTTTGTTTTTTCTTTTTTGTGATAGATTGCTTCATGGGAGTTCTGTGCTAGACGGCATGAGGAGCTAATACCGCGAAGGTCTATTATACCTCAGGTAGTATTTTTCACTGTATTAATAATGATGATTATAATGATGTTCTTTGAAGCAATCACATACCCTTGCAAAACGGAAGTATTTCATCTACCTGACAGGATTGCTTGTAAAAGTAATAAATATGTTTATTGGAAATGGTAAATTACTTTTTATACTCATGTAATATGGTTTGGAAGTAGTACACAAATAGACCCTCCTTTGTTCTTTCATTTGTTGAGACATTTTATGTTTTTATTGGGACGGGCCTGTGGAATGAGGAATAGTTTATGCATCTTTCAAGTGATTAATACAACTCTGTTTTGTTCAGGCCAAAATGATGTTTCTCATTTTGCAGGGTACATGATGATTTTGCATTTATTAGGGTTTATGTGACATTTAGTCAAATCTTATCTTGACCTTCTTCATCTTCTCAACAGTTTAATGAGAAATCACTTTCTAATTATATTTGTTGGTGCACTTTCGCATTCTTAATGTAGGTAAGTCAACTAGGTGCAGTGGTACAGAAGTACCAGAATGCTGCGCAGAATTCTGCAGCTCTCTCGACACAGGATTTGCAAACCACGTGTAACTCGTAAGCTGACTCTATTTCTACTTCTTACTTCACATTTTTCTTTTCACCGTGTAAATTTGTTATTTTTTGGTTGCTTGCCTATTTTACTTTCTCAGCTTATGCCACGTTGCATCCATGTAGGAGTGCATGGCACTATGATTTTTCGTGTCTTATTCTTGAGTTAGATCAATAATGATAGATTTTAAGTGGCTTTTAATAAAAGTTGCTTAACTTTTTGTACACTAAAGTTCATATAACACATTTCATGTTACCTTATTTAGGTAGTCTTATTTGATGTTGTATTGTACTGCAGAACATAAATCAGTGTGAAGTAGGAAAACTTGACATAACCAAAAGTTGTTTTGTTATTCAATTAGGTTTGTTGCATCAGCACGACAATTGGCTAAAGCATTGGAAGTACCGCTGGTTAATGACTTGGGTTACACAAAAAGATATGTGAGGTGTCTCCAGGTAAATTTATGGATCAAGTTAAATAATTTTATTTTATTTCAGTGACCTTGTTTTTACCATTGGAAAAATGAAAATTGACAGATCGCAGAGGTGGTGAATTGCATGAAAGATTTGATAGACTACAGCAGACAAACTGGAACTGGTCCTATGGGTATGCTTTGATATTTTTTCCTCGTTTAAAATGATTCTTCACAAATTCTGGACGTTAAATAAACATTCATATTTATATTTCTGATTGCTACAGTGATTACTGTTAACAGAGTTTATCGAGCTATCCCTTTTAAAATATGTATCATATGGTTTTGAATAAGTTTTGCCGTCTCTTTTGTCTTTTCTTTGGCAATGTGTTGGTTTGAAGGTAAGAATGGGATTTAATTCCGACGGTGTATTATTACTTTACCAAAAATAAAAAGTAAAGATCCCATCTTTTTTTCTTAAACAGAAAGTTTGAACAACTTCCCACGAAGGAATTCTTCTGGGTTGGCCAGTTCGTCGCAAGCACAGCAGCAGCAATCTGACCAGCAGCAAAGTCCTGCAAGTCAAAATCACATAAATCAAAATTCAAACATTTCAAATGGCCCAAATTCGGCTCACATGACACCCAATCAAATAACAAATCCTAACCAATCTGATCAGATTTCCAATAATGCCCCTGTAAATCCCGCACTTCCTACTGGTTCTGGATCAGCACCTTCCCCATATCCTCTGGTACCTGTGAAACAAGAAATCCAGACTCCAAACCCAATCCAGAACCAAAATCCAATCCCAAATCAGGTTCCAACCCCAAACAGTAATCCAAACCAAATGGCATCCCCACTGCCATCCACATCAAATAACAACAATAGCATGATGCCGCCAACTGCACCTGTCCAAACCCGGGTCACGGATGCAGATGATTCTCAAAGCTCAGTGCAGCGCATTCTACAAGAAATGATGATGTCATCTCAGTTAAATGGGGTTGGCCCAATGGGCAACACTGAGATGAAACCGAGGGTCAATGGAGTTATGCCGATGCTTAATGGGTATGGGTCGAACATGATGGGTGGGCCTAGTCCTGGTCATGGCTCCTCTGGGATAAGAACTAGCTTGAGTAGCGGTGCTATGGTCATGAATGGACGGGTCGGGATGACTCAGAGCCATGATCCAACAGTAATGACACACGGTAATAATCACCAACAAGAAATGGGTGGTCAGATGATGGGTGAGCTTAGAGCTGTTAACAGTTTTAATAACTTATATGATTGGAAACCAAATCAATAGAAAAATCGAAAGCCATTTAGGGCCTGCTTTCTGACATGTTGCAGATGGTAAATGATAAAGTTGTAATGGGTATGGAGTGTGAGCATGTTGTGTGTGATATTTAAGTATCTATCTCTTTATTTTTATTTTTAATGTGTTATGAAGCTCTGGCATTTTATTGAGTCTTTAAGTTATGATAGGAAGGGAATAGGGTTAAAAAGGTTAGGTGCCAGTGTTGTAGCTCTTGGTGTGGTTACGATCCCGATGAGAGAGGAATAATAGTATAATTTTCCTTCTTTTTTTCTTTTTTCTTTTTTTTCTTTTTTTTCCTTTTTTCTTTCCTTTTTTTCTTCTTCTTGAACTTTGTTAAATGACTTGTATCTGACCCTCTTCAAAGTTGTAATCTATATGCTCTGTAGTTTTGCTTAGACTGTTTTGCTCGAGTCAGAACTTTTGGATTGGTGATTCCTTTTCTGGATTGTATTAGATAGAATGATGTTGTAGTATAATTGCTTAGACTTCAGCAACTGGACCAAGTAACTGTATATCACACAATTATTGTTGATCTCTACAAAAAGGCAGAATGTCTCTATCAATGTGCTTTGTATGAGTTTTGCTAGATGGGATATTTTTTTTTTTGCAAGACATCCCCCTGATAATAGAAGAATATTAGATATGCCATTTTCACCAAGTGTGCGTTAGACCATGACATCTTCTTAGCCTCTGTGGGTTGTCAAGTGGAATATAAATTTTTCAAGGGACTCCTAATAAGAAAAGGCAATGTTAGTTGTATACCCGTGCAGCAGCTATCAGTGTTTAACTAATATTTGACAGGTTAGATAATCTTTTAAATTAAATAATATTTGACAAATGCACAGAAAGTTTAATTTCGCCCATTTTAGATCGTATTATATGAATTGTTTTTAAATATTTATATTGACCATCAATTTGGGTTTATTCAGTAAACTAGAGTTCATTTTTAACCTTTGCTCCACAGAAAAATATCTAGTAAAAAAAGTTAAATTAAAAATATAATTATGTAAAATAAATATTGTATTCAGTAATTTTAGACATTTTTTTTGCATAGCACCAAGACATAATAATAAACAATACAGTTCATCCCAAAGTATGTATCTATGTTACCCCGATACTTCATCTTAGGCACCGTATCCGTATCGGGTGCGTATCGGATACGGATACGCACCCGATACGCACCCGATACGGCTCCGATACGCCAACTGGCGTATCAGAGTACGTGGCGTATCGTACCCGCCCATATACGGTATCGGATACACCTTTGACTCGTCGGATACGCCTCTGACACTTCTGGATACGCCTCTGACACTTCTGGATACGGAATAGTCCACCATACACCGCGCCAATCCTGTGGACCGCGCCAAAAATTCATTTTTTCTAGCGGCCAGCGGGAATCGAACCCAGGATCATTGCTATGGACTCCAAAGGCCTTAACCACTACACCACTTCAAATTTGATGTTATAATCAAGTAGCTTTTATATTTAATCTATATCCAAAACTTTTGATATATATATTTTTTGTTTTGTTTTGAATTGATATTTAATTTATATAATACAAGCGTTGAACTAATAATATAATATAATAGACGTATCGTATCCTTAATTTTTAAAAATTGCCGTATCGCCGTATCCGTATCGTATCCGATACGATACCCGTACCCGTATCCATGCAACATAGGTATGTATCAATGTCTGCATAGTAACTAGTGTTCTAAATAGCTTTTTATAGCTTTTTCGGACCATAAAACTAAATTATAGGATATAAGTGCGCTAATTCAGCTACGTCTGCTATAGCTGTAATAGCTGACCGTTATTACCGCTACATGCTATTGCTACCGCTATGTTATGTAGTTTTTTTTTTTTTTTTTTACAATTTATATGGGCTTCTGTGCTTCTGTTTCTACTTCTGTGGCTATATGGTCTGCTATGATTAGTATGATAAATCAAACTCTGTGTTTCTGTTCCGATTTGTGATTTAGTCTCTCCTTCCATATCAAAAAAATATTCAAATATTAATTCTTCTTTTTGATTGCTTTTCGTCTAGTATTCACTTGTAAAATTATTGCCCTTCATTTCGATTGAAAGCTGATTTTGATTGTTATAATCTATAATATGTTTAAATAGGTACTGACTTCATTTGACTTGTAAAATTAATTGTTTTTCGTCTATTATAATATGTAATAATATGAAGTATGAACAAAATGTTACCTATAGATTATTTTTTTCTTCATATTTGCATGAAATATAAATTTAGATTAGTTGTCATTTGATGGTTACCCAATTATTTAATGTTGATAATTTTGATGATTAGTTTGAAATATAGAATATAACTTTTAAAAAAACACTTTTCGAGATATGGCAAAAAAAAAAAAACAATTTCGATAGCTTCTGCTATAGCTATGCTATTCGCGATATATTTTTTTTTAAGACTCTGCAATGACGTGATTTTCACTATTTAGAACCTTGATTGAAACACAAAAGAATTGAATTTCTTTATGAGTTACAGTGTATTTTATCTCAATTAAACGAGAGATAGTCATCTGATAAAAAATAAATGAGAAGAAAATATAAAATAAGTCGGATAGTAAAGATCAATATGATATAGTATAATTAAAATATTTGAAGACGTAATCCTCTTTGATTATTTGAGAGTTGAAGATTAATTTCATTATTGAAGTACTAATTTTGACTGAATAGTTTAGAGGGAGGTTAAGATTAGATCTATTTCTAATTTTAAAAGAGTAAACATGATACCTTTCATTTTGAAGGAAACACATGTAATATTGAAGCTTTATATAGGTATACATGAAATTCCCAAAAGTTCTTATTTTTACCGTCTTCCAAAAAATAAAAATAAACCCATTAACCTTTTTTTATTTTTGGAAATTCCATAATCACCAGGAATATTTGCGATCCTTTTGGTTGGGATTGCAGATTGAATCGGCGACTTCAATAATAGTGTGTTTTTTTATTTTTTTTTTCATTCAAAATTGAGGTCGCTGATTCAATCTGCAATTCCAGTCAAAAGGATCGCAGATTGAATCTGCGATTCTGGTAAAAATCAAATTTTCAGAAAAAAAAAAAAGTTTATTTGTTTTTTTTTTTAAGATGGTAAAAACAAAAATTTCGGATGAAATTCAGCCCAAAAAAGCATTAAGCAGCACCTTTTTGTGTACTTGATTTTCAGCAACTTGATACAGTGGAGCTCTCCTAGTATAGTAAATAAATCAGTTAGATTACAATTTAAATATAACTCATCAAATAGTCTTCATTTTTTTTTTCAATAAAATCGACAATGCCAATCATGCAATCTCAATAATATACATATATCTGGAATACAGTGATACATCCAACCGTGCTAACAATCAGCCTTCCAAATATTTATCTATGATTCCACTCAAAGTGGTCTTTGGCACTGCACCGATTATGCTCTCCTTCTTCTCGCCATTTTTGAACATCAGGACTGTCGGAATGCTTCGGATTCCGTAATTTGATGCGATGTTGGGGCACTCATCGGTGTTGACCTTGCAACAGACAATTTTACCAGCATAATCTTTTGCTAGTTCGTCGATTATTGGTGCTATCATCCGGCAAGGACCGCACCATGGGGCCCAGAACTCGACCAGTACCGGTGCCTCACAACCAATCACAAGGTTGTTCCAGTCGCCATCATTTACCGCCAACACTGTAAATTTTAGAGCATGCAGTGTAAGAAGGGAATTAATTCTAATACTTCTGCTAATTTCACAAAGATTAAAATATTGAAAAATATTATTGCATGGTGTATGGTTTGCATCTGATCATTCAAAAGGTAATTTTCACTTTTCTCCAATATGAACCATCTCAGTCGGACATTTCGGGTAATAATATTAACATAGCAGTTTTTTCTTCATGCAGTGCACGAGTCATATACGCCGCTGTTTTGACTCTATTGTCTGGCAAGGCATAAAGTAAAAATTGCTCTGTCAATATCTTTGCTCGACATTTCTCTGCTATCTCCGCACCATGTAATATTAACGCACTGATGCTAGCATAAGTGAACTGCTCATTTCATCTTGCCTTTTTAATTTTTTTTCTAACCTATTTTATAAAAAAAAATTCCTAATAAAGTATTGGGAATGTTCCCTATTTCCTCTGCCAATTGTCATGATCAAAGTTCTACTTTAATCATGAATTGTAGCTTTATTTGATACAAAATACTCTAGTATTCTTCTGTAATATTTACATTTTGCACTATCAAATAGTTGGTTGCTTGATTACCACATCTCTCTGGTTATTTTAGGGGTGTGAAGACAAGAGGCTGTATTTCAATATTGTTCAGCAATGGTTAAATTGTGCAATTTTTAGTTTTGTGGAATGTTGAGAAATAAATAGGATCGGAAGTTTGTGCAGAACCTTTAAAATATTCAAAGATTGTTATAAACAGAGATTTGAAGAAAATTGGTAGACTAGACCTCCACCTTTCATTTAAAAAAAAAATATTCAAAACGATTGTTGGAAATTGGATATTTTTTGGTTGTGATACAAGTAAATTTCAATAACAGATGTAGGATATATATGTACCGTGCATTCGTGAAACGATGGTACCAGGACTATACCTTGATCAACAGCATTGTTGGCCTGACATGCAAAGTGAGAAGACCGTCTGCCTCGGCTCGGCAGAGAGAGCGATGGAAGCGAGATTTTCTTCGATCCATAAGTTGATAGCAAGTTCACTTTGTCCTTGTTATACAAATGAGCACATAGAACTCTTGACCTGTTTTTAGTTGATGCAATGGTGCTCACTTGAAAGCAAGTCTCTAGAGCCATTTGAAAATTGCAATACCCTCTCTGGTTTGCTTCCTTTTGGTGAGGTTAGATTTGATTTGTTATTGAAACGAGGGATGGATAGACAGGAAGGGCTAGTGGCTTAGGGGAGATTTCGTAGAGCAAATTCCTCTCCATTGGTATTAAAAGGATAGGTCCGGTTGAGATCGGTCCATTGGTGCTAAATTATATTTGAGAAATCTTAAGCGGAAGGAAATAATCAAAATAATAATTTTGTATCAAACAGTGATGATAAAGTTTCATTCAATTTTCAAATTCTTTTAAATTCATATATTGATAGGGCGGACTACTTTAAATTCTACCATCCCTATATATTATTCATGTTACATTATTTTCATACTTTTATTCATGAAACCATAATTTATTTCTCTATGGGTAATTAGGCTCAAATGTCCAAGAGAAAACATAAAAATTCCAGTTACGCTTAATGGTTTACTCGTCAAAATATTGTGTTAATATAATTTTCATCTCCATTTCATTGGAAATGGAGAGGATAAATTTAGGGTCGCCAGTCGATTTGTATCCCTTTTGATTTTCACATTGGGATATATGTCCAAGCAAATGTAAGGTGCAAGGCTGGGCTGGTGGTGTGTGGATGAGGTGATTTTTCACTTGGACCACCAATTTCTTCTTGGACACTAGCATAGTAATATCTTCTTTGGATAAGGAGAGATAAAGTGCCAATTGGGTCATACATGTTTCTCAAATTATATATGCGGCCTATAATGCTTAAAGTAAGTGATCATTTGTGGGCTGATATTTGTCAAGGTTTTGATCTTAGATTTATTTTGGGTTATTATCTAATGAAAGAGGAGGTGAGAAAGTTGTTTGGTACAATGAGGACTATCCATTTAGCAAGACATCGTCTAGCAAATTTCTATACTGGGCCCACTGAAATTATTAAAAAAGAACTAACGGTTCTGGAATCAAATTTTTTTAGTTGCGGATTATAGACTTTTGCTTCTGCTGGACAGCCCTACACACGCAAGTATCCTAACTGTGATTTTCTGCCAGTCCACAGTTCGTAAGATGTTTTTGGAACAGATTTACTAGGAACCCAATAGAATATGCGTGGCTGTTTTTAAAGCTTCTGTCCACAAAAAATCCGGCAATGTGTTATTGCATATCATACTTCGTGCCATATCCATTAGTGTACAGTTACGTCTTTCAGCAACTCCATTCTGTCGAGGATCTCCCGGCATTGAGTATGATGAACAATACCATTTTCTCGCATAAATAAAGCAAATGGGCCTGGACTTTGACCAAGGTCGGTATGTCTTCCATAATACTCACCTCCTCTATCTGATCGCACTACTTTAATTTTATAGTTATGCTGATTTTCAACTTCAGCCTTAAAGATTTTGAATTTATCTAGTGCTTCAGATTTTTCATTAATCAGATACACATAACCATAACGAGAATAATCGTCAATGAAAGTAATAAACGATTTATAGCCGTTAATACCCGGGGTAGGAAAAGGACCACATATATCTGTATGAATAATTTCTAATGCTCACCCACTTCGAGTGGCTCCTTTCTTATTTCCCTTAACAAATTTTTCTTTAACACATTCAACCTTAATTCTTTCTTCTTCTTCAACACACATGGCAATTAATTCGCTCATTTTCCACTTTTCTTTCTGCGTATTATAATTGATCTTGAAAGGACCAATGTGTGCAGGAAGAGAAGTCATAATGAAATGAACTAAAAAACCTTCAGAAATTGCCATATCCATGCCATTTAACTTTGCGGCCATATCATTCATCATCATGATATGTTCACATACACCGCTTGTCCCGTTATACTAGGTAGTGAGCATTTTCATTATGAGAGCACTTGCGTTAGCCTTAGAAGTACTTTTAAACTGCTCTTCAACAGAAGCCAAATACTGTTTCGTAGTGAAAACATTATTTGCATCATCCTTCTCAGGAATGCCTCCTCTTATAGTAGATGTAATAATACTTTTCATTATCATGAGAGACATGCGATTTGAGCGTTCCCATTTTTCTAAATTAAGTTTTTTCATCATTAGTACTTGTAGCTATAATAGTAGGTTTGTCCATTCGTAATGCCTGATCCATTTTCAGAACACCAAGACAAATATCAATTTGCTCTTTCCAAGTGGAAAAATTAGTTCCATTCAATGGTCCTATTCCAGATATTTGAGCATGAACATTATTCTATGCTGCATTAGATTCAGAAAAATGAAATGCTTACTATTATCAACTATAAATCCACAAATAACATAATAACACTAAATCAACTGGATATAGAGGGACTAACAATAATTATACTGAAATAAGTAATAAAACGCCAAAAAATATTTCAGTTCTAATATATAACAGTTGTTGCATAAAATCCAATTTATATCACTGTTGGGCAGAAACAAATTGGATTATTAAAATAAATAAATTCACTTAATAAATTATACTGGCAATTAAAGTTAGTAAAATTGACCTTCATAATAATTTATTAAATGTAAAAACGTAATAGTGATTTAAATCACAAAATTCTTTTTTTAATAAAGTGGCAGTTACAATTTAAAGTTGAAAAAAATTGATAACAACCAATTATTAAAAATAATGTTGTATGGTTTAAATTATTTATATGAAAAATATACAATAAACTTCCGTTGGGTCGATCATTGTATATGAATTCATATAAAACTAGGGGTGATTAATGAGCGAGCATGAGCGAGTTGGGGTATGCTCATGCTCGGCTTATTAGCTTAATGAGCGAGTTGTTAATGAGTGAGTTAGAGCGAGTTGTTAATGAGCATGTTGTTAATGAGCGAGTTGCCGAGCGAGTTACCGAGTTGTTTAAAATACATCATTCAAAAACTAATTTTCATTTATAGAATTTAACAAATTGTCAATAAGCAAGTTTAACAAATTGTCCATAAGCAAATTAAACAATACATAATTTAATATAAAATTGTCCATAAGCAAATTAACAAAATCAAACAAACTATCTTCTTGTTGTTCTCACGGCTTGTCACGTACCTACAAATTTGCATTATCAAAACAATAATAAAAATATAGAATTTAGAAATATACAAACAGTAACAAAATGAATGGATATAATAACAGAATGATATACTAACATAATTTATAAATATACTAACCCAGTAGTCCAGTACCATATTGTATATGCTTAATATAAATGATTAAGTATAGCTTAGGAATAGCTCAGGAATATACTAACATTAACAAAATGAATAAGAATAGCTCAGGAATATATCAGAAGCCAACCCAGTACCATATTGTATATGCCTAATATGAATGAATACTAAATTACTTAATACCATTATCAATTCCAATCTAACAACAAAACAAATCATGATAATAATAATATGAGAAACATACAGAGAGAGTCCCCTAGCAAATTAGAACTATACAAATTCCAAGCTCGTTGGGATTTAGAAATCTTACTGTTACCAAATTAGAACAAACTGAAAATGAAATGCATGAAGTTACCAAATTAGAATTAAATCTTACTTCATCTATCATTGCTCGTTGGAATTTGAAATTCCAAGCTCTCTTCCTCTTTTGCAGATTGCTACAAAAAAAAAACAAGTATTAGTCAACAGTAAGAATCAAGAAGCATTTAGATTCTAAAACATAAAATAATAGAAAACTGAAATTTAAGTCTTACTTCTAAAGTTTGTATTGCAGTTTTTGAGGTAGCTTTTATCCAATCACTTCCACAAACTAAAATCTCCACCATATCTTTCGAAAGAGAACTTCGATAGTCGTCTAATATACGACCCCCGGCACTAAAGGCCGATTCCGAAGCCACAGTTGTGACTGGTATGCAAAGCACGTCACGTGCTAACTTGCTTAAAATAGGATACTTGCTGGAATTTTGATTCTACCACTTCAAAACATCAAATGCAACCTCTTCTTCTACCGAATATTCGGGTTCTTCCAAATACACCTCAAGGTCAGATTTGGGTGGCTTTTCTACCCCTCTACTCTTAAGAAAAGCATAAAAATCATTGTCCCCTCGTGCCCGTCCGGTATGGACAACAACTGCTGCCAACTGTGAGGTACTTGCGATAGCTTTAGCCGCCATCCGAGCCATCATTTGCTCGTTTGAATACTTCTCATAGAGAGATTTCAAAGAACTCATCACCTCTCCAACTCGAATATCAACATCATACCTTGGATACAACCTACTAAAAGCATAGTCAACCGAGAGTAATTTAAACCGTGGATCTAGAATGAACGCAATTGACATAAGCACTCTAACTTCACCCCAGTACTTGTCAAATTTTTCATACATAGGTTTACTCATTTTCCTCACAAATTCATCATCCGAAATGTAAGCCTCACATATCTCCTTTTTAACCTTAAAAACTTTCACAAGAAACAAATTTGTCGTTGGGTACAATGACCCCGAGAATAAATTGGTGGCATCCAAAAAAACTTCAAGCAACTTGCACACTTTTTTGGCATTTATCCATTCAACCTCCGTGGGCAACCATTTAAAGTTAGAGTCCCTCGAGGCATACTCATGAAAAGTTGATTTGTAGTAAAGAGCCGATTCAAGCATACGGTGTGCTGAGTTCCACCTTGTTTTCACATCGGTACATAATGATCGACTACTATCGATACCTAGAGTTTTTGATTTTTCACCAAATTTCAAAAGGCGACTCGGAGACTTTTTAAGATATTTAACTCCTTCCCTAATTTTTCCTATGCAAAGCTCAATCACACTAAAACCATCTTGAACTACCAAATTCAAGATGTGAGCACAACATCTCACATGAAAAATTAACCCATTAAAATGTAACTTGTCCCTCGCTTTAAAATTAGACTTCAAAATTTCGGCTGCCCTATTATTAGAAATCTTTTTTCCTTTCTAAGATACCATCCGAAATTACCTCACCACTATGGGGTGGTGCAAGCTCATTGAAACTGATAATACGCTTTTGTAATTTCCAATCGGAATCTATATAATGCGCCGTCAAGAACATGTACCCAATAGTTTGGTTTGAGGTTCAACAATCACTTGTGAGTGAAATCCTATCAACACTCTTAAAGACCTTTCTTAACTTCTCTTTCTCTAATTCAAACACTTTGATGCACTCAAGTTTAATAGTAAATCTACTCACTCTTTGATAAAGCGGATTGATGTACTTCATTAAGATGTTGAACCATTGATACTCAACAAATGTAAAAGGTAACTCATGAGTTATGATCAACTTAGCAATTATTTCTCTACACTTCATTTGATCATAACCCCCATTTGGGTTCAAATAAGGTACAGTACTATCATATTCGAATTTAAGAAGACCTTGATTTCTACATTGTGCCTTCTTTATTTTACCACAAATTTTGATGTGTCGTCCAAGAGATGTTGTGGGGCCTCCCTTCATGCCTACGTACCTCTGTTTGCAATAGACACATTCTAACTTCTGCACCATCTTTCCTCTTTCATTTACTTCTATTTGCACAAAATATTGCCAAACTTCAGAATTCGTTCTCTGTTGGCGCTTGCAAGGGCCTCAAGAACTAGGCTCTTCTACAGCAGCTTCATCCGCCGTATCTCTTAGTTCATCATTATCCAAGTGTTCACTCTCGCAATCATCTGCATCTACATCTACAAGCTCGACCGCTACATCCGTAGGTGAAGACATTCTGCGAATTTTAGAGACCATATTGACAACTACCTCGTTAAAAAGGAAAAAAGATTTCTAATAAGAATTTGAAATTAAAAACCACGTTCAACTTTAGAAAAGCTTTTAAAAGAATTTTCAATTTTGTTCTAACTCGAAATATCGAACCCACTTCATAAACTTGTGAAAGGAACTTATTTTTCAAAACCTTGAATAAGATACCAAATTTCTAATGCAAAGCTCAATCTAATCCATTCAGTAATGGATCAACATTTAGAAAAAATGACCAAATAATTTCTCATTTGTGGAACTAATATTTTCCATGCCAATAATGACTAGATAATTTTTTCCTTTTTAGAACTCACCTTCAACAATAGGAGGTAAATAAAGTCAAAGGTGATGAGCTCGGTAGTTTAATTGTCTAGATAGAGGCACGCGAGAGGCGAAAAGACACGTGGAGAGACTGAGAGGCGGAGAGGCGAAGAAGCACGCGGAGGGTGGCTGGCTGTACGCGGCTGTCTTGGCCCGAGTCTCTGATTCTCTGGCTTTAGGTTTTGGCGGAGAGAGTCTCTGACCCTCTGGATTTAGGTTTTGGCAGAGAGAGGGATTTAGGGATTTAGGTTTTGTTTTGGCGGAGAGAGTCTTTGACTCTCTGTGAGTTTGTGACTTTTTTTAGCACTTTTGCACTTTTGCCACTAAAATTTTTAGTATGTGAAAATTTTGCTGCCGCCCAAATAGTTTCAAAATTTTTAGCTGGTTCAACCAAATACTATTCTAGGGATTAGATGTGGCAGAATTTGTATAACTAATTTCTTAATGAGCTAATGAGCAAGTTATGAGCGAGTTGGGGTATGCTCATGTCGACTTATTAAGTTAATGAGCGAGTTATAACGAGTTGCTAATGAGCAAGTTATTAATGAGCATTTAGCGAGCGAGTTACGAGTTGTGAGCGATTTACTCACCCCTATATAAAACCATACACAAATGACTAAATGCTAACAAATTACAAATACAATATATATAGACCTTGGACTTCTACTTAGTACTTTCCAAAAATAGAATATGCAACCCATCTGATCAATATAACATATAGCATTCAATAAGATCCAATACAATGTTTGCATCAAAATTATGTCTTTACCAAAAGTTTGTCATTTTTGGACTTATGTTGCCAAAAGTCTTGGTCATGATGCAACTCGGACTAAAAATTCATCTAAACTAAGTTGTATAGGATCCAATATATGCAAAAATGAGTGCCCATGTGATTCATGACATGATGCCTTTTGGCTACTAAAGGCTTCAACATTGCATCTCTGTTCGCACAAAAGTGTATCACAAAGTTTCACTACAGCAAGCTGTAGCTTTTAACCTTATTCAACTTTCGACTAGATTGCAAGTGCACAATTCCGTCGTACAGTATAATCAGGTATCGATCCACAGGACGATTCTTTAATCAAGTCTGGAATTCTATTTAAATCAATTAGGTACTAGAAGTTGGAAAAAGGTTGGTTTGGTTGTTTAAATCCTAAATTCAATTAATAACACAAGTAATTAAATTGACAAAAAGTAAATTTTGGTTTTAAATGGAGAAAAGCGTTTCCAGGGTTTTCGATTCATTATCAACCTTGCCTCTCGGTACTCATGCGACCCGCGTGCTTTCACACGCGACCCGCATGGAACACGCTACCCGCGTACTCTCGTACGCGGCCCGCGTACTCTCGTACGCGGCCCGCGTACTCTCGTACGCGGCCCGCGTGGACCTCGAGCAAATGCAGCAGTTGTCTGTTTTTGCGTTGTTCTTTAGTGTAAGGATTTATTGACCGAACCTAATGTTCCTAAACCTCAACTCTCGTTTGTTGGCTTAATAAACCTGGTATCGGAAATGCAATTTCACCTTCTTAGGGTTTTAATCTAAGTTAATTGTTCGGTTTACTAAAGGTAACCAATATCTCTCGATAAATGGTAAAGTTCACCTCTCAGTTACTTTTTGGTCTCGCCTTACGGCTCGTAAACCTACCTCAGATACTAAGTCTGGTTGAAAGAAACATCAAGGCCAAAGTACAAGAAAGATGTTATAGGCATCTAACAGTAAACAAACATGAATCATTCAATCAACTTCAACAAAGCAATTAGGATAATACTCAAACAATTAAACACTATTGTTCAACACAAATTCAAACAACATGCATACAAAACAAAGTATCAAACTACATCGTAATCCTAGAAACAAAGAAAACTACTCACTCATGATCAAAGAACAAAAAAAGCAAATAAAGATAAAAGAGTTCATAGAAAAACTAGAAAGACGATGAAGATTTGTCGCAAAACTCTCGTCTTGCTCCTCTCAACTTCGCCTCCAAGCTAGCCGTCGAACCTTCGCCCTAGAACCTGCCTCTTGCTCTCTGGAATGCACAATAATGAATGAGATCCCCTTCTGTGGCAAGGGATCCCGTAATATAGCCCATTTGGCCGACCTTCCATCCTTGAGCCTCTGTTTCCTTTTCTGTTTTCTTTCCGAAATAGATTCACGCGACCCGCGTGTAAGTGACGCGGTCCGCGTGTCTGTGCTCCTCGCGTGAAGAATAGAGGTCGCGTCTTGTGGTCGCGTCAGGGGTTTGTGCGACCCGCGTCAGAAGTGGCGCGGCCCGCGTGTAAGGCGTCAGAACTTCATAATTTCCCTGATTTCGCTTGTTATCTGCAAAGTAAGAATGAAAACATAGCAGTACCACATTCTATAGATATTCAATGTGTTTTCAATGTAAAAGACACGATTCGGTGGTTTGGAACACAGATTTTGGTACAGAAATAGGTCGGATTTATAGATATGATAATGAGGCATCAAATTCCCCCAAGCTTAAATCTTGCTTGTCCTCAAGCAAAGATCGTACTTAGGTTCCGGGTTGGATTCTAATCTTACCTAAATGCAAATTAAGTTCCTAAATGTGAAAATTTACATGAGTTGCTTTAATCAGGAATCTTGAGAATCCTTTTGGTATAATTTGGATTTTCCTTGATCAATTTTTATTCACCACACGAATTGACTAATCAAACATCAAATTCTGAAATGTTTCTACGACTTGCAAAGTTAATTACCCGAATTGATCAATCTCTCATTCTTTTACTGAAACTATGCCCTCGTTTGTGGTGATTTTTCTTTTCTTTTTGCTCCCCCAAGCTTGGAACAAGCTTAGGTCAGAGAGTCGCGGATTTCGTGTGTTGATGTATGCAAAAGTTCTTTTTCTTTTCTAAGTTTGGGAGACGAGCTCAAAGGCGCCCAATTGGACTTATTGCCAGTACTCTTATGTTCTCCATCTTTTCATTTATTTCAACACTTTTTATTTTTCGCATACACCATGAATACACACATCCAATGGTATTCATTCATACCAATGGATATCCCAATCTTTCCTTATTTAAAATCCCCATTTCCCTATTTTAAAATGCACAATTCGGTTTCAAAATGGTTTTTCGATGCAATTCAAGTTTTCTTCTTCTCAAGTTCTCAAAACATTCCTTCCTAATCAGTTCTTTTATCAATTATGGGGTTAGTTCTAATATCCCAAGGTCATCCCAAATCACAACCAAGATTTTTCATAGAAGTCCTTAATTCAAGCAATCATGCAAATTTATCACCTAAAAGTGCAAGAAAAAGTAAACATGATCTAAGAAAAGGTAAAAAAAAGTTTAAAAATGACCTAAATGCAACCTAAGATACAAAGTTCTCCCCCCCAAGCTTAATCTGAGCATTGTCCTCAATGCTTCAAGACAGATGGATAGAAAAAAAAGTAAAACCTGGGGAAAAGAAAACACACCTGATCAGTAGTCTGGCGGGATCGTGCATGGACCGTGTGTGTTTGCGTGTGGTCCGTGTGCCCTGCTGAACTTCGAATGCCAGAAGTTGTGTGCTGAGCCTGTCAGCTTCCCAATTAAGTACCCGATCACAGCTTGCTGAGCTTTGAAGTCCTCCAAGAATGTAGCAGTGCGATCTGGGTAGAGGTTAGGAATGAGAAATTTCGATTCTCGTTTGACCTGTTTTGGCTGAGCCTGTGCATGGACTGTGTGCTCTATGTGCGGTCCGTGTGGAATCTTCTCAGATGGGAGGGCACGGGCCGTGTGCGGGGTGTCCGGTCTGTGTGCTGGTTCCACTGGGCCAGTTGTAAATGAGTCTGCCGCACACACCTTCCCTTGAGCATCTTTCTTCTCCTGCAATTCTGACAAATAATCAGGGTAATTTTTAAAAGAGTTACCGTATTGCTCCCGGAGTTGCTCTTTGGCCAATTGATCAACCATGTCGACCGCGCAGCATGTCGCCGGCTCGGATGGGTACTTCATGGCTTGGTTTAGGTTGAACTGAACTTTCTCGTCCCCAATCCGTAGGGTCAGAGTTCCTTCCTTCACGTCCATGAGTGCCCCTGCTGTTCTGAGGAAAGGTCGTCCCAATATGATTGGCACTTCCTTGTCCTCCTTCATCTCCATCATAACAAAATCAACGGGCACATAAAACTTGCCAACTCGAACTGGCACATCTTCCACTATCCCAAGTGGTCGCCTCACAGAAGAGTCTGCTAGCTGCAGAGTCATTCGCGTAGGTTTGAGCTCACCTACCCCCATGCGATCGAAGATTGTGCGTGGCATGAGACTCACGCTAGCCCCCAAGTCACATAGGGCTCTCTTGATTGTGGCTTTCCCGATCGTGCAAGGAATGGAGAACTTGCCGGGATCTTCCAGTTTGGGCGGGAGCTTATTTCTGAAAATTGCACTGCACTGTTCTGTTAATCTCACCGTCTCGTGTCCCCCCAAACTTCGCTTGTTCGAGAGGATGTCCTTGAGAAACTTGGCATAAGTTGGCATCTGAGTCAATGCCTCGGTGAATGGGATGGTGATGTGCAGCTGCTTGATGACTTGAATGAACTTGGCGAACTGATCATTGAGCCTGTGCTCAGCTAGTCTCTGTGGGAAAGGTACAGGTGGCCGGTATGGTGGTGGTTTCTCAGCCCCTTTCTTCTTCTGAATTTCAGATCCTTTCGACGCGACCCGCGTGTCAGTGACGCGGCTCGCGTTCACAGGTTCTTCAGCAATGACAGCTGGTCGAGTCAGTTCGATGCGGCCAGAGTTCTCTTCTTCTTGTGGTGACGCGGGGCGCGTGTCAGTGACGCGGCCCGCGTGCTTTGCGGTCTGGTCCCTTGGCTTGGGTGGTTCTTGATATTGAGTCCCGCTTCTCAATGTTATTGCTTTGACCTCCTCTCTCGGGTTAAGCTCAGGCTGGCTGGGGAGCTTCCCATGTGGTGGTTGGCTAGAGGTGGTCCGGTGACTCAATTGTTCCTCCAACATCTTGTTGTGAGCGGCTAAACCAGCCATTTGTGCACTCATCGTCTGCATCTGCTCGAACATCATCTGATTCATTTTGCCTTGCTCGTGCATGAAGTTAGTGACAGCAGAAGTGATGTACGGCTCTGGTGGTGGAGGTTGTGGCTCCCGGTTATTGAAAGATGCATTCTGATAGAAGTTTCGGTAATCGCTGCTCGAAGGGTTGTTGAATGGCGCGGAGTTGTTTTGCTTCCACCTCCAATTCTGTTGCTCAACCGGGTCTTTGGAGTAGGTTCGGTTGAATGGAGGTTTTGGAAAGTAGGATGGCTCGCTGTTGAGAGAGTTGACTTGCTCGGTCTCTCCATCCCTTTGCGCCAATGGACAATGCTCGTAAGAGTGCCCTCTATCGCCGCACATGGCACAAGACTGTGGTTGATGGTTGCTGACTGATTTGGCGCTCATCTTGTCGAATGCCTTTTGCATGGCATCCATTTTGGCGGTTAAAACTGTGATCTGATCGACTTCGAATCGGCCGCCTCCTCCAGGTCTGGAATTGTCGCGGCCGGACCACTGTTGGTTCTGAGCCATGCTGTCGATTAGGTTCATTGCTTCAAGAGGTTCTCTTGACATCAGTGCTCCACCTGCAACAGCATCAATAGAAGTGCGAGTGCTTTCTGTTAGCCCATCATAAAAAGTTTGAATTAACAAGCAGTCAGGTATACCATGGTGTGGACAAGAATATTGTAACTCCCTAAACCTTTCCCATGCTTCGTTTAGGGGTTCATCAGACCTTTGTCTAAAACTGGTCAGTTGGGTCCTTACCTTGGCAGTTCTCTTATGTGGGAAAAACCTAGTCAGAAATGAGTTGGACAATTCCCTCCAGTTGGTAATTGAATCCCTTGGTAGTGACCCTAACCATTTTTTGGCCTTATCCCTAAGAGTGAAAGGAAATAAAGCAAGTCTAATATAATCATTGGTTGCGCCATTTGTTCGAATGGTAGTGCAACATTCAAGAAAAGTTTGGAGGTGAGAGTGCGGATCCTCATGATCCAACCCATGAAAAGTGTTTTGCTGCACAATGTTAACAACGCCCGGATTGAAGTTCGGTTGTTGTCCTGGAATTTGTGGCAGTCTGATTGCTCCTCTCACGTCTCCAGCCCTAGGCACATTGAACTCTCGCAATGTCCTTGGCACGATGTCCTCCTGGTACTCCTCATCATCAATCAGATTATCGTCCCGACCTCTGTCTCCGTTGTTGCTCATTGCGGCTCTGCTGGAAGTTCCTTGTCTGTCTGGATCGGTCTGCACGGATCGCGTGTGTTGGACGCGGGTCGCGTGAGATGAAGTTCCTGCTGGAGCTGAGTGCACAGACCTCTGGTCAGTTTCGAAAAGAGCTACGCGGCCCGCGTGTGATTCTGTGCGGTCCGCGTCGGGTATCGGTCCTCTGCTCCTGAGATGGTAATCGCCCGTAGGAGGAGGTATGAAAGCCAGTGTGTTCCTGAAAGAGAGAAAAATAAAAAGAAAAGGTACAGATTAAAATCTAGATTAATCAAAATAAACAAAAATCCAGAAAAGATAAATGATGCCGTCCCCGGCAACGGCGCCAAAAACTTGTTCGCACAAAAGTGTATCACAAAGTTTCACTACAGCAAGCTGTAGCTTTTAACCTTATTCAACTTTCGACTAGATTGCAAGTGCACAATCCCGTCGTACAGTATAATCAGGTATCGATCCACAGGACGGTTCTTTAATCAAGTCTGGAATTCTATTTAAATCAATTAGTGTTTGACCCTAAAATGTTAAGATTATGGTTATTTGGACAAGGGTGCCATTTAACTACACAAGTTGGTCAATTAAAGATTTAATCATGCTTTAATTTGACATAACACCATAAAATAGAGAATGAAATCCATTAAATCAGGATCATGATTAAAATCTACTCAAATAATCATGAATTTTGATATTTGGCGCATTTCCTAACTCAAAGTGAGGAGAAAGATATCAAAATTATAAAACAGGAATTTTTGATTGGTGCCACATGGCATAGGGTGCCCCTAGCAATTACACTAAGCACTCTGGGTGCAAATTGATACTACCAAGCGAATATCAGTGGCCCTGGGCCCACCTGTCAAGGGCTCAATCCCATTTTTCGCTAGACCCGTGGTTTGAGCGAACCCGGAGCACAAGGAGTTAACTGCGTGAACCGAACTAGCAGCAACACGGCTCACGGTGCGCCATGAGCACGCACCCTCAATCGAATTTCGCTGGGTTTAAAACCCAGGCGCTTTGACCCCTTCAAATCCCGTGCACTCGGTGCTTCATGCACCATGCCATGCCCCCTACACGGCTCATGAGCACCAAGTGCAGCCGAGAAGTACAACAGATTTAAAAGGAGTAGGCATTGAAATGTAGAGAGGGTGACAAGCGGGCCCCTGTTGTCAGCCCTTTCTTCTTCCTTCTCATCCCCGAATCCAACAGAAAATATGAGATTTTGAGTTCGGGTTCAGAAATTAAGGCTTTGTGTGAGCTTTACCTGAGACGAAGGAGCACCTCTACTTCTCCTTCCTGCCCGAAGCTATGAATTCGGGTGTGTTGAGTAAACTCCAAATTGAAACCGAAAAGAGGAAAAAGGTAAAAAATGCAAAATGGGTGATAGAGCTCAATTCAATCTTCGAGGCTTTGCAAGAATGCTCTATATACCTGTACAATGGTCTAGTGAATGCCAATTTGGTTTAAAGAGTACCAATTTTGTTGATACCATGAACCCGTGCCACATTGGAACCGGGCAAAGGTGGCACTGCATGGCCAGCTACCCAGGCGGTAAATTGGGCTTGGGCACATGATAAGGGGATACACACGACGCTCTCTGTCTATTTATCATGCCCTAGGGTGCACTAATCGAGGTAGTACCAAGTTAAGCCGTGGTAAGGCTTGGTGCAACACACCACTATTCTAACAGCTAGTAAATGGCTCCCTGGTCCCCAAGACATGTGCTGTGCTACCTTTGGATGATGAAAAAATAGAAGAATCTGTTCCAGAGGTGCAGGGACACGAAAATTAAATGTTTCCTTATTTGGCCGGTTAATCAATGGCCATTAAGTGATACACGACATTTGATGCTAATCCAAAGACTGAAAACACTCCAGAGAAGAGTCATTAACATGCCAAACCCCTATTGGACAGTTTTTGCCACATATGCATGCATGAATGATGCAAGTTGATCCAGGCCCTTGATCAAACACCTGGTGGGCATAGCAAAAAACACATCAGCAAGCACCAATTCGAAAAACCTAATTTTGCCCATTATAAGGCACCTCAATTGAACACCAAAGACACACTTCATCTTCTCCAGAAAGTTTTGAGCAAGAAACAAGAGAGAAACCCCCATTTTTACACCAAGGCTAGGTTAGAAGTTTGAAGTTTTCAAGCAAGTTTAATAGGTAATTAATACCTATGCAATGTAAGGCTCTTGATGAGCAAAGTTCTGTAAATATTCTGTTTTTTATTCGAAATAAAGAAGGTTTTTTGATGATTTTTCTTGTTTGTTCTTCATTATTTTAGTTTTATCCCTCACCTCTTCTTCTTTTATTTCTAAACCTTCAAAAATCATAAATGTGAGAGTTGCATAGTTTCTAGTTCATCATAGGATGAACAAAATGAAATATGTAACTTGAGGATCAAATAAAAAATATATTTTCCCTTTTTAGTTCCTTTCTTTGCATCTTTCATGAAATAATAATGAAAAAATATTAAAAATGTGATTCTTCTTACTTTTTTTCTTTACTTTGCATAAAAATATATATAAATATATATATAAGTATTAACATGTATATATGTTAATATTTTATCATCTCTTTTATTTGGAGTTTATGAAATAAAATAATAAAGTTTTGATCTTTGATATTTTCTCTCCTTCTCTAAACTCTTTTAATTTCTTCTAAAAATAATTAAATAGTAGAAGTATGAGGGTTGAGCCATGAGGTCTCCCTTCATATGAAAACTATATTAATTATTTTGTGAGGATATTAAAAGAATAATAAAGTGACAACAAAAAAAATTAAACACAAGAGGTAGTAGGGTTGAGCCATGAGGTCTCCCCTATTATTCTCTCAACCTAAATGATCAAAGGGCCTATTTGTGCAAAGGGATTAATTTAGTCAATAATTAGTGCATTTACATGCATGAATATTGGCAAGAATTAAAAACTATGTGCAAATGGGGAGAAATTGAAGCTTAAAGTATTAAATGATATTAGCTTTGGCTATGATATGTCATTTGTGCTTTAAACTTGTGATATTTCAATGACCCTCCCTTTTTAGACCCATTTGTGTATGGAAGAATATTTAGTTTCTTAAGCCAATATGCTAAAAGAAATTAAATATTCCAAATATATATAAATGGTGGAAGATGGAAGGTTTGAAATGTAAACAAATGACAAGTTGGATGTTTGCATCTCTAAACCTAAGGAAATCTTAATAACATGTTCTTCAAAAAACATCAAAAACATGATTTTAAATAAAATCAGGGGCTTCCTTGCATAAAACCACATTTTGGCAGATTTTTGGCATCATTTTTCGGAATTTTTGGATTTTTTTTCCTTTCATTGGTACCAAAGATATAGCAATCAAGGCTATGAAAGTCCATAAAAATGATGTTTAATTCATGAAATTAATTGTAAATGTTTTAAAACAGTCCCTAATACCCTCTGGAATAATGGACCAATATTACACTACAAGGCATGCACCAATGACACAATAAAAGCACTCAAAATTGCCAAAATGACCTTCTCTGGTAAACAGTACCTTCTGGACCGGTACAGGTACCAAAATAAAAAATGGACTTCACCACTAGATAGGGGACTTCAAAACACACAAAATGGACACCAAGTTTGCACTTTTCTGACTATTTTTCGATTTTATACGAATTTTCAAAGTTCAGATTCAAAAATAGCAAAAAAACAGCATTTAAATAAAAAGGGGTTGCTGTTGAAAAAATGGGCAGTATCGAACGACAAAAAAGATCAAAACATAAAATAAACATCATAATCAGGTAGAATATTTAAAAATACACAAAATAGACATAAAGATCATATTTTTCTGACTTTGTTTCAAAGAGATATGAATTTTTAAAGATCTAATTGTTGAACACAAGTAGAAATCAAATAAAACAGCTGCACGGATCTTGAAGCAATCTGAAGCCCTCAATCCTGGCGCCATGATGGGATTTGAATGACAGCACGGATTTTAAAGTCCAGAATACACATTGAATGGCCAGCACGAATCCTGAAGCTCAGCCCACATCTTAAAGCCCAATACACAAATCTAAGAGACCCAAAAACCCGAATCTTAAAGCCCAGAAAATAAATAAAATTACAAATTAATTCCCTTTCTACAAAAGACCCCCTCTGATTTTCCAATATTTGCAGCGAAGCCCCTGTGAATTTACAAAAGGCCCCTGACAGCACAAAACTCTCACAAATAAGTCCTTAGAAGCCCAAATTTCACATGAAACCTTGTCTAAAACCCGAATTACAAACCCACACCCCTCCAGCTTTGTAAATAAGCCCCTAGAAAAACATAAATATTTACGAATAAGTCCTTTTTGGCTATAACTTCTTCATCTCAAGTCCGAATTGACTCAAACCACCTCCAAACGAACCCAAATTGAACCTTCCATCTTTCTAAGCCAAAATTGAACATGTCCAGACATCAGCCAGGCCCTGAAATGACGAAAATACCCTTTTCTTCATATTTCAATCACTTTCTCTTAAATAAAAATATAAATAAAGCATAAATATATTTTCTCAAGTGCAAATATGTTTATAAAAATAAATAAAAATGTGTAATAAAGGTATTTTAATAATAATCACTACATCTCGTGCATGTATATTAATTAAATACCTAAAATAATGGTAAATCAAAGACACACACTAAAACCAAATACATGAGTTTCTCCTCTTAGCCCCTTTATTCAATTCACAACAATAGGCATAAATCCTGAATGAACGAGGTATTCAGTATGGCTTGGGAGGGTCATCTGATGTAATTAACAGCGGGGGCTTGCGCCCGCTGGGAGTTAAACGTCCCCACAATCATTAAACTCTCTCGATGGACTGATATGAATCGTAGGTCTGTCGAGGGTGAACCGGAAGGAATAGCAGAAAGAAAGAAATGAATGTTTCGAGTTCGATGTTCTTTAATCAACCGAGAGCATTGAACCGTGAGGCATTTAATACGTATGCACACACACCTTCCATACCAACAGCTGTGCAACTTTCTGCGCCCTACAGGTTTTGGCACGCCCGGTGGGACATTCTCCTCCTCACAGGTTCGGGATCCGATACGAAGGTAAAAGGAACGTACTCAAGTAGCCAATGACTTCACAACACTCAACAACGAGTCATTGGACCGCTTGAGTTATGTCATTTCCTTTTACATTCGATATCGACGCCTATGGATTGAATAATTGGGCTAACACTCATTTATGAATTTACATATGAAAATTGACTAATGAAATCTTGAGTTTGCTTGTTTATAGGAATGGCTTACACCGCAACCAACGCACGCTCGTTTGCTCAAGTTGCCAGCCTCCCTGCTGGTGAGGAGGTGGTCTATTTTGGGACTTTTGCAGTCCCCGTCAATGAAGTCAGGGCGTTTGAAGCCCCTGTTCCCGCTCCGATGAATGAGCAACTGTCCCTCGGGTCTGTCACTGAGGAGGAAATCGAAGATGATGAGGAAGCATGCTACTTTCTCACCCCCAAAGGAATGGACGGCAAGACGTTCATTCCACTTTCCAAAACTAGACGTGCAAGGAGGCGCGCGTCTAAGAAGACAACCAAAGTCAACCCAACTTTCGTGACCCCTCTGTCGGTCACCAAGAAAAGAAATCTCCAAGCTTATCAGAATGAGCTGGTAGCTCAACCAGCCCTTCCCACCAGCAACTCATTTTCCCCATTGAGGATAGTGAGGAGGAACTCTTCTACTGCACGCATACGTGCAGCGGGAGAAATCCCTCAAACCATCTCATTCATCCAATAAACCGAAAGAAATGAACACCAACCGCCAAATGGTTGATGACACCGCTATGGCCATTCATAGGGCCCACAAGCAGCTTCGCGTGCTGAAGCAGCGCAGGAGCCGATACTACGTGCACCCTGCACTCGAAGCCCCTACGTTCACTTCCGTCAAGTCTAGATTGACGTTTCCAGCTCAAAAGCTGGGGGCATCTAATGATGCCCAACCCTCGATCAAATCAAGGCTGACATTCCCAGCCTCGAAACCTAAGGCACATGACAGTGCCTTCCTCCCAAAACAACCAACGTTCTCATCCCCAAGGCTGGGGGCACCTCACGATGCCTCGCTGAAACCGAAACTCCGTCGAGAGATGCGTGCAAGCACCTCTCAAAGCTCAAACAACGAGGGATCAAGTCAAACCCCTCAGATTCCAAGAAAACCAGCCAGCATACATGATAGGCTGGGGGCACAAATATACCCGCGCCCTCCAACACTGGAAGCTTGACAATAGTGGCGCCAAATGCCACTCAAAAGAAACGAAGGGTCACTAAAGCATACCCAAAACAAGAAGAAGAGGTGGCGGTCTTCGTGATAACTACTAATGAAGACCTCGAAGAGGAAGATGACTATCCTGCTGAACCCTCCAACCCCACCGTGTACATGGTGAAAAGGGGGAAAGACCCCATCATTGAAAACCCGAGTGATGACGAGGAAGGGTCTGACGCAGCATGCCTTCTCCCATAAATGCCAAACCTAAGAACGTGAGGGGCTCAGATCTAGGTCGCATGGATGGGCCCGCGCTAGGTAACTCCTATACCGTCTTGGCAACCTCTCCGTGTGCTGGTGAAGGCCAAACCGGGGCACAAACGCAAGAGCAAATGTTGACCGCCTTCAACCAAATGCAAGTCGAAATACAAAGTCTTAAAACTGAAATACATCAAATCTATAGGCTGGTAGCTGAGGTCCGAGGGAAAGGACTAGCTGTCCCTGAACTCGAAAGAGGAGAAGCAGCAAATCGGTCCAGCCCTACAAGCGGGTTTAAAGGTTTAGAGATACCAAACCCTCAAGGAAGATGTAGAGTACCTTGGGAAGATGAAATACGAGAAACCTCCCCAATCTTTACTGCAGTTGATGTTCAAGGAATGATCAGCCGTCAGTTGCAAGAAGCAGGAATCACCCCAAAACAAGCGGCACAGCGAATAGGGAGACCATACCCTCCCAAATTCGAAATGCCAAAACACCCCCCAACATACGTTGTTCCTTTATTCTCCAAGTCATCAGGAAACGGGACAGATGGGACAGGACCCGAACATGATAATCGCTGTAAAAATGTGAGCGACGAATCGAGCCACTCTATATCTGAAAGGGAGGTAGTCGATCTGCTCATAAGAAATACATCTGGTAGAATGAGGGAAATGTTAACCGTTGCCAAACCAAACAGCTACCAAGACCTAGTAGGCACTGCATTCAGGTTAGGGCAAACAGATAGAGGAGAAAGGTCGTCGACCTCTTTTAAGCAAAGAAGAGATTTTCCACCGAAGAAAGAATCAAAGACAGTATACACTGCCAAAGCCGACAAAGCCAACAAGAATGGAGACAGGGACTCCGACTCGTCGAACGAAGAGGCAAGACGAGCTAATAGCCAGCTCACTCAGCCAGCTCCTCGCGATAACCAAAATAATCCTTACCTCAAGTCATTAGAAGAGCGGAAAAGTAAGAAGTACTCTTTCAGAAGGGAAAGGACAGCTGAGATATTCAAGCAAGCCTTGGAGGACGGTATGGAATTGCCTCCAAGCAAACGCCCAAACCAAGCGCATATGACCGATCACCCTAACTACTGCCCATATCACAGAATAGTGGGTCACAAAATAGAGGACTGTTGGATCTTTAAAGACCTAATAGAAGGAAGAATTCAAGGAGGTCACACGCAATTAGCGCCGAATGCCATGCAGCAACCTACCTCTCATGAACAAGTCGACATCTCTCATGGTGAAATGGTTGAAGAGAACGAGGTAAAAAGTCCCGCAGATGAAATATGGGAATTCCACCTCTCCAGGGAAAGTAAAGGGTTGCTGAAGCAGCTCCATAAAGAACCTCAAGCCAAATGGAATACCGATTTAAACCCCATGGTGCTAGGGCCCCAAAACGGGTCATCCTTAGCAAATCAAGCAAGAATGACAGCCAAAAGGGTAAGAAGTCGCCCGAACCAACAGGGTTGCCTACACCTTCTGAAATCCAAAAGCACGCACCAACCTCGGGGAGTCGCAAGCAAGATACTCTGCTACCGCTAACCCTTTCAGACTTCTTAATAGGAGATGCATTAGCCTTGATGTTGGGCCTCAAAGATGAGAAAGAGGAAACAAGTAAAGCCCATCAAGAAAGAGAAAATAATAATAATGATGAGCATGAGATGCGTGACGTGGGTGTCTACGGAGGAAGCTCCTCGAGTGACTCGGGCGATGGTAAAGTCACCTTCGTCAGAAGTAAGGAACCCGACTACCAAACAGTGCTCCAATCGAGTACATGCATTTCCGAGCGTCAACCACCGCAAGAACACTCTTACAGGAGGGATACGATATTTTTATGTGGGATATGCAACCTAATAGAAAGGAAACAACCTATAACGGTATGTCCCCGATGCGGACCCAAACCTGAAAGGTTCCTAATTAAAAGAGCCGAGCGGTTATATGAAGGAGACGTTAGATACCTCCGGGATCAAAAAGCATTGGAAATAGATGAGAAGGGCGAGACCTGCGTTGTGAAGCGTGCTATGTCAAACGCCACTTATATCTTAGAAAGAATCCCGCATTCGGATAATGAGAGGGTTGTCAATGACTTGGGCATAATTAAAGAACCACGTCTTAGGCCTAAATACAAAATCAATCGGAACACCTCCATAAGCTCAGATGATTCTGCCCACGAAGCTTGCTACATGGTCTCACTGGAAATAGAAGAAGAAGGAGAAGAGTATGAGATTACCACGAGGGAGGCCCCCAGAGAATTAGAAGAAGGTGGCCAAAACACAATAGATGAACTAACAGAAATCAACCTAGGGAGTAAAGAGACACCTAGACCCACATTCATAAGTGCCTCTTTGCCCGATGACATGAAAGAACGAGTGACGAAGTTCCTAAGGGAATATATTGATTGCTTCGCATGGAGTTACCATGAGATGCCGGGTTTGGACCCATAAGTAGCCACTCATAAGCTGAAGATTAGACCCCGAATTCAAGCCAGGTCAAGCAAGCACCTCGGCGAATGAGAGTGGAGCTAGAAGAACAGTCGCGGCCGAAACCAAAAAGTTGATAGATGCAGGGTTTGTACGAAGAGGAAACCCCCGATTGGATAGCCAGCATTGTCCCCGTCAAAAAGAAGAATGGCCAGATCCGTATATGTGTGGACTTCCGAGACCTCAACAAAGCCTGTCCCAAAGATGACTTTCCCCTACCAGTAACGGAGATAATTGTAGACCATACTTCCGCATACGAAGTCTTTTCCTTCATGGATGGGTATGCTGGTTACAACCAAATTAAGATGGACGAGGCCGACCAAAAACATACGTCCTTCCGCACTCCCATAGGGGTGTACTGCTATAAGTTATGCCCTTTGGTTTAAAAAACGCCGGCGCTACATATCAACGCGCGATGACCAAATATTTGATGATCTCATACATAAGATTGTCGAATGTTATGTCGACGATTGGTGGTCAAGGCCATGACCTATGAAGAGCATTTGGAGAATCTTCACATAGTCTTTGAAAGGCTCAGACAACATGCCCTAAAGCTTAATCCCTTGAAGTGTGCCTTCATGGTCTCATCCGGGAAATTCCTCGGATTCATAGTAAGGCACCGCGGGATCGAGATTGACCCAAACAAAATCAAAGCCATACTGGAATTAAAACCCCCTCAAAACCTCAAACAGTTGCGATCACTACAAGGGCGTTTAGCATACATACGACTTTCATTGCAATCTATCGGGCAAGATACAACAATTCACCCGACTCACCAAAAAGGATGTTCCGTTTAAATGGGACTCAGATTGTCAAGTCGCCTTTGAAAGAATAAAACAGTATCTTTT